>PVIU01001549.1:136794-151794 GCA_004026605.1 Ondatra zibethicus | reverse complement strand
GAGAAGAAATTAAAAGTGACTTTGAATTTAAAGGTAAGCAATGAGATTGTTAAATATTAAATTTATATATTTACCATTTGTATGTATTCTTAAAGGATCTTTGGAAACATTTGGCATTATTATATAATATAACTTTGACATTTGTGAAATACATCAGTCCACAAACATTAATTTTCTCATACATTTAATGGACAAATGAATTTTGATTAAAAGCTTGTTTTCTGACTGATGTATTTAAGTGGTAGGGTTACATGACTGTTTTCCTACCCCCAGAGCTCTCTAATGATCCTAAACATCTAAGACCCAAGAGACCCATACTCAGACATGAGTCTGCTCCTCATTTGATCTTTGACCTTGGCCCAGTTAGGAGCTGTCTTCTGCTGATTTTCCTTTTTAAGCTTTAGACGGTGTTTTTGAAGAATGACTATCAGCATGTTTTAGCCTGTACTTCTCAGTACCTACAGTGGTTTTGCACAGGCCATGCATGTGAGCATCCAGTAAAACATCTTTGCCAGGATGGGCTGCAAGTTTGGGATTGTCCTGTAAAGACAATGGCTCCTTCACCAGTTGTTCTATATTAAGGTTCTGAATACTTTAAGATGTAATTTGCAACTGTAGAACACTTCTAACATTTATTCTTCACATTCATACTGCTTGAAAGGAGAGACTGACAGAAACCACATTCTAGCCACAGTGCTTCGTAAGGTGAAGAAGAGGGAGCAGATAGTAGGGCACAGAAAGACAAGGATTTTGTTTAGAGTGACCAATGAAGAATTGTATGTACTAAAAGTCTGCAACGTGAACATTGTCATTATTGTAGAATTAGTACTTAGAATGAGGCAGTCACACATTTCAGCGTTTTTAAGTTAGAAAACTTCAGGTCACTCAGACACAGGTATTTTAATTCCTGCATTTGGGAGACAGAGGCAGAAGGATCTGTGAGTTTGAGGCCAGCCTGGTCTGCATAGTGAGTTCCAGGACAGCCTGGGCTACACAAAGAGATCCTGTCTTCAGAAAAAACAAACCAAAATTAAAAAGGAAACTTCAAGTTTAATATGTGTCACATTTTACATAAAGGTTTATTTGTTATTTGAGATGGGAATTTGAAGGTAGGATAGTTTTGCGGTCATCTGAACAATTTTTCATAACGTATAGTACTTTAGACTTCACATTACCGCCTTCAAAACTTTAATTTTCTTTATTAAGAAAAATCTATTTTTAAATGAAAAGCAGATAGTTTTGTGTTCATATTTGATCTATCTCCTGCCTCCACATGACAGTTGCAAATAAAATAAAGCAATTTAAAAGAGAGCATTGTTCATATATAAAATTATAATAGAACTTTCTGGAGATTAGCCTCTATCATTTCCTTCTGGGGTAGGCATTCTTGGCAGTGCCTTAGGGTTTGAAGTATCCAATGGCAGGGTGTTTTATCTCGCTCTTGTGAATGGAGCCTCTTGAGTTAGGATGGTAAGTGGATATTACTTGGGTGGAATTTTGCATTGTAGCCAGGGTGCATCTTGATTTTGTGCTTGTGTGGTGTTGAAGTCCCAGAGTAGCTCCTTATACTCCCTAAGGTGTGTGTATTTCTCTGAACAGACTGACTGAATAGGTTCAGGAGACTGGGATGCACTTGTGAAGTGCCCCCTTTTTCTCAACACTCCTTTCCCCAAAAGAAGATTTTGCTAGTTCTAGACTTTGAGCTTCTCATGTAGACTACTAACAGTCGTGTCTTTTTTCCTTTTTTAAATAGGAAAACAACGAATTGCTCATAAACCTCATTCCAAACCAAAAACTTCAGATATTTTTGAAGCAGATTTTGAAAACGAGGTAAAATCCAAGGATTTGCTTGCTGATGAGGAACTATGGGCTCGACTTGAAGAGCTAGAGAGACAAGAAGAATTGCTGGGTGAACTTGATAGGTGCTTAATGACATATATTTTTCCAAGAGAATATGTATCTTTCTTCATTTATAAGATAATGTGTGCTCATTGAAGAAAGTGCAGAAAACTGTAGACTTATCAGCAGTCCTTCTCTCAGATGAATATTATTCTTGCAGAATATTTCTTTTTAGGAAACTATATTGCTGTTCTTATGCACACCTCCACTGAAAACCATAATCTCAGTGTTGCTCAGATCTTACCATATGATATATAATGAAGTAATTATACTTGATAGTCAGTAATTGCATTAAATACTAACAAAATTTAAAGGTGACCAAACTTTATTTTTTGAGGTGCTGGGTATTGAACTAATGCCTCTCTCCTGAAAGACAAGCATTCCATACTACCACAGCCCCCACTTCTAAATAACAAATTTTAAATGATGTAATTTTATACTGTTCTAAGGTAACACTCTGTTCTTGGATGACTTGTTAAAAAGAAAATTTGGCTTTGAATTTAAATTTGATACTGTAAAATGTTTGTCCTTGCCTTTCGTTACAAACTCTGTTTATTGAGCAGACAGTTTATAATCTAGTCAAGTCAAACTGCTATTTGAAATACACATTAGCACTCACTTAGAATTGTCAGAGTGCTATATTATGAAGTTTCTACTACAGTAGTTCCTATATTATTTTGCTTAAATGATGTACCATATGCAGTAATTAGTTTTTGTGAAAAATAGGACACAAAAACTTTCCCCTACTATTCCACCTATGAATTGTTAGGTCCTTTAAGATCACTGGTACTAACTCATTTTTAAAAACCAGTGCTGGATTTAGGAGTATTAGTCATGATTCTCTCTTTTGCATGATGTCATTTTATTTTTGTTGCATTTTTAGTTTGGTTATTTTTGTAAGGTCTTCAGATCCTTTATGGAATAAAACATGATAAATGTGCATTTGTATAACTATATGTTCATGTGCACATGTAAGAATCCTTTATCTTGAAAAATTCCAGTACATGCTGTTACAAAAATTTCTGAGGCCCAAAGTAAGAAATAATAGTATTTTATAGTTTGGGGGTTTGGGACATTAATTTCTGGTCTTACAAGTAGAACACTTATTTTTAAAAATTTTTATTTAAAGAGAGACTTTATTGTAGATTTATAGTGGAAACTAGAAAGTGAGACAGGGTGTGTATGTTGGGAGAGGCGGAGAACACTGAGCAAACTCCTGTGCAGCAGGAGTGGTCTCAGGAAATAGGGTAGGTACCCTCTTAAAAAATTTTTCCCTTCCTCCCTTTCTTCTTCCCTCCCTCCCTCTTTCTCTCTCCCCCTTCCCCTCCTTCCCTTTCTCCCTCCATTCTTTCCTTCCTTTCTTCCTTTTTTCTTCTTTCTGTTTCCTTCCCTCCCTCCCCTTTTCTCTTTCTTCTCCTTTTCTTCCCTCCCTCCCTCCCTCCCTCCCTCCTCCTCTTTCTTTCTCTTTCTTTCTTTCTTTCTTTCTTTCTTTCTTTCTTTCTTTCTTTCTTTCTTTCTTTCTTTCTTTCTTTCTCTTTTTTTGAGACAGGGTATCTCTGTGCAGCCCTGGGTGTCCTGGAATTTGCTCTGTAGACCAGACTAGCCTTGAACTCAAGAGATCAGCCTGCCTCTGCCCCTCCCTAGTGCTGGGATTAAAGGTGTGCACTACCACAACCAGCATCTTTCTTAATTACATTATATTCTTACTACAGCTGGTCAATGTCCAGTGATAAAAATATACATGTCCTATGAGTTCTTATGTTTGAGTAGCAACAGGATGCTGAGGTGTGTAAGAACCTTGCTTCTACTAATCCTCTGTATTTGTTTGGTCTCATTAATATTCTTATTTCTTCACCTAGTAAGCCTGATACTGGGATTGCAAATGGAGAAGACACAGTGTCTTCTGAGGAAGAAAAGGAAGATGAAGGCACAGGTTTGAATGTGGTGCCTCCAGTGACAGACTCCTTTGCCCCTGGCAGCTGTGGCATGCAGGCTCGAAATGCAGGACTCCCTAATGATCAAGCAAGTAGTCATTTGAACTGTTCAGTGAATGGTTCAAACTCTTACCATAGCAATGAAGAAGATGAAGATGATGATGATGAAGATGCCGATGATGATGACGATGATGATAATTATAATGAAAATGAAAGTGACCACACTATTTCAGCAGATAATTCTGTACCAACAATATATTTCTCTCATACTGTTGAACCTAAAAGGGTGTGTATACTTCTAACTGTATTTTAAAGAGAAGATGTTAACAATAATTAAGATTCTTAATATTGGCAAACAGGAAAAGTATCTTTCCCCCTCATCTGACCAGTGCACTTTAATGGGAAAGGAAAAAAGTAGTTAGCTGATGGTGGTCACACTAACTAAACTAAATGCAGAGGCTGTGGATCACCTGTCCTTATTCCAGGGCTCTCTTAAGATTAAACTTAAGATTGCATTTTTAAATTTGGGAATTTGGTTTGCTTTTGGATCTGGAAATGGCTATAAGACTAGTATTTATTTATTAAACACACACACACACACCAGGTTGTTGTTTTTATTTGGGCATCAAGTGAGTACTGGTATCCTGAGCAACAAGGAAAAATTTGGGGGAGAAAATGAAAAACAGGTCCTTTTTTGACAAATTAAATATAGATGTGTAATAATGGGTTTAGAATTTCAGCATTTTGGAACTGAGATTGACTAGAGATCTTGTGATCCATTGTTTCAAACTTTGCTTTAGTACTAGAAGCCTTTGTTCTTCCATACCTAACTGTAGAAGCCCAATATTTAAAATAGTTGAAAGTGGACTAGCTGTGGATGAAGGGTGGGCTACCATCAGTCTACCCCTGCCCACCTTCCCTCTGCTCTGTGTACTGTACTGAAGGGCCTGGGATGTGTGTTGTAGAGTATGAAGGCCTGTAATGCAGAGCTGGTCAGCTGTGAGTGACCTCCCCACTGGTATGGCAGTCTGCAGTATCTGATTATTATGTAAGGAGACATCTTAATGCTTATATGATATTTCTTAAGCTTTCGTTATCCCTGCCCTATTAGAAAGTGAAATAATTATGTGTATTTTTTCTTAATTCTTAGCTAAAGGGTCTTTGGAATGTTTTGATTGAAACTGAAGCATTGTTGATTCTCCCCTTTCCATACTTTCAGTTTTTCTTAATTCATTAGATAAAGCCAAACACACACTCTTAGAAGGACTGTTATGGAAAGGGTGATATAAAAGCCAGACCAGCACAGAAGAGTAGCTTATGGTCTTGAGCACATTTAGCTTTTTCTTAGTCTGATTTGTTTTCTGAAGTTAGCCTTATTTAAGCAGTTCAGACAGTTAAGCGTTCGTTATCTGCTGTTGTACTTGTGACTCAGGCTAGCGGCACAAGGATTAAGCCACAAATGCATTTGTAAGGTGAAGGCAAGGGAGGTGAAGCTTATAATCAGTATGGAATTTAGTTTAAATGTATTTTGCTTTTCATACAATGGTAAAGACACTGGTGATAGAATAGGCTGTTGAAGGAGATGCAGTGTTGTAGAAATGTGACAGAAGAGTCAGACTTGGTCACACGCGTAATTTCAGTGCCAAAAAATTTTAGCTGTGTCTCTTGCTGATAACTATATGGTTTATTTGATTTTTTTTCTGAAAGTTTTTGATTTTTTTTTCTTCGTGAATCAATTTTAGGTTCGAATAAACACTGGGAAAAATACCACCTTAAAATTCAGTGAAAAGAAGGAGGAAGCCAAACGGAAACGAAAGAGCAGTGCTGGCAGCCATGCTACTCATGAACTGCCTGCAATCAGGAGCCCTGCTGATATTTACAGGTGAGGGATGGTCCTGGGTGGACCTTTCCTTCTTTTTCCAGTTTGCAGGAGGCTGGCTTACTGGGAAGTTCGCACCAAAGAGTGGGGTGGTTTGGTGGCTTCACTTAGAGATTGAGAAGCCAACTGCCACATGAACAGCTGGGGTGTTAGGTGGTTTCTTCCTCGTAGTCCTCTTCATATGTCACTGGAGAGATGGAGGCTGGTGCTCCTTGTAGAGCTTACCTGCCACAACTGTTATGAGCTTGTCCTGTACTTCACCTGTCAGAGCGGGGAGCAGCTTGAAATCACCTACCATTTTATGGCCCATATTTGCAAACTGGTGAAAATTCCTAATGTTTTGAAGTAGGTGTGTAAAAAATTTTTGGCAAATCAAGCTGTTCTTACCTGGAACATATTTATAAGTAACATAACTATATTTTATTTGGGCCCAAATTCATCTTCGAAAGTAAATAAGGTACATTTGGTGAAGTTGCAAGCTTCTTGACATTTTAGAGGAGACATTTTGGCAAGAAAACTCAATTGGGCTTGGTGAGACATGTGACTCCAGCACTTGGGAAGTGGAGGTAACAGAATTAGGCTCAGCTATGTGAGACACTGTCTCAAATAAATAGCCTCAAAAAACAAATCTTAGATTAATTTATAGAAAAAAAATCAAGAAATTTTTGTGAAGTTCTTCTCAGTTATGAGCCCTTAAAGCGAGATGAGTTTCTGGACTGCTGTAGGGTCTTTGTGGACGTTGTGAATGGAGAATATGTCCCTCGGAAGTCGATCCTGAAGTCGCGCAGCAGAGAGAACAGTGTCTGTAGCGACACGAGCGAGAGCAGCGCCGCTGACGTGGACGACCGGAGGGCTGTTCTGAGGAGCGTCAGCTGGGAGGAGGCCCCGGGCACTGACGCCGGTGCCAGCATTTCAGAAGAACCCCAAGAAAACCATCCCAAGAAGCTTTTGCCTTCAGGAGTGTCTGAGGTCTGTGTCTTAGTTCTGTGTTTTATAGCCCACAGGCCTATTCTTTGTGGTTTATTCTAAAAATTCAAAGAGGATACCATTAATCCCCAGTTTGCGCTTTTTTATTTTTCAGACACATTTTTAAGATAATCTGAAGGCTTCATGCTCATCATGCTGACATGGAGTGTTTAGAAGTTAGTGTTCTGACCTTGCCAGCTCAGCCTCAAATGCTATGAGGCAGGTGCATTCTGTGTGGTGGGATAAGCTGGAGAACAGTGGGGTGGAGAGAAGCAAAGCAACAGAAAGTCTTAAAGAGACAGTACAGGAGAGCCAGCCAGCGGGAGGGTTCTGTGGTTCAAGGTGCCTGCTGACAAACCTGAGTTTGATCTCAGGAACCCACATATGGAAGGAAATAATCAGCTCTTACAAGTTGTCCTCTGACCCGGACAGGTACATTGTGAAACATACAGAGTTTCACCAGAAAAAAAAAAAAGTAAAAGTTAGGTGTAGGAAGACGTGAACTACTTGAGCCAAAGTGCCAAAGAGCTGACTGACAGTGGTTTCTAAACTAAGCGATGTGTTGTCTTAATTTTCAATACTTGGTAGACAAAACTTTCAGTTTATGCTTAAAGTCTTAGCAAGGAGAGGTTCCAAATCTGAGACAGTTTTTAAATAGTGACTCCCTGGTCTTCATTTTTCTTGATATAAAAAGACACATAAGACATCCTGGTGATTTGTATGTCACTTAGTCTCATTCCAGTTGAACATAGTTGATTTTGATTAGATGATGTTCCACAAACACTCAGCCACAGTGAAAGAGTGTGTTTGTGTTTTGGTGACATCTAATTTGTGTCATTGGATTGATTATTCTAGAATTTTGAAAGGTGTTCTGAATCACTTTTGGTTTTTTTGTTTGTTTTTAGTTTTTTTTGTTTTTTTTTTTAGTTTTTACCGATCTCCTTCAAAAAGTGTAGGCAAAGTGTAATAAAGAAAGAACTGAAAACTTTCATGAATGAACCCATAAGTGAAATATCATCAAAAACGAAGCTTTTGACTGTCAGGCAGCAGAAGCAAGGGAGCCTGGCCAGAAGTCTTGTTTACACTATTGTAGTTTCTATGTTTACTAGATGTTTGACAGTGAACTGGAGAAAATGAAGTGTTTTGGGGGGGGACTTTATTTGTCGTTTGTTTTTTCCAAGACAGAAGAGATGCTTTACTTTTTTTTTTTTTCTTTTTTTTGAGGCAGGGTCTCTCTGTGTATTGCTGGCTGTCTTGGAACTCTCTATGTAGACTAGACTGACCTCAAACTTAAAGAAATCTGCCTGCCTTTGCCTCCTGAGTGCAGGGATTAAAGACATGAGCCACCACACCCAGCTTACATTTTGTTTCCTTATATTTCCATCATAAAAAAAAAAATCCGTGTACTTGATAGTGTAATTAAGAAAAATAATGTCAAGCCGAGTGATGGTGGCACATGCCTTTAATCCCAGGCAGGTGGATCTCCTAGTTTGAGGCCAGCCTGGTCTATAGAATGTGTTGAGTTCCAGGACAGCCAGGGCTACACAGCGAGACCCTGTCTTGAAAAACAAGCAAAAAATAGAAAAGAAAAATATTATTATTTTGTTTCTCTGAGCAATCAATATTTTGATGTTTATTACCCCAAATTATTGTTACTTTAGTTTTATTTAAAAAAAAAAAAGAAGTCTTGGTAATGGAGGGTAAAGGTTTTTGTGTGCATTTTATTTATATTTAACAGCATACGCTTTTGTCTTACAGGCTTTTTCTGGAACTGTAATAGAAAAAGAATTTTCATCACCCTCCTTAGCACCACACTCAGCCATTGCTCATCATGCCCTACCTACTATTCCAGAGCGAAAAGAAGTTCTGTCAGAAGCATCGGAAGAACCTGCAAAGAGAGTTTCGAAGTTCAAAGCTGCCAGATTGCAGCAGAGAAACTAGAGAAGGCATGGGCTTCATCTTCTACAGCTCAAGCTTCACTTTAGGACATACAGCAAATCAGCCCATGGAGTTGGAAAGACATCCTACTTCACTTGGCAACAGTTTTCTTACCTTTATCAGTGACATTTTAAAAGTTAAAGTAAATGTTTGAATACTGTAAAATTCTGCTGCCGTTGTTAATTCTCTGAATACTGTCTAATTGGCCTTAGGATGCAGTAGTAGCATTTCGATTTACTTTTCAAAGAATACTGTCATGCATTGTTTTTGTGTTTTCAACTAAACGCAGGCAGTTTTGTACCAGCTGTGATGTTGTGCTTGCCATATGGGCTGTGTTAAAGAAACTTAAATTTTCAAATAGATTCAACAATTATATTACTTGCTTTCACATGTTAAAGGCACTTAAAAAAATCTACATCTCTTGTAGGTTTCACAGCTAGGTGGTTCTTTGAAAAACTTTCTTTGAATGTCATACTGTAATGTTTAAGGCAAGAAGCTACACAAACCCTATGGAAAATTTTGACTAGAAGAATAATATTTTGTACAACTGGTTTTTTTTTTTTTTTTTTTGCAAGTAAAATTTTTATGAAACTTGGTTTCTAAAATATTGTGAACTTCCTGGTTTAGAATTGTGTGTAAAACTGTCTTTGATTTGTGTATATCTACACAGGCCACACCACAGATTCTTGAATTCTTAAAATCCCTCAAGTACTTCCTTTTCCCTGTGCATACAGTCTTTACTGGGATTATCTTTTGGGAGAGAAAAGTTTGTCTAGATGCTTTAAAAAGAATAGTTTTAAAATAAAGATTTTTCTTTAATGTTTTCAATCTTCCTCATACTTTCATTCTTCAAGGCTGCTTTGCTACCAGTAAAAAAATAAAATATTATATTTACTTGTAGCCAAACGCCTTAAAGAGACATTCAGTCTCAGGTTGACTGTTATAGTGCAAGCGTTGATCATTAGCTTGATGCATGCTAAAATGTAGCTTTTAAAAAGCATTCTGCATTAGTACTAAAATAAGCCATCAACCCCAGTCCACCCCTCTATTCATGGCTAAATATTTAAAGGTTATTTATAGCTTCTTTAATGAATTCTTGCTTAAACAAAGTGAAATTATGTCCTAGAAAAGTCGGAGCTGTAACTAGAGCAGTGCCACTGTCAAAGTTTTATGAAATATGTATTTTAATGATAAAGGGGTGAGCTTGAATCCATTAATGGGTAATTTAGAACAGGGGACTAAGTTTTTCTAGCCAATGTTGATCATCTGTACACATATTTTGTACTTAAAAATGGCTTTTCCTTCCTGACCAGCCAACTCCCAAGCCAAACCTCACATCACACCCACCCCAGGAGCACCCTGTTCCTTCTCCTTAGCTGCCACCGAAGTAAGGCTTTCTGTGCTAATCTCCAGATGCAAGCCTCCTTGTAGGACTGTTGTGTCTTTCAACATGTAACTTCAAGTGTTCTGTCATTAAATAACGTTCCATGTTCATGAACTTATTTTGAGCCTGCTTTTATGTATGTGTTCCTTCTTTTAAATAGGTCCCCCCCGCCCCAGAATGCCATGATGGTAGAAGCAAAGAAAAAGTGTCCAACAGTGTGTTGGTGTTTTCTGCAGAAGACCCAAATGAAACATCAGTTTCATCAAGTCAGTCTTACAGGTTTTAAACTGTAACTTGAAACTATACTTTCATTTGTTTTTTGGTTTTTTGGGTTTTTTTTTTTTTTTTTTTTTGCCTTTTTTTTCAAGACAGGGTTTCTTTGTATCTTTGGAGCCTGCCCTGGAACTAGCTCTTGTAGACCAGGCTGGCCTCGAAACTCACAGAGATCCGCCTGCCTCTGCCTCCCGAGTGCTGGGATTAAAGGCGTGTGCCACTACCACCCGGCTATACTTTCATTTGTATAGATGTAAAACTTGCTTTTGGGGGGCAGAATCTCACTGTGTCCGCCCAGGTTGGGCTTGAACTTGATGTCCTCCTATCCCTGGTTCAGGGGCTGGGACCATAGGCTTGCATCAGGCTAAGTTTTCTCAGACCTTGAGTACTTTTGCTCTTAAACACCCAAACATTACAGGCTTCTGCTTTTTTATTCTGTCCCAGCCCTGGAATGAGCTAGAGGTCAACAGCTGCTTACCTGTGTTTGCCGCCGAGGCATCAGTGCTTAGCCCATCTAGCCGGCAGAGCTGTGCGTGTATGTACACTAACGGATAACACGCTAATATCTGAGTATGTTAAAACTATACCTTTACACTGAGACTTGATTCTAATCTGAGACCACACGATTCATTTGATTATTCATATTTGTGACGTCTTTTCCCACCATCAACTAGCCTGGCTCTTATATACACTTGTCTGTGAAGCACACTAGGCAGTTTGAGTAGTGCTTGTTTGTACTCCTGAGAGAAACACACTGTGTGCCATTGTGTGCAGTTTCTTATAGTCGGAGTCGGGGAAACCACTGTCCAAAGTTCCTTTAATTGGGTCTGTGTGTTCCCTTCCCGCTTTCGTCCCCTTCGCTAGGATTGTGTTAACTCTTGGGTTGATTTGTTCTTTGTATTTTTCTGTGGCTTCACTCTACATCCTGGCTGGATTAACGATTTATCTGGGAGACATGTGAAAGGTCTGTGAAAGTTAATGTGATTCTGAGTCAGAGCTGAGTGAGGTATATCAGAGAAGTGTCACTCATTCTCCTACCTCCCTCACTGCCTCTTCCTCTTACACTGCCGTGAGACTGTGAGGAACCAGTCTCACTGAAACTATTGAAAACTTCTGCCTGTGTTTTCATCTTCCAAATGTAAGTAACCTATGCTTTCAGTTTCTGGTTCAACCTTTATTTCTTCTGCACAAATAACAGGCACATGTTTTTGTGTGTGTATGTGTTTATATATGTCAGGTTTCTCGTGTTTGGCAAATAAGTCATGGACAGGGACAAACTGAAATGGCTTGTTTGGTGTTACACAAGATAGAATAAAATGTTGGTATAAACTTGTTGTTTTTTAAATTCTTTTTTTTGTATGCTCAGGGGTTTAATATGCTCATGATTGTACTTATGCAAAGGATGACATTCTCCATTGTACATTTTTCTAGTGAGTAGTATGCCCTTGTAATCTCTGTATCAGTTCTAGAGACTTCCTTATTTTGCACAGAGATGCAGCGCTCCAGTATGTGGGCACTGCACTGTCTCTTCAGCCTCTTTTCCTTCCTAAGGCATTGAGGGGTTTCCTACATTTTGCAGTTATGTTTAATAGTACAGTGGTTAATGCATCTGACTATGTTTTGTCATTGGAGGTATGTCTTTAGGGGAGATCCCGGAGGTAGACTTGATGGGTCATCTACCTAGTTGCTCTTTTGTTTCTTTAATAAGATACAGTAAAATCTGTTTTTAAATGTATTTGCATTGTTCATGCTTTTGTTAAGGACATGTCTTAGATATACATATATCTGCATTTCATTGATACTCCTTCATGTGTGTGCCTGCATATGCATGCCTGCATATGCATATATATGTGTCTACACATATTTATTCTGAGTGTTCCATACCCACTTGACATTTTCATGGATGCTGGGGTCAAACTCTGGTCCTCATGCTTGCAAGGTAATCACTTTACTGAGTTACCACCCTGATAATTTTTTCAGTATTGATTTAGAACAGTATAGAATCTTAGAGGGAATTCAAAATTTAACAAATACCAAATTTTCCACATTAAAAAAATGTAAATTCTTTGGGCTGGAGAGATGGCTCAGTGGTTAAGAGTACTGGCTGCTCTTCCAAAGGACCTATTCAGTTCCTAGCACCCACATACATGGCAGCTCACAACTGCCTATAACTCCAGTTCCAGGACCCGACATCCTCATGAGCATACATGCAGGCAAATCACCGATGCTCATTAAACAAAACAAAAGATCAATTTCTTTCCAGTTGATAATATATGTAACTTACAGTTTTCTGTTTATTGGAATATTTTAAAATGTGTGAAGTTCAGTTATATACTTATTTACAAATTTGACTTCTCTGTAAGGAAGTTTTTCAAGAATAAAACCAATTTTTATGCAGGTGTTGTTTAGACACGTGGCAATAGTCTCCATGGAACTTTGTTAGAATTCCTTAGTTGCACTTCAGTTAGATCTTTAATTCATTGGTTAGTATTTTTAATGTGTATTTAATTTTAAACAACATTATTTTAACTGTATGGGTGTATGCCTGAAAGCGGTATGTGTGCCATGTGTGTGGATGAACTGGTGGGCAGCAGAAGAGAGTGTTGGGTCATCTGGAGCTGGAGTTGCAGGCAGATGTGAGCCATGAAGTGAGTGCTAGAAACCAGACCTGCATTCTCTGTAAGAGCATCAGGTCTTTTAACCACTGAGTCATCTGTAGCCCCCAAACTGTATACTGTTTTTGGAGTATGCTTTGTCTCTCTGTAGCCCTGGCTGTCCTGGAATTCACCTGTGTAGACCAGCGTGACCTCTAACTCACCTGTCTCTGCCTCCCAGACACTCAGATTAAAGGCATGCACTATTATGCCCGAATGTAAGATGTTCTATTTTAAAGTACATTTTTAATTATTTGTTTTATTTTGAAGGAATATTTTTTAGGGTAAACTGTTTACAGTTCCCTTGCCAGTGATTCACAAGATTATAGGGACTTGTTAAGTTGGTATTTCTATATCAATTTTGTATCCTGCAACCTTCCTCAACAACTTTGTGTGTGTGTGTGTGTGTGTGTGTGTGTGTGTGTGTGTGTGTGTGTGTGTGCGCGTGCCATAGGATTTCTTATATGCAGGACCAGATTGTATGTAAGCCTTACTCTTTTACTTTCCCAGTGTGAATTCTTTTTTCTGGGGTGGTGGGTCTGTCTGTGCTGACTAGAATCGCTAGTAAACAGACTGAACATTTTTACCTTGGTAGTGGTGTTAGAGACCAGGTCTCGGGACTTTACATTTTATCTCTTATTTATTTATTTATTTATTTATTTATTTATTTATTTATTTATTTATTTATTTATTTATTTATTTGTTTGTTTGTTTGTTTGAGGCAGGGTTTCTCTGTGGCCTTTGGAGCCTGTCCTGGAACTAGCTCTTGTAGACCAGGCTGGCCTCGAACTCACAGAGATCTGCCTGCCTCTGCCTTCCAAGTGCTGGGATTAAAAGCGTGTGCCACCACCGCCTGGCAAGGGACTTTATTGTTAAATGGGACTATAAAAACATCCTTTGGAGAAGGTTGTTGTTAGGTGCACAGATGTTTTTTCTTCAGCATCTTCCTGATTTACCGCTATTTTCTTTTTCTTTTCTTTTTTTTTTTTTTAAATAAGGAGACTAGGTGTTTGCTGTGTTGCTCAGGCTGGCCCTGAGTTACTGAAGCCAAGTGATTGTGTTGTTTAGAGTACAGGTATGCAGCAGCACTGTACCTGCTGCTGCTGAGCACAGGCATACAGCCCTGCTGCTGCTGCTGCTGCTGCTGAGCACAGGCATACAGCCCTGAGTACAGGCATGCAACACTGTATTTGATGAGTAGCCATACAGCACTGCATCTGCTGCTATTGTGAATATAGGCATGCAACACTGCATTTGCTGAGTACAGGCATACAGCACTACTTTTGCTGCTGCTGAGTACAGGCATGCAGCACTGCAACAGCTGCTGCTGAGTATAGGCATGCAACACTGCACCTGCTGCTGTTGTGAGTACAGGTGTGCAGCACTGCACCTGCTGCTATTGTAAGTACAGGCATGGAGCACTGCACCTGCTGCTGTTGTGAGTACAGGCATGGAACACTGCACCTGCTGCTATTGTAAGTACAGGTGTGCAGCACTGCACCTGCTGCTGCTGTGAGTACAGGTGTGCAGCACTGCACCTGCTGCTATTGTAAGTACAGGCATGGAGCACTGCACCTGCTGCTGTTGTGAGTACAGGCATGGAACACTGCACCTGCTGCTATTGTAAGTACAGGTGTGCAGCACTGCACCTGCTGCTGCTGTGAGTACAGGTGTGCAGCACTGCACCTGCTGCTATTGTAAGTACAGGTGTGCAGCACTGCACCTGCTGCTGCTGTGAGTACAGGTGTGCAGCACTGCACCTGCTGCTGCTGTGAGTACAGGCATGGAACACTGCACCTGCTGCTATTGTAAGTACAGGCATGGAGCACTGCACCTGCTGCTATTGTAAGTACAGGTGTGCAGCACTGCACCTGCTGCTGCTATTGTAAGTACAGGTGTGCAGCACTGCACCTGCTGCTGCTGTGAGTACAGGTGTGCAGCACTGCACCTGCTGCTATTGTAAGTACAGGTGTGCAGCACTGCACCTGCTGCTGCTGTGAGTACAGGTGTGCAGCACTGCACCTGCTGCTGCTGTGAGTACAGGTGTGCAGCACTGCACCTGCTGCTGCTGTG
>PVIU01001549.1:0-136694 GCA_004026605.1 Ondatra zibethicus | reverse complement strand
AGCTGTTGATTCCCCCAGTGCTGGGGGTTGGAGCCCATGGCCTGCATATGTCATTGAGCTTCAGCCCTTGTTGATGCTTTAAATATTGCTTCTGTGTACTCTTCTTCCTTCTTGTTCTATTACTGTAAATATACTTCAAAACTATACACTTCTTTTTCTATGTGATTATCTTTTAAATAAGAGAACAAGACTAAAAAAATACATTTACATTATCTTTCACATTTACCTACATAATTACCTTTACCGGTGTTCTTAATTTTTTATGTGGATTCAAGTTACCATCTGGTGTCATTTCCTCGAACATTTTAAGAAAATTCCATAGTTGTAAAATCTGCCTTTACCTAGGAACATCCTTAGCTTAGTGTCCTTTGGAAGCAGCTTTACTGGACACAGGATCTTTATTCGAGAGAGTATCCTGCACCACCATTTTCTGGTCTGAAAAGCTAACTGCTCTTTGATCTGGGTCCCCTGGACTCCATGAGTCTGTCTTCTCTAGCTGCGTTTAAATTTTTTATTTGTATAAGAGTGGCTATATTAGTACTTATCTTCTTGGATTTTATTGAATTTAGATATAGGTTAATGCTTTTTATTAACTTGAGAAGGTTTTCTGACAGTTCTTTTTTTTTTTTTTTTTTTTGGCCCTGATTTAAAAAGCTTCATTTCCTGGCTCTTAAATGTCCTTTCCAATACTAGCTGTGCATGTTGTGTTTATTTTTGTGCCCACAAAGGCCCGGAGGGTGTCAGGTCCCCTAAACCTGCTGGCACAGTTGACTGAGCTACATGTCTTTGGAAACTGAACCCAGGTTCTCTGCAGGAGTAGGGCATGCCCTTAACCACTGAGCCATCTCCACCCACCCCAACCCCAGTACCTTCTCATTTACCTTTCTTGTGCTTTCTGATTCTTCTGCATTCAAATGGGTGCCTGGATCCCTTTGGTGATGGTTTTACTTTAGCTATTGTGCTTTTCAGCTCCTGAAAATCCAACTGATTCCCTTTTTATAATGTTGATGTCTTTATTGGTGTTCTCTATTAGATTAGGCATTTTTTGTGTTTAGGCATGTTTGTGTGCTGTGTCCCCCCTTTCTTCCTTAACATAAGTATAATTGCTGCTTTAAAGTGTATTTGCTAAACACATGGGTCCTCCTCCAGAAGCTTCTGCCGCTCCTCAGTATAAAACAGGACACTTAAATAACAATTATCCACATTCTCATCCTTCCTATTTGACTTTGTTTTTGTTCATTTGGTTTTGCACAGTGATTCTCCAGTAAGTAGCCTCTGATATCTTTTGCCTTTTTTATTTTTAATTCTTATTTTTAATCTGGTTACCCATGAGCCAGTATATCGTAGGGACGTAGCCTGAGATTAGTCAGACATTGGTCTTTCTTGTCTAGGTACAGTACGGTTTTCAGTTTTGTTAGCAGATGTCTGTGGTTTGGAGAACACATTCATAATCTGGAACTTACCAGTCTTGCCTAGAGACAGTTTAGCTGGCACCTTACCCGTTTTGCACTCAGCATGTTCATAGCTGAGTATCCTGCTCCTGCCTTGTGGACTATGACGTTACAGAGGCCCATCATTGCCTTGCTCTGGTTCTTTCTGCTAACCTTGTAGCCATTGTGGTTGGGTCAGGCATTGCAACCTCACTGTATATGGGCTCTTCCCCACTGAAATTGCTGCTGCTTTCAGAGAAGTCTCTGGATGGTGAATTTTCCCACCATGTTTGAAATATAGTCCGTGTCTTAGGGTTTCTATTCCCGTGATGCAACACCATGACCAAAAGTAACTTGGGGAGGAAAGGGTTTGTTTATGCTTCCGATAACAGTTCATCACTGAGGGGAGTCAGGGCAAGATCCTAGAGTCAGGAGCTGATGAAGAGGACATTGAGGGGTCCTGCTTACTGGCTTGCTCCTCATGACTTGCTCAGCCTGCTTTCTTATAGAACCCAGGACCATCAGGCCAGGGGTGTCCCCAGCCACAATGGGCTGGGCCCTCCCCCATCAGTTACCGATTATGAAAATTTCCTACAAGCTTGCTTGCAGCCTGGTCTTATGGAATCACTTTCTCATTTGAGGTTCTCTCCTTTCAGAGTATAACTTGTGTCAAGTTGACATAAAATGAGCCAGCATAGTCTTCCTCAACATAAATGTTCTGGTTTCATGAACTGTCACAGCTTGGAAGGGGCTGCTGTGAAAGAGGTTTTCTCCGAAGACACATGTCCCCAGCTTCACTCTTTTTCTTAAACACTTAAAAGGAGTGCTATACTTCCAGAGTCTTGAAATGAGTGTGTGTGTGTGTGTGTGTGTGTGTGAGAGAGAGAGAGAGAGAGAGAGATAATAAGAGAGAATTTTCTTTAACATCCAGACTCTTGAAAATGGGTAAGTTTATGTTTTGATAGTTTTGTCCAATTAAACAGCCATACGGACTGGAGAGATGGCTTAGGGGTTAAGAACACTGGCAGCTCTTGCAGAGGTCCCAGGTTCAGTTCCTAGCACCCACATGGCAGCTCACATCCATCTGTAACTCCAGGTTCAGGGGATTCCATGCCCTCTTCTGGCCTTCATGGATACTGCACACATATATACAGGCTAATCACCCATACACACAAAAAATAAAAGGACTGGAGAGACGACTGTTTCTTACTTCCAAGGGTACCAGGCAGACACATGGTGCACATACATACATGAAGGCAAAACACTCATGTATATAAAGTTTTTAGATTGATTAGTTCTATATTCATAGCAACATAACACATGTGCCCAGGCCCGTCATACCACTCCCCCATTTTCAGCATCCCCCAACAGAGTGATACTTGCATACATTGTTGACCCTGTATTGACATGTTACCCAAAGCCCATGTTTTAATGAGGTTCAGTCTTGCTGTACGATACGTTTTTGGGAGCTTGGACAGGTATGTGAGGGTGAGTAGTTTCACTGCCCTAGAAGTCCTGTGCTGTGTCTCTCCTTCCTCCCTGTGTCCTCACCCCAGCAGTCTCTACTGATCCCCTCTGCAATTTTGTGTTTTCCAAAATACCAGTGATTGGACTCGTACAGAATATATGCATTTTGGATCAGCATCTTTTCACTTAGTAATTAATATTTTAAATGTTTATGACTTCATAGCTCTGACATAATGCTCCATTTATGGAGGTGCCATGGTTTGTCCACTCACTACTATGTAAGGAACACCTTGCTTGCACCCAGCTGTTCACAGTTCTCAGCATTGCCACAAGCATTAGGTTTTCGGTCTCTTTTGATGAATTCCGCTTAGCAGGATTGTGTGGTAAGCCGCTTTTGCTGCCTTTCAGAATGAGCACACACTCTGATCCAAGGAGCAGTGGCTGAGAATTCTGTCACTCCCATCCTTGCCAGGGAGTGATTGGTGTCTGTCTTCTGGATTTGGGCTATTCTGATAGATTTGTGGTTCTGACTTGTTTGAATTTGTATTTTTTGGGTCGCAAACAATATAAAAATCTTTCCAAATGCTTGGTATCTGTCATTTTCCTGTGGTATCTGTTAAGGACTAGGCATATATTTTTTTTTAACAAGGTGGTTTTCTTATTAAACTTATGAGTTCTGTGTATGTAGTCTTTATCAAAGATGTCTTTTGAAAATGATTTTCCTCCCATTCTGCTTTATCTTTTCATAGTCTTAACAGTACTTTTTACAGAGCTGATGTTTTAATTTTAATAAACCTCATCTCTTCTTTCATAGGCTAGAAAGTTGTCACTAAACTTGCTTCTTGGAGATTTTCTTCATCTGATCTTCTCAGACTTACAGGCTTGCACTTTGTTTAGGTCTGCCATCCATTTTGAGTTAAGAGTTTTTGAAGAGCCTACGGTCTGTGTCCAAGTAGTTCAGATATAACTTGTTTGAAAGGTGTCGTGTTCCTCTGTGTTACTTTCCTGATTAATGAAAGGTCAGATGACTCTAATTATGCATCTCTTATTTCTGGCTCTGTGTTCTGTCCCATTCATATACTCATGACATTTTCCACTCATACCACACTGTCTTGATCACTGTTGTTTTGTCGCAAGCCTTGAACATGGGCAGTGCTTATGCTTCTCCTCAGCTCTGTTCTGTAATATGTTGGCTATTCTGGGCATTTTGCTTCTCTTTTTTGCAACTTCTAAGATCATTTTGTTGACATTTCAAATGAAGTTCCTGTGATTGTACTTACACTTTACAAATAAATTGAGGACTGGCAACTTGATGGCATTATCTACCTATATATGAACATAGACTTCCTCTTTGTTTATTTTATTTTTGAGAGGGTATTGTTTTCATCATATAAACGTTATATATATTAGATTTATTCCAAATAAATTAATTTTGGGGTGCAAAGTAGTTAATGTTTGTAGTTCTTCACTGCTAGTGAGCAGGGAGGTTGTTAACCTTGACTCTGGTGACCTTGCTCAATAGTTCTAGGAGATTTTGTCAATTCTTTCAGCTTTTCTCCAAAGATAATTTATGAGCCAAGATCATTTTACTTTTGTCTTAAGTTATATATGTCTATTTTTTTTTCACTTTCTGGTCTTACTGCATTAGCAACAGTTTCTAGTATAATTAAAAGGGAAAAATGAGGTTGACTATTCTTACCTCATTCCTAATCTTAATGGGAAAGCTTTAAGGTTGTCACCGTTACATATATTAGCCATGGGATGGTACTTTGTTTTGTTGTGAGATGCTCTTTATTAAGTGGAACATGTTCTGTCTTCCTAGTTTACTGAAAGACCTTAAATTTTTTTTACGTGAATGGATTTTTTATGTTAATGGGTGCCTTTCACCCATTGATACCATTTTTTTCTTTTCTCTCTGAAGTGTTGGGCTATGGTAACAGATTCTTAAATACTCAATGAGCCTGGTATGCCTGAGATAAATCTCAGCTGGCCGTAGTGCAGTGGATCTCACCAGCTTCAGATATTGTTAGACTCGGTTAGCTAATGCTTTCTTGAAGATTTTTGCATCTCTGCTCATGAGAAACCATTGAAATGTGTTGTAATACCTTTGTCTGGTTTGGATACTGGAAATGGCCCAGGAAGCATTTTCCCCACTTAATCTTCTGAAGAGAATGGACAAATTTCTTCTTTAAATGCTGATGAATGTACCCAGGCAATTTTTCTTGGCATGAGCTCATGGTGATTCTTGGGTGTCATTTTAGTCGTTCTGGGGTTTGTACTGAATTTCCTCTCATCTCCAACCTGTGTCCTCTCTGTTTTTGTCTGGCCAGAGGCTTATTAATTTTCTATTCAAAAACCAGTTTTTAATTTGGTTGATTTCTCCACCCCTGCACTGATCTCTTCTTTATGTTTTGTTGATTTTTACTTTAATTCTGAAAAAGATGCAGAGTGCTCGCCATCACTCCATGCAACCCTCTATTTCTGCTTTGATGTATTATTTCCTTTATTTCTTAGAAATAATTCATTCTTTTCTTGGTGTCCTAAGTCTGAAGCTTTGGTGATAGACTTGATTTCTTTACACTTTCGAACTTTGATAAGTTGTGTTTTCCTTTTATTTAGTTCAGAACATTTCCAAATTCTTGCGGGAATGTTTTCTTTGACCCACGTGTTATTTTAAATTTCTGCTCAGGTTCAGGCTGTTGGAGACTTTCCAGCAGTCTTCACTGGTTTCTGGTTTAATTCAGTGTGGTTTATTTACCAGTAAGGTGAGTTTGTTTCTTTTCCCACATTTTCTCTTGGTTGTCACATTACCCACAATACATCTGCAACTAACCCAGGTCAACTGTTAGCCCTGTTCATGTCATACCATGGACCAGACAGGCCACCCTCCTCTCTCCTGTCCCTTGAGTAGTTACAGGCTGTTTTGTTAGTCCTAGAAGAAGTTTCTGCAGCACCTGTCCCCATGGCTTCCCTAGTGCTTACTGTGGAGCTGCTGGTCTTGGAAGGGTACCGGTTTCCTTCTCTCTGAGGAGCTGCTTTGCAGGCTCCCTGGCAACCAGTTCTCCCCACTTCTTGGTAGAGGTAGTCCTTGTCCTTGGGTTTGAGGGTGTTTTCTAAGCTACAGAATTCTGAGTTTTAGACTTCCTTCTTAGCACCTTAAACACCTTACTCTGTTCTTTCATGATTTCTGAGGTGCCAGCTCTGGTTCTCAGTGCTGTTCCCCACAGGTGGTGGGTTTTCCCCTGGGGCTTCTTTCTGGCCCTTTATTTTTGACTTTGTGTAGTTGGGGAATGACATGAATCATATGCCAAGTGTGTGTGTGTGTGTGTGTGTGTGTGTGTGTGTGTGTGTGTGTTTTGGTGCTAGAGTTTGAGCCCAGGACTTTGAATATACCAGGAAAGTGTTCTGCCACTGAGCTAGATTCCCAGCTTTCACCTATTCGTGACTGTTTTTAAGACAGCCATTCCCTATGTAGCCCAGGCTGGCCTTGATTCTTCTGCCTCTGCTTTCCAAGTGCCGGGTTTACTCAAGGGCATGCACCACCTAGGTCTTTTCTTCTCTGAGCTTGAGTGTATGATTTAGGGGCTGGCATTAATTTGGGGAAAATTTTCAGTCATTGTCTCCAGTCATTTTCTATTTCTTTTTCTCTTCCTTTGTGAATCTCTACTTTGCATTTGTTTGTAGTTTCCCCATAACTTTTGGCTTTTCTGTTCATTTCTGTTTGCTTTTCAAGTTTGAGGTTTCTGTCAGGGTGTTTGTTTTCCAGCTCAGACTGTTGACCATACTCAGTTTACAAATGGATCCAGCAGGCATTCTTTCTCTTCATGTGTATTGCATTCTAGTCCTTTCTGGTACTTAAAATTTTCATCTCTGCTTACATAGCTCAATTCCTTCATTTACCCACCTTACCCATTAATATCCTTAGGACATAAATCCCAGTTTTGGATTTCTGGTCTGATAATCCTAGCATCCTCATGTATCCTCAAATTTCTGAAGATGCCTTGTCTCTTTAGACTGGTCTTTAATGCTTTGCAGTTTTTGCATAATAGCCAGGCGAGCTTTCCTGGGCTAAAGAAACTTGTGTAAGTAGGCTTAAGCTTTGCCATGAGGTGTGTGAGACCCAAGAGAATGGGAAGAGAGTGTCTTGAGCACTCAACCTCACAGGGGCTTTGCCTGCCCCTGCCTCTGCCCGTTTCAAAGTTAGATTTGTTGGTGTGAATTTGGGCCGTCCTTCTCCGACGTGGAAGGTTTCCATTGGCTGAGATTGGCTGTTTGCCTTCCCTTAAGTCAGTCCAGATCTGATAAACCTCCATTAACCTTGGCTGTGGGAATTAGCTTTTGCAGTCAGACTGTGATGCAACCCAGTGCTCCAGCATAGTCCCCAAACAGGTCCTTTGTCCTCCTTTGTGCTCAAAATGGGATCCCCTTCCTCTCCCGCTCCACCACCGCTCAGTGCTCACATACAAAACCAGTAAGAGGGCTTGGGAGTGAAGCCCACACAAGTGTGTAGTGCGGAAGGCAGTGTCAGCTCCCTGTCATCAGCTTGGTTTCTGTGGAGGTCCTTACTGGTTGGCTTCTGTTCTGGTAGGTTGTCACAGTGTTTGTCAGTCTCCAGTTTGGGTGTGTGGGTGTGGGCTGAATTTCTTAACTGTGGTGACACCTTCCTCTACATGTCCAGACCAGGAACCTGGCATCCAAAGGTCCAACTTTAGTATTGTTTGGGGGTGGAAGCATTTGCCGAGACCCTCATTTTGCCATTCCTGTCATTATCTTTTAAAAGAAATTAAAGGCCGGGTGATGGTGCATGCCTTTAATTCTAGCACTCGGGAGGCAGAGGCAGGTGGATCTCTGTGAGTTCGAGACCAGCCTGGTCTACAAGAGTGAGTTCCAGGACAGGCTCCAAAGCTACAGAGAAATGCTGACTTGGAAAACTAAAACAAACAAAAAAATAAAAATGTACAAAAGTCGTTGTCTACCCATGAGTTTAGTATTTTTGTTTCTTTTCATTATTTTCTGTACCTTGAAGTAAAGTTCCCACCAGGTTTGGGTCTCCTATCCTGAGGGACTTCGGACTTGACATTGTTGGTGTCAAGCACCAAGTCTGTCTGTCTGTCCTCTCTACCCCCATGTGTAGGCACCTAAAGTATTATTTTGCAGTGTATGTGTGTGTGTGTGTGTGTGTGTGTGTTTGCCAGTTTCTTCACATGTGTGGAGGCCAGAGGTTGACTTCAAGTGTCCTCCACTGCTCTCTATCTGTTTTTTGAGACAGGGTCTCTCACTGATCCTGGAGTTTGCTGCTCACTTTATCTGCTAGTCAGTTTCTGGAGTCTGCTTTGCTCACTGCTATTGACTCTTGCCCCTCGTGCTGGGGCTATAGGCATTTGCTGCCACTCCTGGCTTTTTAGGAGTACTGGGAGTTCTGAATTCGGGTCCTCTTGTTTGCACAGAAAACACTTTACCAGATTACTCTCCCCCCGCCTCGTTCCTGAATGTATATGTGAGCATATTTGTACTCATAAATATGTATATTTTTGGAGACAGGGTCTTATAGCTCAGAGTGTTCTCAAACTCACAGTCTTGTTTCCTTAATGCTAGGACTGCAGATATATCACTGTACTTAACTATTGCCTTTATGTTTTAGAAAAAATATTTTTGCTAGGTATAGAATTCCAGGTTGGTAAATTGCTTTTTCTTTACTGCTTGCATATTTTCCCCCTTCTCTCTGTAAGTGATATATCTTCACAGCTACAGTTCAGCTGTAGTGGACATGGGTGTCTGTCCAGTGTTTGTTTGGTTGGGTGGGTACCTCCTAAGCATCTTAGATGCAGTTTTCAAAAACGTGGAAATACTCTGGCTATTTTTTTTAATACTGTTTGCTTCTCTACCTCTTTCTGTAGTTCTGTATCATCAGCTACATATGTATTGTGCAGATATTAAGCGTGGTGTGCTGGAACATGCCTGTCTGTAATACCAATACTTGGGAGACTGATATAGGCAGTTTGCAAGTTCAAGGCCAGCCCGCACTTCTTAGCAAGGCAATGGAGGAGGGGACAGGGGTAGGGAAGGACTGGGAGAATAGGTATTATCTGTTATCTTTTATTGTTTCATAAAGGTCACTGAGAACAGCTCATTTTATTCAGTTCCTTTTCATTCAGTTTCATTCTTAAATTGGCATATACAGTATTAGGTTTCGTTCTGGCATTTTCAAATGCGTTGCTTTTGTTGATGTTCCTTCCTTCCCTATAACCACTCCCCCCCATCCTTGTCCCCTCTATTCACTCCCAAACCTCCCCCCTGCTCTTACATCTCCCATGTCCAGTAGGCTCCACCCCCTCAACAACTCTTCCTTTGTGCTCTTTCAGTTTTATGCTCTATGTTTACCCTCACCCTCACTTATATACCACACATAAAAACATAAGCTATGATCTGTGTATGAGAAGAAATGTGGTTTTATTTTCTTTTTGAGTCTGTTACCCAGCTTAATATTTGCCAGTTCCAACCATTTTTCTACAAATTTCATTTTTGTGTAACCAAATCTCTCTATCTTATATTTTTTTCCTCCATGGTTCCATTTCTTTGCTATTGTGGCTAGGGCCGTGTAACATGAGGGCCTGCTTGTTGTTGGGGTTTCTGTCCTGCCCAGTTCCCGCAGTCATTATGTTCCAAAGAAAATCACACAGATGTCTATATTAATGATAAACTGATTGGCCCATTAGCTCAGACTTCTTATTAACTCTTATAACTTATATTAGCCCATTATTCTAGTATATGCTAGCCACATGGCTTGGTACCTTTTTCAGCGGGGCAGTCACATCTTCCTTCTTTGGTGTCTATACAGGACTCGGGAGGAATGGGCTTCCTCCTTCCCAGAATTCTGTTCTCATTGCCCCACCTCTACTTCCTGACTGGTTGTCCCGCCTGTACTTTCTGCCTGGCTACTGGCCAATCAGCATTTATTTAAAACATAATTGACAGAACATAGAATTATCTCTCACTAGGGCAGTGTTGAACATGGATGTATAAATGTCTTTGGTAGGATGCAGAGCCCTTTGTTCAGGTCATGCCCAGGAGTGGTATAGCTTGGTCATATGATAGTTCTATTTTTGACGTTTTGAAAAACCACACTGATTCCCATAGTTGTAACAGTTTGCATTCCTTCTAACAGTTGAATAAGAGTCCATTTTCCCTACATCCTTGCCAGCATTTGTTGGCATTTATTAATGACAGCCATTCAGACTGGGGTGAGATGGGATCTCAGAGTAGTTTTAATTTCTGTTTCCCTGGTGGCTGGAGACATTGAACGTGTGTTAAAGCTCTTCTATGGGCCATCTCTGTTTCTTTTGAGAATTGTCTGTTCATTTCATTAGTCTGTCTGACTGGCAGATTTGTTTGATTTTTTTTTGTTTAATGTTTGTTCTTCTTTACATATTCTGTTTTTTTGTGCATGCACATGTGTAGTATATGTACATGTGTTGGGTGCGTGGGTGTCCATGTGTGTGCATGTGGAGACCAGAGGAGGTTGCTAGTCTGTTACTCTCTTGCTCTTCACCTTATGTTTTGAGACAGAGTCTCTCATTAAACCTAACACTCATCATTTGGCTAGACTGTGGCTGACCAGCAAGCTTCTAGGATCTGCCTTCTGCTTCCAGTGCGGAGTTGCAGCCATATGTAGCCTCACTAGGCTTTTTCACGTGAGTGTCGGGGATTTGAACTCAGGTCCTCTTGTTTGCAGAACAAGTGCTCTCACCCACTGAGCCATCTCCGTAGCCCCCCACATGTTTGATATTAACCCCTGTGTGAAGTGTAGCTAGCAAGAGAGTACCCATTCTGGAGGCTCTGTTCACTCTGCTGATGATTTCCTTTGCTATGTATAAATTCAAATTTCATGTTGTACTATTATTTACTTCCTGTGCTACTGACATCCTGGTCAGAAAGTTCTTGTCTGTACTTGTATCTTAAAGTATTTTTCTCTAGTGGTTTCTTGTTTTAAATTAAGATTCTTTGATCCACTTTGAATTGATTTTTTTGTTCAGGGTGAGAGATAAGAATCTAATTTCATTCTTCTGTAGGTAGATATCTCATTTGGCCAGCCCTATTGGCTGAGTGGGATTTCTGTTTTCCAGTATGTGAGCCTATTTCTGGGTCCCATGTTCTGTTCCATTGGTCAACATGTCTGTTTTTGTGCCTTACATGCTGTCTTTTGTCATTTATACACACACACGTGTAATTTGAGGTCAGATTGACATTCTTCAACTAGTTCTTTCTGATAACGATGACTTTAGTTATTTCTTTCTTTCTTTCTTTCTTTTTCTTTTTTTTTTGGGGTTTTCGAGAAAGGGTTTCTCTGTAGCGTTGGAACCTGTCCTGGAACTAGCTCTTGTAGATTAGGCTGGCCTCGAACTCACAGAGATCCTTCTGCCTCTGCCTCCCGAGTGCTGGGATTAAAGGCTTGCACCACCACCGCCCAGTTTGACTTTGGCTATTTCTTTGTGTTTACATATGATGAATTTTTGGATTAATTTATTCTTTTCTAATTCTGTGAAGAATGTCATTGAGCTTTTGATAAAGATTGCATTGAATCTGTAGATTACTTGTGGTAGTATAGACATCTTTGACATTAATTCTGCCAGTCTGAAGGTGTGCAGCGTGACTTCCCATCATCTAGTATCTTCTTTTTTACTGTCTGCAAGGTTTCATTTTAAAGATCCTTCACTTCCTTGGTCAAGTATATTCCTAGATGCTTTTACATCTTCCTATTTTTGGAACTATTGTGAATGGGCTATTTTCCTAATCCTTCTCTTGTCTTAGTGCTCTGGCAGACTTCAAGCACTGTGCTGAATTGTGAATGGAGAGCGTGGGCCTCCCTATCCTAGTCTAGTGTGCGATATATTGCCTTTAGTATTTTGAGGTATACTCCATCTATTCCTGTTTCTAGCACGTCTATAGACATGTTGAACCTTGCCTTTGCTCTTCTATTGAAGTGGTCACTTGATTCCTGTCCTTAAGAGTATGTATGTGGCACATCACGTTTACTGATTTGTGGATGCTGGAAGAATCTTGCATTCTGAGGATGACATCTACTTGGTCAAAATGTATGGTTGTCTTAATATGTTCTTGAATTTGGTTTGCAAGTGTTTTGTTAGGAACTTTTATACCTGTGCCCATCAGGGAAATTGGTCTGTAGTTTTCTTTTTTTGTTGTGTCTTATCTTGTTTGGGTATCAGAATAATAAAGCCTTTCTACTTTGTGAACAGTTTGAGAAAAGTATTGGTATTAGATCTTCCTTAAACATTTGATAAGAGTCAGTAAAATGGCTCAGTGGATAAGCCTTATGGCCTGAGTCTACCCCTGAGACCCACATGGTTTAAATAAGCAACAGATCCCTGAAAGTTGTCCTCTGACCCCCACATGTGCACTGTGAATGCCTGCACAGACACAATACATAGAAAGGAAAGTACTTTAAAAAAAAGCTTGAGTTTATGTGGGCCTGAGCTTTTCTTTGTAGAGAGACTTAATTATAGCTTCAATGTCATTACATGTAATGGGTCTGTTTTAAAATTATTTATATTTTTGACTTTAATTTTTTTAGGTCACATGCATTTATAAATTTATCAGTTTCTTCCATTTTCATTTCAGTTTTCAGAATATAAGTTTTTCAAACACCTCCTAATGCTTTTCTGAATTCCACTGGAGTTGATATAACAGTCCTATTTTTGTCTCTTATTTTACTAACTTGGGCCTTCTCTCTTATTGTTGATTTGATTAGGAGTTCGTATTGTCAACATTTCCAAAGAACAAACTCTTTGATTGGTGGAGTCTATGTATCATTTTTTTTTTTTTAGTCTCTAGTTCATTAATTTCTGCCTTAGTCTTAATCAAGGAATAATTCCTTGATGCCACTGAGTTTTGGTGTTATTTTTTAAGGCACATCATTAGACTGTTTTGTTGAGGTCTTTGTCTTTTTCTTTTCTCTTTCTTCTTCTTTCACTTAGATTTAATATTTTTCAAGACAGGGTCTCACTATGTGGCTCTGGCTGTTCTGGAATTCATGGAGATCCACTGGCCTCTACCTCACAAGTGCTGGGATTAAAGGTGTGCACCATTATGCCTAGCTGTTTTTGTTTGTTGTTTTTTAGATTTATTTTTATTTTATGTGTGTGGACATTTTTTGCTTGTGCACCATGTGCATGCAGTGCACGCAGAAGCCAGAAGAGGGCATTGGATCCCTGGGATTGGAGTTAAAGATGGTTGTGAGATACCATCTTGGTGCTTGAAACCAAATCCAGGTCCTCTGGAAGTGCTCTTAACCATTGAGCATTCCCTCTAGCCCCTAGCTGAGATTTCTTAATGGGAGCACTTAGCAGCTGTAAACTTCCTTCTTAAGGAGTGTCTTAGCTGTGTCCCAGAGGACCTAGTAAGTTGCTCTGTCCTTTTAATTTGTTGCAAGGAATTATTCCTTTCTTGATTTCTTTGGTGACTCAGCTGTTCATTCAAAAGTATATTATTCCATCTCCAGGTATTTTTGTAGTTTCTGAAGTTTCTCTAAATTTATAGATGCATATGACTATAAAATTAAAGTAAAAATATAAATAATTTAAAAAAGACCCATTACAAGTAACCAGATTGAAGCTATAATTAAGTCTCTCTCCAAAGAAAAACCCAGGACCACATAAATTCATTGCTAAGGTCTATCAAGCTTTTTTTTTTTAAAAAAAGTCTCCACTGTAGACTGATAGGATACAAAGAATTCCCCCTCCCTCCCCTCCTCCGGTCCTCCTCCTTTCTCCTCTCCTTCTGTCTTTCTGCATTTGCCAAGGGTTGCTTTGTGGCCTATGATATGATCAGTTTTGGAGGTTCCCTGTGCTTACTAGAAGAATCCCTGCCAGTCAGATGGAATACCCTATAGATACCTGTCCATCCAGCTGGTCTGTGATATATTAGCGCTGAATCTTGGTATTGAATTTGGAAGATTGTCTCCATTTCTGTTCCTGTTGCTATGATAAAATATCCAAGCAACAGCAACTCCAGGAAAATAAGGTTTATTTTGGTTCATAGTTCTGGGGTACAGTCCATCATGGCTGGGAATTAGTGGCAGTAGGAGCCTGAGGCAGCTGGTCCCATTGCCTCCCTGGTCAGGAAGCAGAGACATGAGTGTTTGTGCTGCTAACTTTCTCCTTTTTATGCAGCTCAGGACCCAAGCCCAGGGAATGGTGCCGCCCTGTTTGAGGGTGGACTTTTGTACTTCAGTTAACTCAGATAATCCCTCACAGATATTCCATAAGGCGTGTCTCCTAGAGCATTCTAGATCCTGTCAGGCTGATGATAGTCACCCTCACAGAGGCGTCCCTAAATATGAGGGTGGGGTATTGAAGCCTCTCACTACTATTAGGTCAAGACCTATGGCCGTTTATGCTTTTCAGTATTAGACAAAATTGGGAGCCCCAATACTGGGTGCATAAATCCGCTGTTGATGGATTCTTCCCTTTGTTAATATTTAATGGCCTTCTTTATCTCTTTTGACAAGTTCTGTGTTTAAGTCTACTTTATCAGATATAATAATAGCTATGTCTGCTTGTTTACAGTTTCCTTTGGGTTGATTTACATCTGACTCTCAATTTTACATTTATTCTATTCTCACTCATTTCCCCACTAGCTATGGGTAAAATCTTTTTCTTATTCTTATATTTAATAATCATTTAATTTTGTACTAGAATCTTTTGTTGGTTACTTTCTTGAGTTTTGTTTTGTGTTTTTGGAGACAAGGTCTTGCTGTGTAGTTCAGGCTGACAGTCAGCTTGAAGTCCTCATGCCTCCATCTGCTGAGTGCTGGGATTAGAGGTATGGACCATTATAGCCAGATAGAATTTTCTTTATCTTTTTATTATTAATAAAAAAATCTTATTATTTATTTCTTTATCTATTTTATTGCTTTATAGGAAGAATTCCAAGACAGAGTTTTCTTTTACCCTCACTCAGTTTCAGTGAGATTGTGTTGCCTTATATGTCAGCCTTCAGGTTAATGTGCTGTGCGGTTCATCTGTCAAATCTGAGAAATTAACATGACATAATAGTGATAAATACCCACAGTGCCCTTGGGTACCTGTCACACTCAGCAGTCCCATCTTAACCCCATCCTCTCTGTGGCCCTTTCTTGATCCCTTACTTTTCCAGGACCTTCATACTTTTGTATCCTTTTGATAATTTTATAGAACAGCTTTCATTTTTGGCTTGCCGGTATTTTCCTGTGAGTATTGTGGAGTTGTGACTTTGGGAACAGTGACAGGTGACAGTGCCAGCATTAGCTTTCCTTGCTGATGCAATCGGATATCTGACGGAAATGACTTAAGGGAGGAGGGACTGATTTTGCCTGGAGTTCGAGAGGGTGCAGCCTGCCATTGCTGGAGAGGCATGGCAGGGTTCTCAGCAACAGGGGTGTGCTCCTGGCCTCACATCCTGTGGACGGGGAAGCAGAGAGGGCTGGGCACAAGATAACCCTCCAGGTCCACCCTCAGTTAGGCCCCAACCTCCCGAAACAGTCCCACCAGCTGGGGACTAAGGATTGGATGAGCCAGCCTGTGGTGCCATGCACACTCAACTGCAGTATGCCTTGCTACACATGTCCTATCAAGATGTTAATCCTGATGACTGTTGAATTAACATGTAATTCACTTCTCTCCCATAATGCTGGGCTTATTTTGCTTGGATTTCTTCTCCTTATGCTGTGACCTAATGTCTCTTGAGAAAGACTCACCTCATCTGCTTCTTCCTGTTGGGCATTTTGAGTCTAGTCTGGATATCAGAAAACACTGTGATATTATTGATGGTGGGAACACAGCATTTTCATGCTAGAATGGGGAGCTTTTGGGTTAGAATCAGGAGCTTTGGGATGACCTCTATGTTGGGGCCATTGCTTGGTTAATTCCACGGCAGGCTATGGCTTCCATTTGGGCCCTGGTGAGGGCTGGCCCACAGCACATATTCATGTAAAACTCCTCCAGCCTGCCCTCCTTGTAGCTTAGGCAACCTGAAGCAGGTTTCCTTGTTTAGATAGTGGGAAAATTTCTCCTAATGGAGACTTTCACGAGCCCCATCTTCCTGAGTGATCTTAGCTCTAACTCATTAGTTGAATCTAAGGGTTTTCCTTCCACCTCTGTGCTTTTAAGACAAGAAGTTTGTTTAGGTACCAGGATGAAGTTCTAGCCTAATCTTAACAGTGGTTTCAGTTTCTGTGCTTTTTAAAATTATCTTATTATTTTTTTAATCTGCTACTGGTGATTTTTATAATATTCTTGCAAGTGGGGGTTTTCAAGTTGAGAAGGTCTCTGTTATATTTTACCCAGCATCCTTTGAAGTTTTCTAGCAGGAGGGCCGGTGGCATAGTGTGCTAATGCTGGAAGCCTTTTCTCTGTTCAGAGATTATGATAAGCTCCCACCCTCACTCTGCTCCAGCCCCGATAGTAACATTCAGTAGTTTGCCTGAGTTGGCAAGGCAGGTCCAGTGGGCAGGTCAGAGGAGAAGCCAAAAGTGTTCTCAGAGACAAGCACGAGGGTTCAGACTTGGAGGAATGATTCAATGAGATGAACCAGATAACCGGCTGAGGCAGGTGCTGTATCAAGCATTCAGGTAGGCTGAGATTTTAGGACTGTTAGAGTCTGGGCCATTAAACTGTCACCTAGGCAATGATGCCGTCACCTAGGCAATGATGCCACAGTTCAGGAATAGGAGTAGGGTATAGTCTGCTGTCAGCAGCATGAATTCGGGGAGACTAAAATATTCTCTTTGGATGCAATATATATATTGCCCATGTACACTGGGGTCGGGCAGCTTAAAAGACGGTGGACACAGGTCAGCGACGGCTTGGTGTTGAACTCCATGCCCAGGACAGAGTGGCTCTGCCGGTAGAAATGACAGTGTGACGCCAGCCTGTTCTCGGGCTGGGTAGACTCCGTCGTCCACTTGCAGTGGCAGAGGAGAAAAGTAAGTTTGATTTTCTGCAGTGACTGGAAATCTTTCAAGGGGCTCTTGTTAGGAGCTTAATTGAGGTAGCCAAGGAGCAGCACTCAGCAGCTCTTCAGGAAGGCGGAATTTGCAAATACTCGCTCGGAACTTGAATGTGTTGAAAATGTGGAGCCCCCTCTGGCCTGCGAAGGCTTCCTGCGAGTCCTGGAATCCTCCTCTCTGCGTTTCAGTGTCTTCACACTTGTGTGTGGCTGTTGCGTCTTCAGGCTGCTGTCGAGTGGGTCCTTGAATGAGAATAGCTTGAGGAAGCTAGAATGGCTTCAGAACCATGCGAAAACTTGAAGAACTGGGGAAATTTTCTGAAGCGCGTTGCTTCCTGAAAAGCAAGGTGGTTGTCCAGTAATTACGCACATTAAGGAGTACCGATCAGAACAGGAGGACCTCCGATCGTTGTTATATTAGTTTGGTTTTAAGACTAAAATATTTTGATAAATCACTTTTTATGTTATAATGAGATCAGCTACTTAGGGCTTGGGATGGAAAATTCCACGATGCTTAATATGAACTTGATTAGAGGACATCTTTTGTGCCGTAAATCTCGGAAACACAGGAGGACTTGGGGGTTCTGAGGACTGTGTGTGGGGATGGCTTGGAACAGCTGAGCCCCACTGTGCTCCACTGTTCGTCCCCCCCCCCCCGCCCTCCATCTTTGTGACACTCCACAAGCCTCACGACTGCTCAGACTGAAAGGATTCATGATGCTAAAGGGTCCTGACCAGACAGACCTGGTGAGCTGTGGAGTTGCGGCAGCTGTCAGCCAGGGGACACCTTTTCAGTGGCTGTTGTGTGAGTCACTCCCCACCCAGCATTCTCTTGCTCTAGAAATTGAAAATGGCAGATCTCTGTGTCCTCAGAGTGGCAAATGCAGCTGGCTTCAAATTTTTTTTTCTTTTTTTGTTTTTGGCAGACTAACGCCTTTCTGCAAAGAAGATGAACTAGGATTAGAAGAAATCAGATGTGTGTATTTGGTATGCAATATTTTTGTATTACAAATAGCTACATTCTAACCCACATTAACCCCATGATATGTGAATTTTGCCAACTCCTGCTGTGTCTTTTAAATCAAATCCAGTAAATCACTATGAATGCTCTAATTTCTAAACAAACTAGTCTTCCATAGAGGTACTTTAACACTGTACTGCAAATTAGACAACCTAAGACGGATGGACCATCTTTGTTAATTATGTAGTTTAATTGATCAAAACCACCAGATAGGATTTTATTTATAGCAGTTTTGTTTAGTATCAAGTTCTATACTATTAAAGAGCTTGTGAGTCGTATATTTGGGGGGTCATTAAGATATAAGCCATTATTTAGCTTCTGTTGACCTTATTAAGTACCTTTTTTTTGGGTATAGCTCCTGTCACAATATGAAATTGCTTTTAATTGAGATGACCAACTTCCATTAGATTGTTCGACCCCCATTGTGTGGACGAACACAAAGCACTTTTCATTTTTGCTCTATTGATCGAGCAGCAATTTGCTTGAGCTGCATTCAAAACCTGGTGGAGAAAGATGGGGAAGGTCTCGTTAAAGGCACATTTCCCCTCTGCCCTGCCCCACTGTTGACTTGTAGGTAATTCTGCACGCCAGTAGGGGGCAGTGGTGAGCAGAGGCCCAGATAGAAAGCTGCCAGTCAGCAATGATAGATTATTATTCTTTTCTGTTATAGGTGGGGTGTGCAGTCGGTTACAGTAATAATTACCAGGAGTAGAGGGTTTCCTAGGCAACCAATTTCCCCCCTCATTCATGCTGTTGCTGAGAGTGTCTGGAAAGCATGACATTGCTGTATTCTGAGGTCTGTTGCCCCCTGCTGCTCCAGGTTTGAGGTTAGTTACAGCATCATAAGATGCTCTGAAGCATAGAGAGCTCAGGCTGGGCTTAAAAAGCATGCCAGTGAGAGGGCCTCTCCTCCCTGGCTTCCCTGCTAAGGACCAGAGTTCTGAAAATGCAGATTCTCCATCCTGCTTGGCAACAAGGTTATGAGCTCTCTCACTCTCCAAACCCTTTCATTTTCCATTATTTTGGAGACCATGGATGATTCCATTTTAAAAGTTTTATTATTTCGTCAGGAAAATGTGCAGAAAGCAGATCTTGCCTTTAGGATTCGAGTAAGATAAACTAACAGGCAGCTGTCATAGGTAATCACAGAGGTACATGTGGCTTATTCGTCTTATGAAAATGGACCCTAAAAAGGAAGGTAACTTCCTGCAGGAGCAGGCGCGGTCCTGTATGTGGTAGGAAAATAATAGACGCTACATCTGTTATCCGGGCGCTGTGCATGAATCACAGCATCCTACATCCGGGGCTCTCTAATCTTTCATTTTAATGAACTTACATCGAGTGCTGTGCAGTGATAAAAAGTAGCATTTGTTTGTGTCTGCTCTGAAGAAAGATAGTGATCCGGGCTTCAGTCTTAGGTGGAGATGTGAAATGTTTATCCATTTCCCAGGCAGAAGTCGTCACAAACAGAGTTGGCAGTCCAGATCTTGTTCTGGGCTAGGAGGCTATAGGAACGCTTGGTCCCACATAGCAGACCCATCTATTACCTCAGTTCTCAGTGAGCTGCAAGCTGTCCTCTTGTCAGCATTCATCATGGAGACACCGCTGGTGTTAGTTTCCTTCTGTGCGAGCTAGGAGCTTTGTCTGTGCTGGGGCTGCTCAGAGGCCAGGGAGCCTCTTGAAGAAAGGTATTAAAGGAGCAGACTCTGGCTCCTTACATGGTCTCGCTGTCCGTCCTCAGCAGATGCCCCTGCCATGCATACGTACCCTTGTTTCTTCTTGCCTTCCTGCTGGTCACAGTGGTTGGGAACCTGTGGTCAAGTGTCAGAAGCAGGAAGGATGCATGAGGCAGTTTGGACCTGATTTTCTGAGAGGCGAGAGACAGCAGCTCTGGGCCCTTTGATTTCCCAGAATGCCTAGAGGAGAATCACTTCCTGCCCTTGATCTGGCTGCTACTTCTGTATCAGAACATGGGCCCTCATGCTCAGCTACAGTGAGCACACAGAAATCTCCTTTTCCCCAGCTGTCCAGGTTACCCTGAGCACCAACTGGAGGCATTCTGTCCTCCAATTTCATAAAGCACCATGAAGGTACTGAGCAGAAGTTCCCAGGCACCCTCCTAGACATGGACTTGTGAGTTGAGTCACTAAGAATGAAATATGTGGTCTGTGTTTTTGATAGAGATACTGTAAAATGTAATTGGCTAAATGGATCCATCAGGCTGGGGTCATCTGAAGTTTAGGCTCACTTTAAATACTTTAATAATCATTTACAAAAGTGTTTATTAGCTAAACCTACGAGGCTAACACCTGCTGGCTCAAACAGTTTTATCAAGTAATTCCAGGTTTTCTTGCAAACCATTAAACAACCTAAACAGAAGGGAGTGGGTCTCTTGGAACACAGTTCTGATAGACTTCACAGTTTAGCCAAGGAAATAATTTTTAATTTTTCATATTGTATATCTCTAGTATAAATTATCTGGACTGAAGTGCCTAGCCAAACTAATGCTACAGGTTAGATAATAAATGATAGCATGATTTACAGCAAATTAAAGACCTACGATGAAGTCATTATTTGCTGACAGACAACTACCCTGGTAAGAGGAAGGCAGAGAAGCGGATCCGGTGAGGCCTCTCTGAACTCTGAATCAAAGTCACCCCTTTCTTTCCCTCATCCATATCTCTGGATTCTAGGAGAAGAAACAATGTCTTAATTTTTAGAACAGCCAGTCTTCTGTTGATAAAAATGCTGAAATAATATTTAAAAAATAAGTTGGGATGTACCTTCCTTATGAGCCTACTCTTGGTTATTTTTTGTTTGTTTTTCTTTAAATAATTAAGCAATTTCAGGAAACATTGTTAAAATCTTAAGGTTAAAGCATTCTCTTTTTTTTTCTGTCTCCAGATTACTCTGCACCCTAGACAAAGGGAATATTTAAACTGTTAAATTTGAACAAAGATGCAGTCTGCATATGACTTCTCTGAAGCCCTATAAAAATTCTTCAAAATTGCCTATTCACTCAAATTTACTGAGTGTAGCAAAAATGTCAAAGGCATAAAGTCAGAGAAGATTGAATAAAATAATGCAGAAAGACAGATTAGTCATGCACAGACCCACACAGCCTTTCAGAGCGTACAATACCACTCTTTATTACCGTTCTATCTTTACAAAGACTACGTTCAATACATGGAAGATGATACATGGCCAGCCATGTCATCTGCCTGTGATTCCAGGACTCATTTATCTGGGCCCTTTTCACAGTGACATTGATGAGAGATCGCAGTGTTTTCAGAGTATTGTTTTATTTATCATATATAATGGCTGGGGAAAAAATAGGAATTATGTCACCGATAGCACATAAAAGAGTCGCACAGACGCTTCTGTCACGAAGTTTGGTAAAGCCTAGGACAAGGGGGCTCCTGTTGGTGCACTTCTCAGTTTTCTCCCCGGCTGCCTGCCTCCCCCAAACCATCCCCCAAGATATGTGTGCTGATAACGGCCGAGAAAAAGAGAGCAAATGTTCCATTTGGTCAGATGTCAGATATCCCAGCGCTTGTAAAAACTCTTCGGCCATTATGTTTGTTTTTTTGTTCAAGTGTAGGGCCCATTTTAATGACTCGGGGAGTCTCTGAGTGTGGTTTCTGCATTTGCAAAGGGAGAGAGACCGATTATCAGCCACAGTTTTGTGTCTTGCAAATTTAATAAAGAGCAGCCCTTAAGATAGAATTTCTTAGGCTGCCACAATTGACAAAAGCCAGCTATGTGGAAATGTCAACAGCAGACCTCATCAGCAGGCTGCAATGTTGTGCAATCAAGAGAGCACCATAGCTCCATCTAAACAAATGTATAGAATGTGCAGGGGGCAGGGCTCAGGACCCAGGATCTCAGGACTCAGGGGCCAAGTGGCATCAGCTTGCAGTGGGAACATGTTAAGCGATTCTGGGGGTGGGGTGGGGGTGTTCCCTTCCGTGACCTCTAAGTTGCAGAGCCAGTGCTGTCCACCTTTCTTAAGGAGAGTGCCAGGGAAAGCGGCTGAACTGGTGACCTACAGCTGCCTTGTAGAGCAGTGCTCTTTGGGGTGCATCCCATTGCTGTGCTATTGGTGTGGTCAGAAGAGAAAAGACAACTTGTGTATGTTGGGGGTCTCTTGTGTTAGAACAGAGTGCCACCCTGACTCACACACACACTAAATCTTGAAAGCTTTCTTCAAGTCCTGTGCTGGCTATTTGTCCCCTCAGTGAAGGCTTGGGGGCCATGCTCCCTGGGCTACACTCCAGCCCTATCTTGTCATAGCTGACAAACCCTTGGACAAGCTCTCTCTCTCTCTCTCTTTCTCTCTCTCTCTCTCTCTCTCTCTCTCTCTCTCTCTCTCTCTCTCTCTCAGAGCCAGTTTTCTATTTGTTCTCTTGAGTTCCTTGTAGAAGGATGGGTTGGATTCTGTAAACTGAGGTGCTGCAATGTGAGCCAGTCTATTCTGCAGGATGTGAGGACACATTCCTTTATCCTCTGGAGAGGTTTGCTGTGGACCTAGGTCTTGTTTGTGCATCACTGGCCTCTAGTGGACTGGCAGACTGAACACATGAAGGATCTCCAAGTGAACAAAAACTCAGAGGCAGAAAAGCCTCCCAGGGTCTCTAGGCCTCAGCGTCTCCAGTGTTACTGTCCCCAGTAGTCGAGACAAATGGACTCCAGGGGTGGAGAGTAAGGCAGAGAACTTAGGGCAATGTGCATCTTCCCAGCTTTTTCTGGGGACAACAGAAATCTTCGGTGGGGTGGTACACACACCACACACACACACACAAACACACACACATTCTGGGGGTGGAATTTTGGGCCTCACTTGCTAAGCAAGTGTTTTTACTGCTAGCCTGTAACCTCTAAATACTGGTAGGTTCTAGATAATCTCTCAACCCCTGAGCAATGTTCCAGGCACAAAGCCTCAGATATCTTGAATGGTGTGTGCCATTCCCATCCGTTAGCATCTCCTTTTCCATGCTCCCTTTTTGTCCTCCCCTCCATTCTTCTTTCCCTTTCCTCTGTCTTCCCCTCCCTCTCTCCCTCTTTCCCTCCCTCCTTTCTCAACTGCCATTTTGCTCTTTTCTCTTCTTTCTTCTCTTCCTCTTCCCTCCTCCCTTCTCTTCACTGGCTGACCGAGTAAACCTGCAACACTGTCTCCAGTCCCCTCCTGGGACTGGCTACTAGGTACCAGCATTCCTGACTAGCTTGTCTACTCCACCCACGGATGAAAGTCTGGCACACACCTGTGGTACGTAACTTAGTGGGTCCTGGAAGAGTGAGGGGGCCATGTGCTACACCCCCTGCAACCAGTACGGAGACATCGGTTCTGCCATTATACCATTGCCAGGCAGGCACTGCCCAACCACCCTGGATGTTCCTTCCATTCTCTGGGAAGGCTCCAGCAAGCAGATGTCCCAGAGAGGGGGGCAGGGAGCTAGGGAGAGGCAGCAGTCTGCTTCTACGTTGCTGGATTCCTAATGATTCAGATGAAGGAGAAACATGTATTTATATAAAACCAGGCAAGATGACGCATGCCTGTAATCCTAGCACTTGAAAGTGGAGGCAGACGCTCAAGGTCATCCCTGACTACACAGTGAGTTTGAGACTGGCCTGGGATACATGAAACCCCGTCTCAGACAAATATATATTTATTTAGAAATCTGAATAGTAGCAGATGCGGTGAGCAGGCCTGGGCCCTACCTTTGTGGAACTTTGAGACCAGTAAGAAAAAAACCGAAGCAAACCATGAATATACGTGGCCCCAGAGAATAACTGGATGGTATGTGATCAGGAAAGGCCTCAAATGAGGTGGTGTTATTGAGACCAGAAAGATGACCAGGAGAAGCTGTGGTGGAGGAGAGCTGGAAAGAGGCAATTGTGGGCACCAAGACCCTAAGGCAGGGATGCCTGGGAAATGTTGGATGAGGTTGGGGAATGGGGCAGAAAGCAGAGAGAGACTGGGTATGGCGGGACGATTGCCTTGCTGGCAGTGAAAGGGTTTATTCCCCAGCAGTGGGGGGTTCTGAAAGTTCCTAGTAGGACAGGAATTAGGTAGAACTCACATTTGGAGACCATCACTGTGTCTTCTCCATCAGAATGGATGTGGGAGGCTGATACAGTGCAGAGGGACCTTCTTTTCAGACAACACACTGGCAGCGATGAAGAGAGAAAAGATAGATTAAAATAGACCTTAGAGTCAGAACTCATGGGACTTGTCAATGGCCTCCTTGGGAAGCAGAATTAAGGACCATCTCTCACCAGCAGGGCAATTGGGAACCCCAGGTAGATAGAAAGGTATCACTATGAAACTTGGGCTTCGCTGGGGACACCTGGCAGGATGCCTGCCTCCCAGCCGTGGCTGGACCCCAGCGGGCCTTGCCTCGCTGGTTCTCACCTTGCTACCCAGGGCTTGCTTTCAGTTTTCATTTTCCCCTCCTCACCTTCCTGCCCTCCTCTTTCCTCTGTTTTTTTCATATTCCTTATTTTTTAAGTTAAAGACAGGCTCACTATGTAGCTAAGGATGGCTTACAATTCTCCATCCCCCTGCCTCAACTTCCTCAGTGTTGAGATGACTGGCCTGTGCTATTGTCCTCTTTGGAGGGGACTAGAGAGGCAGCGCAGCAGTTAGGAGCACTGGCTGCTCTTCCAGAGCACCAGGGTTCAATTCCCAGCACTTGCATGCCAGCTCACAACTGTCTGTAACTCCAGTTGCAGGGGATCTGAATCTGATGTTCTCCTGGTCTTCGCAAGCACCAGCTGTGCAAGTGGTGCACAGACAAACATGCAAGGAAAACACCCATGCACACAAAATAAAGGGAGAAAATGCACAGCCTAGTTTAGGCACCGGCTGCCGAGATGGTGGCATGACAGTCAGTCTGGGAGCCCTGTACAGTGTGCAGGAGGCAGTGTGGCCCACAAGGGCACAGAAAGGGGAGGCAAGGTAACTGAGAATGGGGTGCGGTGGGGAGGAAGGCTGAGGGATGGGCAGCTGTGGGATGAGAGCAGGACCAGCTTGGTGACTGAAATACAGTGTCTAGAAACAGGCTTGTGAATGACAGGCCAACTCATAGAGGGCACAAGAGGGAAGTTATTTATGGAAATGAGTCAGACCTGATCAGAGGTTAGAATACCAGACTTCCGTGCCCTAACCCCATGTCTTGTCCATGTGTTAAAACAAAAGAGTTTATTTTATTTTATGTGTATGACTGCTCTGTCTCCATGTCTGTCTGAGCACCGCATGCGTGTCTGATGCCGAGAAGGTAAGAGCGGGTGTTGCATCCCCTGGAATTAGAGTTATATATCGCGAGCCATCCCGTGGATGCTGGGAACCAAACTGGGGTCCTTTGGTGCTCTTAACTGCTGAGCTATTTCTCTAGCCCCTTTGTTACATTAAAAGAAAAAAAAAGACATCAAAATTATGTTCCTAGGGGCTGGAGAAATGGCTCATTAGTTAAAAGCAGAGGATTTGGGTTTAATTTCCAGAATCCATATTCAGTGGCTCACAAGCTCCTGTAACTCCAATTTCAGGGGATCCAATGCCCTTTCCTAGCCTGCATGCACATTGCATGTGCACAGTGTACACACTGACAAGGAGGAACATACACAAACACATAAATAAAAATAAAATTTCTTTAAAGAAATTATGTTCCTAACCAGGTATGGTACCACATGCTTGTAATCCCAGCCTTTGGGAGGTTGAGGCAGGAGAATCTCAAGTACAAGGTCATCCTGGTCTACTGAGTGAGAGACAGTGCCATAAAACAAAACAAGTATGTTCCATTATCTTCTTGTTAAATTTTTGCTGGTGACAGTGACAGATTGGAGAAAATCCCAGGGTCTGGCAAAAAGCAACCGATTCAAAATAAACTATTATAAAGCTGTGTGGTCGTTAAGAGGACTTTAAAAACTTCTCCAGTAAGATGGGCTGTGCTCATGGTGCATTTGAAGTTACTTGAAAACAGAACTCAGGTGCCTTGCTTTGTGAAGAACTTCAAGCAAGTCACTGTGTTAGCCTCTGATAGCCAGGCTCTCCAGGAAAATGAACAATCAATGGAGAACGTGAATACATACATGTGCACACTCACGTATACATCTAGCCCTCACCTGTGGGTCTGTTGTCAATCTCTATCATAGGCGGATTGATCAATCTACCCATCTGTCTACCTGAATTAGCTTTGTTGGCACGTCCTGTGTCCCCAGGATGTCCCAGCAGACTGAGGACCCAGGGAAGAACTGAGTCCACAGCTCAAGTTCAACAGCAGTTGGGAGGCAACTGCTTCTTTTTCTTCTTGAAAAACTGAATGGGGAACGTCCATTTTTTTTTCTCTTAAGACCTTCGATCAACTGATTGGATGTGGCCATCCACATGATGAAGAACAATTTTCTTCGTTCAGAGGATACTTACTTAAATATTGATCACACTAAAACCAAACTAAACTAAAAACCCAAAACCCCCAAAACCAAAAACCTTTGAGACAATATCCAGACTGGAGGACCATCGATCGGTTGTAGGGCTGAGCAAGGTTAATAGGTGCCGTTGTTCTGTGGAGGCGTTGATTCTGGGCACGTACTTACATGTTCTCTGCAGTCCAGGGCTTCCACAATAAGTGCGCATTTGTCTGAGGATGTGAAAAACGGAAAATTAGATCTGAATGATCTAACGTGACCCCCAGGAAGCAACCCTTGCCATGTCTGAAGAGGAGATGTGTTTATAGCAGCTGCCCCTCTCCTGCTCAGGCCCTGGTGTGAAGTTCTGTATTTTCTCTTAGATTTATAGTTTAAAATGATAGAATACCCACACAGGGCCAGGAAGCATGAGCAAGGGGGGAACTCGTGTGTCTCACACCGTGAGCAGTCGTCCTGCCCCTGATGTCTTTCTGTTCCAGTTTTGTGTAGATCTCCCTCAACCCACTCTTCTTTTCTGTGTGTGTCTCCTGTGTTGGTGAGGACGGTCTTGAACTGCTTATCTTCCTGTTTGCACTTTCTGAGTGTAAGGATTAGAAGCTTGCCCCCTCTCCTGCCAGCTTTGCTTGAGATAGGATTTTACTAGGTAGCCCAGGCAGGCACTGAATCCCCAATCTTCCTGCCTTGGACTCCAAGTGCTGGGATCATAGGCCTGTTCCACCACTCCTGACTAGACACCTTTTGTGAACTTTGCTTTTGGGAACTTTATTTACCATGTGACAGTGTCTTGTGCTCAGTAAGCCACTTCTCTATTGATAAGCATTCATGTTCTTTCTTAGTTTTCTGTCACCAGGAGCAGTTTGGTCCCCAGCAGCATTGCCCGTGTGTCTGAGTGTTCTTCTTAGGGTGCGTTCCTGAAAGACTTGCTGGATGTAAGCATCTGTGATTTGGAGGAGTTAGCCCTGAGAATATCAAGTGGACTTACATGGTCCTGGGCTCTCACACACCCAGCTTTGCTCCATCTGTGGCCCGTAGGTGTTGTAATTGCTGAAGTGATGGGTTTTATTTTTGTTATGTATCTAAGTGTGTGTCTGTGGGAGTGTATATACCACATGTGTGCATATGTCCACAGAGGCCAGATGAGGGCATGGGATTATAGGTGGTTGTGAGTTGCCTGGTATAGGTTCTGGGGACAGAACTCTGGTCCTCTGGGAGGGCAGCTAGCATTCTTAACTGCGGAACCATCTCTCTAGTGATCTTTTCTTTTTTAAATTTTCTTTTTCTTTTTTTTTAAATTCTTCTCTTGTATATTACATTCCTGTCCACAGTTCCCAACCCCTACTTCCAGTCCTTCCTCTCCACTTCCCATCTTCCCCAGATCCACTCCTCTGTTTCCCCTCAGAAAAGGGCAGGCCTTCTAGGAATATCAACCAAACATAGCATATCATGTTTTAATAAGACAAGGCACACACCCCCATATTAAGGCTGGAAGAGGTGATCCAGTAGGAGGAAAAGGGTCCCAAAAGCAGATAGAAGAGTCAGAGATAGCCCCTGCTCCCATTGTTGGGAGTCCCACAAGAAGACCAAGTAGCACAACCATAACATATATGCAGAGGATCTAGGTCAGACCCATACAGGCTTCTTGATTGCTGGTTCAGTCTCTGGAAGCCCCTATGAACCCAGGTTAGTTGGTTCTGTGGGCCATTTTGTTGTGGTGTCCTTGACACCTCCGGCTTCTACAATCCTTTCTCTCCCTCTTCTACAGGGTTCTATGAGCTCTGCCTAATGTTTGTCTGTGGGTCTCTGCATCTGCTCCCATTAGTTGATGGATGAAGCTGCTCTGGTGCTGATTAAACTAGGCTCTGGTCTACCATGACCATGGCAACTCTTATAAAGATACATTTAATTGCGGTGACTCACTTACAGTTCAGAAGTTCAGTCTATTATCATCGCGGTGGGGAGCATGGTGGCGTGCAGGCAGACATGGTGCTGAAGGATTAGCTGAGAGTCCTACATCTTGCAGGCAATAGGAAGTTGACTGAGACATTGGGCAGTATCCTGAGCATAGGAAACCTCAAAGCCTGCCTCCACAGTGACACATTTCCTTCAACAAGCCCATACCCACCCCAGCAAAGCCATGTCTCCTAATAGTGCTACTGTCTATGAGATTATGGGGGCCAATTACTTTCAAACTACCACACTAAGGATGTTGAGCATTTCTTTAAGTGTTTCTTGGCCAATTAAGATTCCTCTGTTGAGAATTCTCTGTTTAGATCTGTACCCAATTTTTAAATTGGATTATTTGGGTTTTTGAAATCTAGTTTCTTGAGCTCTTTATGTATTTTGGATATTAGCCCTCCATCAGATGTTGGTTGGTGAAGATATTTCCCATAGGCTGCCATTTTGTCCCATTGATGGTGTCCTTTGCCTTTTAGAAATTTTTCAGTTTCATGAGGTCCCATTTATTAAATGTTGATCTTAGTGCCCATGCTATTGGTGTTCTGTTCAAGAAATTGCTATAGATACAGCTCAGTGCCAGGAATTCAAGGCTGCTCCCCACTTTCTCTTCTATCAGGTTCAGTGTATCTGGATTTATGTTGAAGTCTTTGATCCACCTAGATTTGAGTTTCGTACAGGGCAATAGATATGGATCTATTTTCATTCTTCTACATACTGACATCCAGTTATGTCAGCACCATTTGTTAAAGATGCTTTCTTTTTTTTTCATTGTATATTTCTGACTTTTTATAAAAAAAAAATCAGGTGTCCATAGGTGTGTGGATTTATTGCTGGGTCTTTGATTCAATTCCATTGATCAACCTGTTTTTATGTCAATACCATATGTTTTTTTATTACTATAGCTCTGTAGTATAGCTTGAAATTAGGGATGGTGATACCTCCAGAAATTCTTTTATTATATAGGATTGTTTTGGCTATTCTGGGTTTTCATATGAAGTTGAGTATTATTCTTTCAAGGTCTGTAAAGAATTGTGTTGGAATTTTGATGGGGATTGTATTGAATCTGTAGATTGCTTTTGGTAAGATGGCCATTTTTATTATGTTAATCCTACTGATCCATGAACATGGGAGATATTTCCATCTTCTGATATGTTTTCCAATTTCTTTCTTCAAAGACTTGAAGTTCTTGTCATACAGATCCTTTACTTGCTTGGTTAGAGTTACACCAAGATAATTATATTATTTGTGGCTATTGTGAAGAGTGTTGTTTCCTTGGTTTCTTTCTCAGCCCATATGTCATCTGTATATAGAAGAACTACTATTTTTTTGAGTTAATCTTGTATCCAGTTATGAAATGATCTTTTCAATAGTGTGAGCCCAATTACGTCAAACATGGACTAAGAACTTAATAATCTATGGTTCACCCACCACCCTACAACCCAACTTTCTTTACCCAAGGGAGTTTCTCAGTTCTCTGCTGTGGGATTTTTGATTGTGTGTTTTTCTGTGTGCCGCATCCTTACAAATGTATGTGTGTGTGTGTGTGTGTGTGTGTGTGTGTGTGTGTGTGCATATACACAAGTATGTGGTACCGGGTGTTAAACCTAAGGCCTAAGGCATGCTAGGCAAGCTTTAGATCACTGAGCACACCCCCAGCCTTCACTGGTAGATATTAAGTGTTCTACCACTGAGCTGTGTCTATAGCATTCTATTTACTTTTATGTTAAGACAGGGTCTTGTTAAGTTGCCCAGGCTGGTTTTGAACTCATGATCCTTATGCCTCAGACACTGAAGTAGCTGGAATAGCAGGTCTTGACCACTAGGCCTAGCTAGAAGCACTTTTGTTGCTGTTGTCCGGTTCTTTTTTTTTTTTTTTTTTTGATTTAGTTTTTGCTGTTGTTAATTATGTGTGTATGTATGCATGGGGATATGCACTTGGGCATGAAGATGTCTTTGGAGTCCAGAAGAGGGTGTCAAATCCCCTAGAGTTGTGAACTGTCTGATGTGAATACTGGAAACCAAACTCAGGTCCTTTATTAGACCGATCAGTAAGTGCGCTTAACTGCTGAGCTATCTCTCCAGACCACCGAAAGGGCTCTTTTCCTCAGCTCATCTCCCTGAGAGCAGCCAGATCAATCCCCCAACATGTCATGTGTGATACTACTACTGTAGCTCCCAATGGGCCTATGGACCAGCATCTGCATGCTTATTGAATGCCCCCACCACCACCTTTGCCCATCTCCTTCTGCCAGGAAGGCCTGCAGGGCTGCCCTGAGCTCCCTAGCATGGACCTTGCATTCCTCTCCCTGGAGGGACCCAGTATGGGATTGGGCACAGGTTGACATGGGTAAGTAGGTTTTTTTTAATTTTATCTTTTTTACAATGATCTGATATGCAGGTTTTGTTGTATACTGAATAGCATGGAATTTAGAGGTGTTTTCTTATTTCCTTTCACACTGAGAACTGTTCTTGTCATTCTTGCCCTTTGTTTATTCTTTCATATCACTTAGCAATTTTCTTTAGACATTCCTGTGGGTGTTTAAAATGACAGCATGGAGTTAGTAGAGCCCTCGTGGAGAGAATCAACATCTCCCTGATCCCTCATGGAGAGAAACAACATTCGACTAACGTATCCATGGACATGGTCTATCTTTCCATTGGGTTAGGACTTCTTTATGAGCTTTTGATAAAACTCTTTACATCCTGCAGAGTTTATAAACTTGCTTTGTTCAATTTTTTTTCTAGACAGTTGATATTCATCTACATGGATCTTATTGCCATGTAGTCCTTCAAGATATTTTTGTTTATCCTTTTCCTCATCCAGCTGAGTATTAGAATGAGGTTGTTAAAATCTGGGCTGAAGGGGCGTTTCTGGAATAGGCCTTGCCTATTTGTTGCTGTTTGAACTGGTGAGGGATCTTGCTGTGGGCTCCATTGGCAAGAGAGCCTTGCTCTTCTCTGGGGTGAGTCATGGGTGCTCCAGAAAATCGAGGCAGCATCTGGTGATCCTGGAAGAAAAATCCAGGGTAGGAGAAAAGGTCTCCTAAAATCTGTGCTTGAGTCTTGACTCTCTGGCCTACCAGTCAGACTTCTAGAACATTACCCTTGTAGTCACTGACCAGTAAAGGAGCGTGGAGGTGAAGTTAACAAGAGAAAAGGTCTGTATAAAAGATTGTCTTTTTATTTCCTTAACAGCTCAGGATAGCAAATGACTCATACTGTCAGAGAGTTTGTGACAAATGAGCCACCCCGGGGCCAGAGGCAGCCTAGGAAGCATCCTGGAATGGGTGATGTTCCCTCTGGAGACATAGAGCTGTGGCTTTGTGGCCCTCAGTAGTGGGAAGCTTCCTTGGGGGATGAATTGGATTTGTCCAGAGAGCACAGACTAAAAGGGTATCCGTCATCTTGCTTAGTCTGGCCTCAGTCCTCCTGCTTTAGCCTCCCAAGTGCTGAAATAATAGGCCACCATGTCCTGTGCAATACTCATTTTAAGTTTTCTCCTGGCCCTATAAGTCCAACAGTCAGAGAATGGTTTGCCCCGATGATACCATGACATCTTAAAAGTTTCCCTTGGTTTCTATCCAGCTTCCTTACACTGCTGGAGAGAAATGAGCACTGCCTCTGAAGACTTTTAAAATTAACTTAATTTTTGTGTGTGGTGGGCCTTGATACAGGGTCTTGCCATATGGCCCAGGCTTAGCTTGAACTTACAGTGTAGCCCAGGATGGCTTTAACCCTTGATCCTCTGCCTCTACTGTAATATCTGCTGATATTACATGTGTGCCACCACACCTAGCTTAATTTAGTTTTTAAAATCAGTACTGGGGATTGAACCTAGGACCTTGTGAATGCTAGGTAAGCCCTTTACCACTCTTTAATTTAATCTTAATAGGCACATAATAATTGTACATATTCAAGGATGCAGTGTGGTAATTCAATCCATGTATATGTATATAGTACCAAAGAAAGTTAATTAGCATATACAACTCCTTATGCATTAATATTTTCTCTCTTGGGGACCTTTGGACTCCTCTTTCCTATTTTTGATTTTCTAAATTGTTTATGTGTGTGTGCATCTATGTATAGGTGTGGGCAGTGAATATAGTACCCATGCAGGCCAGAAGAGGGCGAGGGATCCTCTGGAGCTAGAGTTACAGGTGGTTGTGAGCTGCCTAATGTGGGTGCATAAATAAGAACACATGGTACTTGTCTTTTTGTGCATAACTTATTTTCAGTTCTATCCATGCTGGCGCAAATGCCGGGGCTTTGTTCTTTTGTGGCTAAATTGTATCCTTTTGTGTTCTAATCCAGTTGTGTGTTAGGGGACATATTGGTTGCTATATTGGCTGTTGTGTGACGATGCACATGCAAGGACCTTTGGATGCATCTTTTCGTTTATTTCGGGTATTTATTGAGGCATGGTAGCTGAATCATGATGGATCTATTTTCGGTTTGTTGAGAACCCTCCATCCTGTCTTCCAGAATGACTGGACTGAGTACATCTTACCAACAATTCTTTTCCAACTGTTTCCTTTGAGACAAGATATTACGATGCAAGCCAGACTGGTTTCGAGCACAACCATTCTCCTGCCTCAGCTTCCTGAGTGCTGGGAGTACATGATATACCACCATGCTGTGGCTTCTCCTACAAGTTTTCTGTCACCATGGCGACAGCCTTTCGCCCATTCCGTGAGATTCCCAGTACCCTTTCCTAAAGCTAGGTCTTCAGATGACACCTAGGTCCCTGTGTGTGAAGCTTTCCCCACAGGCAGCCATAAAGGCTGGGTCTTTGTGGGAGTTGTGGTCCACCCAGCACGAGGAGGCTGCATGGGGCCGATAAGTCATGATCCAGAGAGAGGCTGACAGTCACCCAATGCCCACTGATTAATGAAAACAGGGCTAACTGGACACAGAGTAGATGGTTATAAATGGTGCTGTCAGAGAAAAATAATTATTGTATTAATAAGGAAGCAATTCAAAACCAGGCTCTAAAAATGGAGAGCTGGCAACTTAGCATCTCCACGGCTGGGAGCCTGCTTGGTGGGATTGTGGGGGTGCCCCACCTCCTCTGCCTCTCGGAGGGTGCCTCCTTGCCAGCAGCATCCATGCTCAGATGTGCGTTCCTCAGTTCCACTTGACCCAGCTCTCCCGGGTGCTGCAGGCCAGACCGGCGGGGGCTGTTTGCAGGCCCTTGGTACCATTTCCAGTGGGAATGGGGAAAAAACGAGCATATCTTATTGTACCTGAAACACTGTATGATATGTACTAAATATTATGACTACTCGGGGCCTTGCAATAATTGATTCACCCACACAGCCATTTAGTCTGCGAGCTGTTCGTTTTACAAATTCTACAATCTTTTAGAAATTCTTTCAGTGCGGAAGATTGCTGCCTGGCCTCAGATTCATTATGGTGATTGAATCCTCTTCAATAGAGAAGGTTTAGCGTGAGCACATGCCCGTGTGTCTCACTCAGAGCGAAGGCACATAGGTTAAAAGCTTGTCTGGGTGGCATAATTCACTGCCGCTGTGCCAAACAATCACGTCTTATTGTGACCTTCATAAGATTCAAAAAGGCAATAGGATGGAGCTTGGCTTTTTTTAAACCCACTCACAGATTTAGCTTCCCAACATCTGAAGCTTGGAGAATTCCTAATTAAATAACCAATTAATAATGTAGAATAGAAAAAGCTATTTTTTTTTCTGAAATGCAAAATCATAATTAATCAGAGCACAAAAAACGCTGCCTGTCTCTATATCAGAAAAATATAGACTAGTGTTTAAATATTCCACCACACCTGAACCCTGGCCATCCGTCATTGTTATGACTTAAAACATCTCAAACTAAATTAGGTTTTGTTTGTATAGAGTGGGGAAAGTCAGATGGCTTGAATGACAAAATTAGAACACGCTCAAATCACTGAGACAAAACCACACGAGCAAAGATGAGCAGACGCAGGGCTGCCAGGGCAGAGCAGACGCCTTCTTCAGATTCCTAAAAAAAATTTGTTCTTTCCCATTTACCCAACCAATTGATCTAAGTATGAGTTTCTGACCCCCAGGCAGACAATTCCTATAGAAAAAAAATTATCCCTGCCTCCTTGTTAATTGCCCAAAATAGAAAGCCTGGCTGAAGAGATGCTGTTCCCTCTGCTCCCTGGTGGTGCCACTACCCTGAACCAGTCTGCCCCTGCCCATGAAGCCAGCCCCGTGGCCACCAGAGAAGGCTCACCCTCCACTGACCCATTGTCCTGAATTGCCTCTTAGCACATTTATAGTTTAAACAAAAAGCTGCCTTTAGGGTTTGTGATTCCCCCCACCCCCAAAATTTATGAACATGACACCAAATGCCAAAACCAGGGAGTAAATTTTCCAAGAAAGAAATCACTTAAAAAACCCTTTTATAGAGCCAGAGAGATGGTGGCTTATTGCTTAAGAGCAAGTACTGCTCTTGCAGAGGACTTAAGTTTGGTTCCCAGCACCCACTTCAGAGACTTGTAACTCCAGCTCCAGGCCAGCTGACACCCTCTTCTAGCCTCTGGAGGTGCTGTCACTCATATGGTACCATGCTCCCCCCATACATACATAATTTAAAAGTCCACATTTGAGGATTGAAGAGACAAGTGGGTAGTCATTACCAGCGCGGCCCAAGTCTGGGCTGTTGGGCTGTCCATCAGCTCTCGAATGAGTAGAGAGCCCAGTGTACCCGCTACTCTCTCTGACCTGGGGAGGCGTCCTCATTGAGCATGCCCTTGTGCTTCTGCCTTCTCCTGGAAGGGAGCATTTGGAGCCCACCTGTCTTTCAGAGGTGGCCCTGTTGCTTTTTCTTGAGTACAGCTTCCTGGATTACCTGGTGAAAAACGGTCCTCTGCAAGCATGGCTGCATTGGTGTTTCTGTTTCGAGACCAGATTCCACCTTGTGTTCATCAGTGTCGGCTGTGCTAAGAATGTCCCTCCTGCATCAGTTACTCTCATCTCCATCACCAAATGCCTGACAGAAGCCACTTAAGGGTGGAGGCTTATTTTGGCCCATGGTTCAGGGGACTCCGTCTACTGTAATGTGATAGGCAGTGCCAACCTGGAAGAAGAGATCTTGGCAGAGGTAGAACCAGCCTAAAACCTTCCGGCTCTTAGGTCAGACACTGGCAGTGACGGTCAACATTCCAAAAGGTTCCACAGCCTCTCCTAAACAGTGCCACCAGCCGGAGACCAAGTGTTGAAAAGCATGTGCCTATGGGATATTTCACATTTAGACCTAACACTCCACAGCAGACCCTTACATTTTCGGGTGTGAATCCCTGAACCCTATCAGGTCTGGCAGGGTTAGGGAGGGGTGCCAGATGGTACAGGTGTGTGGAGGGGGGGCCTTCTCAGCCTCCTGTGCTGGTACCCACTACCCTATCCACCACTACCACAAACCTTCGATGTATAATTTGCTGTTATGGTAGAAATAAATACTTTTCGATGACAGTTTTAGTGCCAGACTTCGTGTGGTATTTTTTTTTATTGACAAAACTGCTATGAATCACCATACATGAACATAATAAAAATGTGAGAAATATCTGCATTACAGCAAGATTTTTTATCAATAGATCAGGGCATTGATCTCTGTTCCTCTTTGGGGTTCAGTGTGGAACTTATGTCTGTAAAAAGGTGATATCCAGGAGGCTCCCTGGACATCCTGTCCTCCAAGAGGGTTGAATGATATTGATCTGAAGCCTCGGGGTTAAAGGGGTTGAGGAGATAGGGAGGAGAACAAGCTCATTCATCCTTCCTTCCTGTCTTCTTGATCAGCCAGGCATCTGGATCTGCCACCTGGTGCTTTGGGTGCTAGGACACACCCTGGGCCAGCTCTTGGGTGTCTCCTACATCCGGTCGAGAGGACAGCCTCATGGGCAGAGGCCAGTCAATGTGCTTTGGCACAGGCCAGTGGGAATCAGACCCGAACTGTTCACTGGTTCTTTCCTCCCTGCTGAAATGCCTCCCAGGCTGATCGCACCTTAGGACTCTTAATGCTCCGTGCTTCCCAAGCCTTTGTGGTCAAGCTGGGGTCGGGGCAGAGGAGAGTAAACACACAATCACACAAATAAGTATGCGCTCTCTAGAATGGAGAGGAGTCTCAGGGATCTCCAAGGGTGTTCAAGGATAGATGCTAGGGAGCAGAGGGAGCCCCAGTGGGGGTGGGGCTTCCAGCAGGAAGGATATCTGAGCAGAGGAGCCAGGCTCAGGGACCAGAGCAGTGCTGGCAGGCAGAGCAGCCTGGGAGGAAGTCCAGTGCCTTCGAAGAGCTGTAAATGGCCCAGCGGCCAAGTGGACAGAAAGGAATCAGTGACGGGGAAGAGTCTGGAGTGGGGGAGTGACAGGGATGTCTTCCAGATAAGAGACCTAGTGAGGGGTGGGAGTGGGGCTGTGAATGTCAATGTGACCTGGAGCTCAGACCTCACCCACCCAGCCGTCTCTTGTGATCATGAGAGTGCCCTCTGCAGAATGCCTTCCCACCCCATCTGGATCCAACTCTTGGCTCCCATGCCCTTTGGCCAGGACTGGCTTTGCCAGCTTAGAATCCTGCACCCCTCAGGGCACATGTACCTGCTGTTTGCCCTCACTGTATCGAAGACCCCTACTGACTGGAAGAAGGGTATGCAGGGTCTCTGAAGGCCCTGTTCCTGTCCTGTTCAACAGGGAGAGCCTTCGCTGGGTCTGCCTACTTGCCTATGTCTCTCAAATCAACCCAACCCCTGTGGAGGCCCAACAGCACCAACCTCCTCCAGGCAGCCTTCTCGGATTGCCCCTGGGAGAACTGACTCTCCTCTCAACCCCAAAGCTCCTGGCTCCTGGGTGTTAATGCAGTCCTCAAGGGGAAGGAATTTGGACTGAGTTTTCTCAGAACCGATGGCCTTCGGGGAAGGCTGGGTAATGGGGAGGGAAGCCTAGCCTGCCTCAAGACACTGGATCACCTCCTTCTACTGGGCTGTCCAGTCATGCTCCCAGCTTAGCTGAGGACACAGTGATCACCTGCTCTGGAGGTCTGAACAAGGAGCAAGAGATGAAGGTCAAGATGGAGCCTGGGCTCCCTCTGAATACTAGCCCATGGCAGGAGCCCCGGGCTTCTTAAACCCCACCAAAGCCCGGCTGAGTCTGGAGAAATCCTCAACGGCATAGTGTCCACACTGCCAGGTTCTTTTCCCTGAGTGGTTATTGTTGTAGTTTGGATATAAAGTGTCTGCACAAAAGGCTGAGTCGCTTTATGGTGCTACTGAGAGGTGGTTGCATCATGAGGGCATCGACTTCGTCATGAATTGATCTGTTGAATTAATTAATCAATGGGCTGTTAGGAGGTAGGGCCTTGTTGGAGGAAGTAGGTCATGGGGTGGGGGGTGTCTGTGAAAAGCATATATATATATAAACTTTTATTGATTCTTTGTGGATTTCATATCATGCATTCTGTTTCCCCTCATCACCCATCCCCTCGTAGCTGCCCTCTGCCCTTGCAGCCTCCCCCATCCCAATAAAACCAAATTTAAAAGAAAAACCAAAAACCAAATAAAAGAAACAAAGAATGCAAAACAAAACGAACAAACAAAAGCGGAGAATCTCAGTGTGGAAGCTGAATTGTGGCCCATTGAGTCACATAATTTACTCTTTAGTCCATTCATCTTTACTTGAAGTGTTTATTCTATGAGTCATTGGTCTGGCTTGAGGTCTCTGGCTTCTGCTATGCCACCGATAATGGGTTCTCCCTGGGGCTCCTCTTGGATATCCTGTTGTTGTCCTGTGTCATGGAGATCTTGCAGTTTTGGATCTGTAGGTTCGTCCCCTTCACCTGAGCCTGCAGTTCATAGATTCGGTGGCTGTTGGGGTGGGCCACCTCATAGCCCTGGTTCTGGGCCTGGGTGGTAGCTGGGTTGGTCAGCCTGCCAGTTTTCCCTCACCACTACCTGGGCGAGCTCTCTAGCACGGCCCCGGCTAGCTCACCCAATGTAGCCTCAGGACCTCAGATCTGAGTCACCCACACTGATACCACCAGGGCCAGCTCTACTGTTTTGTCCAGGTAAGGTACAGGGTCCTCTCTCCCTATTGCTGTAGGGGACACACCGGGGGGGAGGGGAATCAGCTCCTCTGCTCTCCTGCCCTCACCTGCATGCCCCCTCCCCACAAACAACAGGGTCATCTCTAGTGTTCAGGCAGCATGCAGGGCCGGCTCTCCTGTGTGCTGCAGCTGGTGAGGGTCAGGGCTGGATCTCCTACTCTTGTGACCCTGGGGCCCGTTCTTGAAGAGCATTTCTTGTTCCTGGTCCCTTTCTTTTTGCTCAGCGACAGCTTTCCTCCATCATGCCCCTCTGTCATGACTGATGGTCAGTTCTATACCCAGGTCCTCAGCAACACAGCCAAGCACTCACATACGGAAACCCCTGAAAGCAGGAGCCCCCCCCAATTCTTAAAGCTGCCTTGTTAAGGAAATCTATCCCAGTGACCAAAAGATTGGTTTGCTTGCTGGAGGCATCTCCCTCCAGTCAGATGCTGAGCTCCCACAAGCAGGAATGGGACAGTCTCAACAGGGGAGAGGGGACTTAGATGATTTTGCATTTGCACTGGTAGTAAAGAGGTGGGTGACCCTTGTCCCTCCGGTTTGCTTGACCAGGACTCACTCCAGTCCCACCTGTCTGACTTGGCCAGCACCATCTCTGACATCTGCAGTCACCCAGCCCCTAAGCAGCTTTCTCACCGGAGGGCAAGGCACTTTTGGCCATGCAAAGCAGCCACATGTGTGTCCATCACTTCACCTATAAGGGTAAGGCCACACTGCTATGGGTAACTGGTCTTTGCCTTGTCTCTCCCCCTCCCCCATTCCCTTCTGTCAGGGTCCTGTGACCCTTGGAGCTGGCTTGGAGACAAGATTTCCCATTAGGGACAATTATCATGGTCTTTAGCATGGGCTACAGGCCTCAGTCATTCCCCTCCTCCACGGGGCACCTGTCCCTGTGGCACCTGCCCAGAGTGTCCACTGTGCTCCCAGCAGCCCTCCTGACGTCAATGGAGGGGATGCCACCTCCTCTACCACACGTTGCTCATGAAGTGTAGGCAAAAGGCAAGCATCCAATTGCTTCGGGTGAGGATGAGAAAGAATTTGGTTTCTAAATTAGGGCTCAGCATGGTGGCCAGAGCCGGGAAGGGGAGCCTGTCAACTGAGGGTAGCTGCTTCTGTAAGAGGGGGAGATGGCCCTGCCCCCTGGAACATTCAGGGGACTCCCCTCAGCTCAGGCTTCTGTGCCAAGAGCCCTGAGAACAAGCCATCTGAAAATCCGGATTGTGTGTTGGCCTGTCAATCCCCAGAAGCACACAGCCTTTCATTAAAACCCGCCTGACATTTCTGTTATGCTCAGAAATCCCGACCCGATGCCAAGCGCCTGCTATTTGCCATCACATCCGCCTGGGAAGCTGAGGGCCCGCCAAGCCCACTGTGCCCAAATGCTCCCCAGGAGGCAGGAAGGCAGGCTGTGCAGGGTCCTGGAAGGGGGAGCTGTCCCCTAAAGGTGGGGGATGCAGAGGCTATGACCTGGGTACCCCGGGCTGTGGCTTCAAGCTCTTTCAGGGGAAATGATGGCTCCTCTGTTCACACTTCTGAGGACAGGAACGCCACTGCAGAGCTGATGGGGGCCGCTGAACTCAGCAAGCCTGCACGGAGCCCACGCTGTCCAGCATTGTGTGGGTGTCAGGACCCTAAGACCTGATTTCTGTTCTCCAGGGCCACACATTGGGAGGGGGAGAGGCATGTAGGTACAGGAAGCAGATGGTGAAGGTGGCCCCCAGATTGAGGGAGGAGGCAAGTGACTCTGTTGGATCAGGAGCTTTGTGGATATTGGGCATTGACCCGGGCGTCTCGGAGGGGGGACCTGTCATTTGGTCAGCGTGCCAGGAGTAAATGTGCCTGAAAGGTCACAGAGATCACAGTCTGTGTGATATGGAAATGAATCTTCCTCGGGAAGGGCCGGCAGGCCTTGGGCAGAGGGACAGTGTGAGGTGGTAAGGCCATGTCTCAGCTCTGCAGCTGTATACTGTGCTGGCTGGCACAGACCACCTGGAGGCCAGGTGTGGCCGCATGGCTGCTGTGAAGATCCAAGATGCTCAGAGACCTGGAGCTTGGCATTAGATGACGCAGGCAGCTCTGCCAGCGGTGACCCTGGGCAATATCTTAGTTAGGGTTTTTATTGCTGTGACGAAACACCATGGCCAAAAGCAAGTTGGAGAGGAAGGGGTTTATTTGGCTTACACTTTCGCATCGCTGTTCATTATTGAAGAAGTCAGGACATAAACTCAAACAGGTCAAGAACCTGTAGGCGGGAGCCGTGGAGGGGTGCTGTTTATTGCCTTGGTCCTCATGGCTAGCTCAGCCTGCTTTCTTTCTTTCTTTTTTTTTTTTTTAAACTTTATTTCATGTGCATTGGTATAACGATGTCAGATTCTCTTGAACTGGAGTTACAGACAGCTGAGAGCTGCTATGCGGATGCTGGGAATTGAACCCGGGTCCTCTGGAGGAGCAGTCAGTGCTCTTAACCACTGAGCCATCTCTCCAGCCCCTCAACCTGCTTTCTTAATAGAATCCAGGACCACCTGCCCAGGGATGGCACCACCCACCATGGGCCAGCCCTTCCCCCATCAATAACTAATTAAGAAAATATCCCACAGCTGGAACTTATGGAGGCATTTTCTTAATCTCTTCTCTCCGATGACTTTCACTTATGTCAAGTTGACATAAAACTCTTCAGCACAATTGACCCCTTGTTGACTTGACACACGAACACATCACTGTTTGAATGTCTGAGACATGGTCTCACTCTGGCCCAGGCTGGCCTTGAACCTGCAACCTTTCTGCTTCAGCCACCCAACTACTAGAACCATAGGTGGAGCTCACCATGACTAACTTGTCTTCTTTTTTACACTTAAAACATTTTTACCTGCTTGAAATGAGTAGCACTTTTGTCTTAGTTAAGGTTATCAGTGCTGCAATGAAACACCATAACCAAATGCAACTTGAGAGGGAAGGGTTCCTTTGGCTTATACTTCTACATCATAGTTCATCACTGAAGGAGGTCAGGACAGGAACTCAAACAGGGCAGGAACCTGGAGGCAGGAGCTGATGCAGAGTCCATGGAGGGGTGCTCCTCCTGACATGCTCAGACTACTTTCATAGAGATCCCAGGATCACAAGTCCAGGAATGGAACCACCCACAATGGCCTGGGCCCTCCCCTATTGATCACTAATTATGAAAATGCCCTACGGGCTAGCCAACAGCCAGATCTTAAGGAGACAATTTCTCAGTTGAGGTTCCTTCCTCTCAGATGACTTTAGCTTGTGTCAAGCTGACATAAAACTAGCCAGCACTGGCAAGCTCAGTAGTCAGAGGCACTCTTGGTCCTTCTGGCTCCCTGTGCTCCACTTACCATGCAGGATGAGCCACTGAAGTGAAACCTGCCTGTAGTTTAGCAACTTGCGGCTGCAGGCCTGAGCCACTACTCAGTTCTAAGCCAGGCCCTGGGAGGAATGTGCCCCCCAGGTGACCCCTGACTTCTCTACCCCTTCCTGGTCCTGTGGAAGCTTTGGGTCATGTACATGAGATTAGGGGCTGAGTGGAGGGCAAGGGCTCAGATCTGCACTTGCTCTAGGCCACACCGCCTGTGGGGCCTGGAGCTCAGGACAGGGGAACAGGTGGTGAGAACTTTATCTTGTCACCTGGAGCCTAACAATCTGCCTGTAACTTGGCTCCTGAAAGTAGAATTCCAGAGCCGAACCCTGGGGTTTCCTAAGTTACTTCCTGCTAGTTCAGGCAGCATGGAGTGGTGGCCTCTGCTAATCAGCTCACCGTGGGCAGAGGACGAGACAGCACAGGTTCCACCATGGGAGAGGATGCAGGGCTGTGGGGAGGAGGGGCCCAGAGATGCTTCTAAGATGATAATGACCACAGTGTCGGGGATGGTGGGGAGTGGGCCATGAGAGTGTGTTGGAGTTGGTGAGGATGACCCAGCCAGGTCAGCATAGAGTCTGATCCTGTATGACAACAGGCAGAAGATAAACCAGACCGGCAGGGCCTGATCAGCAAGGTCTGGAATGCCAGAAAAGCAAGTGACTTTATTCTGTGGGTCACAGAGCAGTGGGTGGGAACAAGCCAGGCTGGGAAGAAGATTGGGGCTGAGATCACCAACTCATGTTACTTGTTTAACTGCCCACTCAACTGTCTGTCCATTTATCTCCTTGTCCACTCTACCACTCTATCATCTTATCTCCCCTTTTCTACCACTCACCCATCCATCCATCCATCCATCCATCCACCCACCCCAAGAGTTTATATATTGGATATGACCTTCTAGGAGCCTACGAATCAAAGATTTAGGCCTTGAAGATAGTTTTCACCTTTGATTCTGACCTTGTGCCAGGAAGAAGAATACTAATTTGATGTCAGTTTTTTGAAGCCACTGGTCTGAAAGAGCTGTTACCGTAGGCTTCATTAACCGATCCACTATAGTAACTAAAGTCTGTACCTGGATCCATGAAGACTCCAGCTTGGTGTCATCTCCACACTGGCTCTTCAGGTCAGAGGTCTCTAGCCACAGGTCTTTTGCCCCATGCTAAGCTCCCCTGATTCCTCTGTGAGTACAAGGAATAGGTCAGGTCTCCATTGCTTACTGGATGAGAGGGAGGCTTGGCTGGGTAGGAGCATTATTGAAAACGGACATTCTCCTTCCCTGGTCACGTCCAATCTTTTGCTTTTCAGATACCCTTTTCATGGGGTATACTCACCCTACCTTTGGCTTGAGGCCTCTCTCTGAGTCCATGGCATCACCCGTTCCCTTCACTACAGGGCTCAGCTGAAACATCAACTCTTTTGGAACCCTTAGATTGCAGGATCTATGACTGCCCAAGTAACTGTATCTTCTTTTCTATAGAAGTATGCAGGACGAGTTTGTTGCATTGTGTTAGAGTCTCCTCCCTGCCATGGTGGCTGCTCCATTCACTAAGCAGGTGCCAAGTCAACATTTACAGGTGTCATGGTTTGAGTTGAAAATGTCCCCTAAAGGCTCATGTGTCATAACTTGGCTGCCAACCGATGAGCCTTTGGGAAGTGATTTGGTCCTGAGGTGCTGATCTCAACAGTAGATAAAACCATTGATGGATTAATAATTTTGTGGCACTACTTGGGGGGGGACTGAGAGGCGGAGCCTAGTTGGAAGAAGTAGTTACTTCTTCAAGTGACTACTTGTCATTCAAGCTTGTATCTTGTTTCCCTCCCTCCCTCCCTCCCTCCCTCTCTCCCTCCTTCCCTCCCTCTCTCCCTCCTTTCTTTCCTCCCTCCCTCCCTCCCTCCTTTCTTTCCTCCCTCCCTTCCTCCTCCTCTTACTCAGTCCACTGACTACCACAAGGCAAGCAGTTTCCGCCATTATGTTTCTGCCTTGCCACGGACTTAAAAGCAATGCAATTAGCTGACCACTGGCTGACACCTCTGAAGCCGTGAGCCCAAATCAATCTTTCTTTCTTTGATCCTTTCTGGGATTTTGCCTCCACAATGAGGAAATTAACTAGTGCAGGATGGATGAATGGATGATGGAATAGAGGTGTGGTGCTTTGGGAGGGGACGTGGTGCTTGTGTGAGTATTGGGGCTTCTTGGCAGAGCTGCTTTCTAGGTAGGATGTGAGACGGGGAGCAGACTCACAGCTCCCCTAGTCTGCCAGGTGCCTGCAACACCACATGCTTGCTGGCTCTAAGACCTGTGCAATATCTTTGATTCCATTCCTTGGCCCCTGTTGGCTTCATAAAGGGCAGTGGACTCAGGGAGGTGGTGGGAGTGGTAGCTGCAGGTTTAGAGAAGCCTGTCCTCTGGGAGGCCTGTGGCTGTGGCCCCTCTGCATACACTGACTGCTTCCGGTCTTGTTCTTGAAGGGACCCTGAGCTCACCTGTCGGAATAGGGCTGTGGTTCTTGGATGGCCCAGGGGGGTTATGGCTGCAGTTTGTGGGCACAGAGATTAGGGATGTGTAACCTCAGAGGAGATGGCCAGGACTCAGACTCCCAGGGTTTCCTCCTTGTTTCTTTAGCCACTCTCGTCTTGGGTGCATCCCAAACCTAAGTTTGGGGGAGCACAACCATGCAACACTGTTGTGGCAATGACTGTAGGACAATCTGTTGTTGGCTCAGTTCAGTAGCTTGAGCATCCACCAGGCCCCAAGAAGGAGGATGGTGGTGGCTGGCAAAGCAAGCTGAAGTGTCTCGGGCTTGACCCTGGAGCAACTACTTAGTTTAGTGCTCTGTGGGGTTTTAAAGAGTTTGACAGGCTAGCACCCCAATTTAGAAGGCAGGATTACAGACCAAGTGTAAGATGACAGGCTGCTATGACATGTCCAGAGAGAGTGGACAGCCTGGTACCTGACCCTGGGAGACAGCATAGGGCCTGGCTGTCCCTCCCCCCAGCCTGGCTTTCAGAGTAGGAAAGGCTGGCCCTCAGCCTTGTTTATTTTTGGAGCATTTTAACTGGTTCACAAGGAAGTGGGCCTTGTTAAAAGGGATTTAACTGTGGGTCACTGCCAGTTTGAGGGGCTTAAGAGGAAAGAAAGAGAGGGCCTTTTGCCTTCATCCTCCCCAGAGCAGGGCCCCTCTCACAAAAGCAAGGTCCCAGAGCTGGACCTCAATGCTCGCCCAGCTGGAGGGAGCTGCTGACAGGGAAGAGCTTAAGTCATTAGTGTGCACAGAGAGAGGGTTTCCCAGCACAAAGAGGGGGCCTTCTCCATCCCAGGGGCTGAGAAGCTGAGCAGGGGGATTTCCTTTTCATCATTGCCCTCCACGGGGAGGGCTGACCCACTGGCTCTCTGGAACCTAGGGGCAGCTTGGGACTTAGGAGTCTAGGGCCCACTCAGGGCCCACTCCCTTCTGCTACCTAACCACAGGAATTCCCACACATCTGCAATGAGCCGGGGAGCTGGCTTCTGTGGCCGGTCATATGTGGATCTTAGAAACATGGCCTTGATAGAGCCTGGGGCACTGGAAACAACCTGAGTCTTCACTCACAGTGACCTTTGATGGGTATGCCTCAGCTTTGGGAGTCAACCTTGATGTCTAGGGCGTGGGGGTGCCACCTCTGCCTATCCTTTTGCTGTGTGATGGAGGAAGGCCCCTACCTCTTGATTTTTACCCTCCATCTGTCTACCCATAGGATCCCAGATGGAACCACAGTGTTTTGGGAGTCCTCTGCCCAGAGGAGGTTGGGTAAAGCTTGGAGGCCTCCCTCTGCTGTGGGTTGGTGTGGGGGCCCATGTTGTCCTCTTGGATGCTGGCAGGTTCCCCCAGCCTTCCTGTACTAGGAATGGAGCACCAAGGCACCCTGTCTATGGCTCAAGCAGAAAAGATGGCTTCATATCCTCTTCTGGCCTGGTGGGGGAGTTTTATTGCGATGGGAAAAAGCCAAGGAGGTGAGGAGGGGCCCATCAGCTCTACACCAAATAAAATAGAAACAACTAAATAAAGCACCCTTGCGGCTCAGGGGAAAAATTATACTTGTCAATTATGATTTATGAGCGATTGCCAAGCAGGGCGGTGGGCCTGCCCATCTTAGAGGCTGCTTTACTGCCTCCTCCGGCTGCAGGGTGAGACCGGGGGTTTGTGATCTTCTGGAGAAAGGTGGGTCTCCAGTAGCATGAATTGTTAACTCCTTGTATGCAAACTTAGCTCCAAGCTGCTGAAGGGAGGGAGCCACCTTGTGCCCCCAGTTTGGCATGGAGGTGAGAAGGGCTGTGGACAGCAGCCATTGGAGAGGTGCCCGCACCAGACTCTGGCTCGGGTCCCAGCGTGAGCTTGGGACGGCAGTGGGTAAGCTCTCCATCCGTCCTTGCCCTATAAGAATTCCTGACAGAGTTGCCCACCCGTGCCAGCGCCACTTCCCTGTGGAAGGACACCAATTTGTCCTCGCTTGCGACTGCCCGGGCCAGATGGTGGGTATTTCCAGGCCACAAAGTCCTCTGACCTTTGAACAGTTGCCGCCAGATTTCAATAATGGAAGGGCCTCTTTTGAATACGTACAAATGAGACGTTATATTTCCATACATTTTATTTCCAGCCTCATCTGCGAATCTAATATTGACCCGGAGTTATCTGTGATGGGGAAGTTATTAATTCTGACAGATATAAGGGAGAAGCTAATATTCGCCTTTTACAAACACCTAATATTAATCTCGGGTGCTGTAAACGAGCGCGGCACGCCGGCGTGGGGGAGATGACACCAGCTTGGAATTTGATAATGAAAAATGGGGAAGTTTAATTTCAAGGAATGGATAAAAATGTTTGCCCGCTGCGAGGTAAGCAGCCTTGGAGGGCCCCCTGGGCAGAGGGATTCCCAAAGGACAGAGCATAGCCCAGGGGTGACAGTTGCCTAAAGAGTGTGTCCTAAGTGCCTGAGAGTGGCAGACAGGAAATAGGAACTTCCAAATTCTCAGCAGCTATTCTGCAAAGGGTGCCATAGGATCGCACCAGGGCAGAGTCTCCCCTGTGACCCCGGGGCACTGCTGTGTCTGTGCTCCTAGAAGGTGCCGCTGTCAAGGCCAGATCCTGTCTTGGGCGCTTGCCCAGCCATCTTTCCCAGCACTGAACCCATGGACCAAGGGCTGAGATAGTTCCCTGTGGCTGTCTCCTGACCAGGGATTGGTCCCCACACCTCAGCAGATAAAGGAGCTTGAAAACCAAGCATGGGAGAAGCTAAATGGCTGTCTGTAACTTGGAGGCTGTCGGTCCCCATCCCTGAAGAAGGTCCCATCTCACACCCACCCTTTGCCCAGTGCCCTGGCCACCTGGTTGGTGCCCTGGCTACCTGATTTCCAGAACTGCTGCTCTCTCAGTACACTCAGATATCCCTCCCTTCCTGTTTTGCCCTAGGCTTAGCCCAGGCTGGGGGGCTTGTTCCCCTCCCCCAGCACTGGCTATTAAGCTGAGGGCCTCAACTATGTTAGCAAGCACTACCTTTGAGCCACACCCCCAGCTTTTCTGTCACAGATTCTTTTTGAATGTTCATGGGCCTATCCTCCTTTCTCTTCCTCTTCCCACTTCATCAAACTCTACATTCAGACCTTTTTTGGGGTCTACTACACTGTCACAGGCTGAACTGTGTCCCCCAAATTTAAATGTAGAAATCCTAAAGCCTAGTGCCTCAGACTGTGACCTCATTTGGAAATAAGGTCATCGCAGACATAATTAATTAAGATGAGGTCATGTTGGAATAGTGTGGGTCTCTAATCTGAAATGACTGGTGTCCTATAAAAAGGGGACATTTGGACACAGACACATGCAGGGAAAGAGACAGAATGCCATGTGAAGACAAGAGCAGAGACGTTGCTGTGCCCCTGTGAGACAAGGAAGGGAGACCACTGACTGCCAGTAAAAAGCCAGAAGCCAGAACTGGGGCCTTCAGCCATCAGGAGGAGCCAGCCCTGCAGACATATTGAACTTAGACCATTGGCTTCTACACCTGTGAGACGATGAATGTCTGTTGAGCCCCTAGTGAGTGGTACTTCGCTAAAACTGGGGCAGATACTGCACACATACCTTGTCACCACGGGCTGCATTAGTCACCATCACAGTGACATGCTGAGCTGAATGATTGTAACTGTGTGTGTGAGTGTATGTGTGTGGCCAAAGGACCGTGTCAGCTGTCTTTTCTCTCCAAGCCTGGAGCTCACCTAGACTGGTTCTCCCACCTCCGCCCACCTCACTGTTGGCATTACAGGTGTGCAGCACTGAACCTGGCTTTTAAATTTTAATGTCCTATTTTTGTGTACTCCTTGAGAATTTCATACAGTGTCTTTCAACCATATCCACCCACCATGTCTCTTTGTAAACTCTTCCAGATCTAGCCACCACATCCCCTCTCACCTTCACGTTTGTTATTTAAATAACCCCGTGAGTCCAATTTATACAGCCTATGTACTTGTGTGTGTGTGTGTAGGGGGGGGCTGTCTACTGGGGTGTGGTCCACGTACTGGGGTCACAGCTTTAAAGAAAACTAACTCTTCCTCTTCCAGAAGCTGTTGTCACTCAACAGCTCTTCAGTTAGCATGCTAGCATGTTGACTGGCTTGGTTGTGCATAGGCAATTGCAGCTGTTGTGAGTTCCTGAGAGTCTTGTCCAGGAGACACTCCAGGCATCCCTGACGTCTTGCTGTAACACTCTGTCTGCCCTCTCTCTGCAGGGGTTTCTGAGCCTGGGAAGGCAGAGCCTGGCAGAGATGTCCCATTTGTGGCTGGGCACTCCACTGACACTTTGGCCAGTTGTGAGTTTATACATTGACTTCCATTCCCCACACAGAGAAACTTCTCTGCTGAGGTCAGAGTGCTGCGCTAATCTGCGGGTAAAGAGAAATGAATTTAGATTATATCCGTTTAGCAAAACAGTAGTGGTAGGTGGTTCATCCGTGGAGCCATCCCCAGCCATGGGCTCCTGGCCAGATTTACAACACCGGACATATGTTACATCTAGCTTTTTAAATGTGGGTGGTGGGGATCAAACTCATACTCAAGCTTTCGAGGCAAATGCTTTGCTGACTGGCTGTCTCCCAGCCTGGAGCTGAATGTTTTTTTTTTCCCAACCTCCAAGAGGAGAGTGTCTGGAATTGTTATATGTGTCTTGCTTTTCCCCAATGCCCGGCACAGTGCCAGACTCACCAAATAAACCCCAAGAACATCTACTGGATACAGGGGTTTGAATTTTCTTACCTTCAGCCATAGACATCAGAGAGCACTCACTAAATCTTTCCTGTTTACCCAGGACCGTGCCAAAGGATGGGTGTGTGCAGAGACAAACTTTAGCACCCACCCTGATGTGCCCCGACTCCAGCTCTCATTTCCCACAGACCCTGTGGGTGCTGAAGTGAAGGCTTCCCCAGCAGCCGTTGTTTTCAAGATGAGGGGCTCAAGTATTCCAGGTTGGTCTCTAGCTTCCGAGTCTCTCACCTCCACCTCCCAAGCACTAGGATTACAGGAGTGTGTTGCCATGCCCAACTCAGGAGCTGGGAAATACAGGTAGGACCCCCAGAACGTAGCCCTGGAAGCCCCGCAGCTGGAAGCGTCCATCACTACTGGCCATCACCTATCTTCCTAGGTGCAGCCTCCTCATGGGTGCAGGTAGAAGCACTGAGCCCATGCACAGGGATATGTTCTAGCACGTGCAACTGCTAAGGCCCTTCTCTCTAGAAGCGTCTGATCTACAGCTGATTGGATGCTCTGGGGCTTCATTCATGGTGCTGGACGGAGCTGAACTCATGGGTGGATCTAGTGCCTTGAGGAGGTCTCTTGGATTCTTAAATTTACCCCGAGGCCAGGTTGGCAAATGAGAAAACAGGCCAAGAGATGGAGAGTCACTTATCTCAGGCCACGTGGACTTAGGGCTTGACCCTCTTCCAGGAGGAAGGGGCTGAGTAAAACCTGGTGCTCCTGGGGTGCTCCATGGCTGCTTTCTTCATCCTTTCCCCATCTACTCCAAGCTGAATCCGACCACTGGCTTTCCAGAGGCTGCCCCCCATCTTCTTCATGTTCCTTCTTGCTTCCCCTTCTGTCATGTGTGCCCTCTTTCCTCAAACTAGCTCTCATTTTTACCCACCATGCACGCACAGTGAGTTTCTGGGTTCCACCTTTGGGATTGTGCGTCCAGAGGGCATGAGAGGACACATAATGCATACACACATATGTATACATGTAGCACATGTACCTTGGGCACCGTGTGCACCCTGCCTTTGCTACATGTAAACCAATGCTTTATGAGCAGACTCAATACACAGACCTCATCCCAAGCAAAGCCTGAGGACCCAAAGACCTGAGGCTCTGCAGAGTTCAGGCTATGGTATAGACACCGTATGTCCTTCTGGTCATGCTGATGTCTGGTTTGTGACACCCCACACTTCCACATTCTTTGTGTGGTTCATGTGATACAGGGAAGGCAGATGTCCCTTGGGGACTTATGGGCCAGGCCCCCTTCAGCACCAGGTCTGAGCATTCTGAGTAAATTGAGATCTCAGCTGGAGCTTCCAACAGGTCCCATTCAAGGGTGCTGGGCCATCTCGCCTGGATCTTACCAAGCACCTTGTGGGAGGATTATGGGCAGGATCTGCCTTACCCTAGGACACAGTCAGGTGGTTCTGTGCCCCTCGAGTGCTTCCTTTCTGGGGACTGAGAGCTTCTCCAATGGGATAGTATTGAGCAGTGACCCAATGGCCTCTCCAGTGACCTCTGTGAGCCCGGGTTGTATTTATTGTCAGAAAGATGACTACAAAATCCCCAACATATCGAATCATCAGCATTATGATCGGGGAAGCAACACCTCCCAAATCTATTATTCATTAAGTGTAACCAATATATAATTTAAAACAGTGGGTTTTGTCAAATAATGTTAGGTCAGCATAATTTTCTGCCTATTACTAATATCTATAACATCTTTGCCTTAGTCAGCTCTATTTAAATATGCAATCATTTACAGCTTTTGAGAATATTTCTGTGCACTCCCAATTTCCAATATTCAACAACGACAAATTTTATGCTGACATCAATAGCAAACTATTAAAGACAGTATTTCATTATTGGTTTTTCATCCCAAAAGTTATTTACAATTATATACTGAGCACTAATATTAAAGGAAGCCATTTAAATGAGGTGCTATCTACTTTAACAGTATGTCTGTCACAGAATGAGATTGTGTTTAAAGATTTTATCAAGAAATGGTTGTTTGCTGAGGTTATGTTTTGTCCATGAAATATGCATTTCATATCTCTTTCATTTCATTAACATAATTTAATTTGTGCTTTGCATTTTGTGCATAATACATATTTGATTTACAAAACAAATATTTCCATTAGAAAATGAATTTCATGCAGGCAAAAAAGCAGAACCAAATGATGTATTGAAGGAAAATAAGAAGAAATGAAATGCATTTTCTCAGTCTATTAAAAAATCTATGGCATTGACAGAAAGTGCACTTAGTGCTACATTTAAAAAATACCACATATGTCAATGTATTAACAAATAGAATTGGAAATACAAATATTTCCCTATATCAAGCCAAGAATCTCTTTATTTTAATTGAGTTGATTTAAAAGCCCAACTACAATTTAATTTTTATTTCATGATGTGGTGCTCGGCTGATGCTGTTGAAGCTGTGTGGGGTTGGCAGTTGATGGAGGAAGATAGTTGACCTTAAAAATGGCTTTTTATTGACAATGGAGAGACATGGTTGAATAGGAAGCAAATGGGAAGCGGCCCTTTGTGATCTGGGGAACTGTGAGGAGCAGGGGCTGCAGGCTCCTGAGCACAGTCCTGCTAGCTTGCTTCTCTGCACCCTACTCAGCCCCACAGAGGGGTGGCGGGCTGGAGGGGGAACCCGGAAGACAGGACGCTGAGTCTGCATTGACCTCATGGGACATGGGGGCTCTGGAAGTAGGGGCACACAGGGTCCCACAGTCTGTGATTCCTGAGGGCCTTGCTTGGGGGATTCCAGAAGACCCTTCTTCCTGTTCAGCCCCTGGGAATTCTTCTCTAACCCAGGAACATAGTTCTCTCTCTCTCTCTCTCTCTCTCTCTCTCTCTCTCTCTCTCTCTCTGTGTGTGTGTGTGTGTGTGTGTGGCTGGATTAGCACACCCACAAGCCGGTGTCCTTATAGCCTTTATTTAAAAGTTACACATAGGGCAGAGAGTGTTGTCTGTAATGAAAAGGCGCTAGAAGAGGTGCCTGAGATGTCCATGTCATAGACATGGGGCATGGGCTGCACTGGCCCACCAGCCCAGGACCATGTTTTCCTGGCGTCCCCATATCTGGTCAGTCTTCAGCCTCAGCTCAGCTCTGTAGAAACAAAGACTTTGTCGTTGAATAGTCATAGAGAAGAGGGCTGCAGAGCCTTCAACTTCAGACAGGGAAACTGAGGCCCAGGGCGAATAATTATGCGCCGCAGGGATGGCTAAGGTTTCTGTATTATCTATCCTGCCTCTGCTCCTATTGCTTGACCTGATGCTCTTTCCTGGACCTCCCCATTGCTCAGACATGAACCTCACAGAGCAAAGGAGGGCTGGCAACGCCCGCATGACTCCCTGAGGAAGGATTGTAAGACAGGCCCAGCGTCTTTAGGAAAGATTGGCAGTCTGCTCCTGGAGTGGTGATTGTAGGTTTGTTGGGGAGGGCTGCACAGGGGTCCACACCAGGCATGCGGAGCGTGGTCTTGGCAGAGCGTGGTCTTGGGGGCGTCTGAGTATGGTCATGGTGTACAGCTGTACAGGCTGCACACTGAACCTGCTCTCACATAGATGAACATGTTCACCGCCCTCCGGATACACCCACCTTGAGTTCTTTGGTGCACCAGTCCTGGCTCTGAGCCAGGCCTTTCAACCATAAAGTCAGTCAGTTAGTTATACACCCCGGTGCCCATGGGTCATCATAAGCTAGGACACATCTGCCCCCATGGTCCCACAGTGGTCCTTACACTACACATAAGCTAGCCAAACCTACTCACACATGTTCAGGATACCGCTAGGGCTAGGTGTTTATTGTGCTCCTCTGGTCTACATCCCCATGACTATTCTCCTCTCTTTGTCAGAAGGTAACTATTTTGAGTCTGGCCTGGACTTCCTTGCACAAGCCCCTCTTTGCCTCATAGTGCCCCTGCACGCTTGAGTGGCAGGAGGGTAAACCAGCTTGCTTGTGAGAAATGACCACAGGCCTCTGGTGTGTAGATCCCAGCAGAGGGACGGGGGCGTCCCCTTGCACCTGAATAAGACTTGGGCAGGCTGGGGAACAGGGTCAGTGTGTGCCAACAAGTTCTAGACGAGCTGGGTCCACTGCCCATGCAGGTGAGAGTAAGTGAGCGACTAACGAAATTTCTCTCTTTCCGTCTGGTCATCTCAGAAGCATTGAAGCTGGTCAGAGGGAGAGAAACAACCGAGGAAGCAGACCCTGGGAACCCTGGTCACCCCCAGTGAAGGAAGGGAAGAAGGAAGTCGGGGTGGGACAGCTGAGCTGTGACACTCTGTGAGCGATAACTCACTCACTGATAACTCACTCCTGAGGGCTGGATTAAAGGTGTGCACCATCACCGCTGAGTTAAAGGCATGTACTCACTCACTGGTCCTAACCCCATTCAGGGCTCCTGGCCTGGCTCTTGGCTCTGTGAGGAGGAAGGCAGCTTTCGAGGGTCACGTGGTATCCCTAAGTTTGTGAGAATATGGTTGGTTCAGGAGCCCCTCCCCTGTGAGGGAAAGGAATTCACCTCTTGGTGGTCTGCAGGAGGCTTCTGGGGTCACCCTGAATTCTCAATGTGGTCAGAAAACATCAGACCAAAGATAGGCTGCCCGTTGAGGACTTGGAAACTCGCACCTCTCTGGCCAATGAGGCATCCGTCTCCTGGTCATTTGGCACGGCAGAACATAAGGTACACTGTCCCCAGGGCACCCGGCGTGCTATAGCCGACGGGAGAGCCCGTGGTCATAAATAACAGGTAGAGCTTGCAGCAGGCCCTAGAACTGTCACGTGCGTCTGCTGCTCTCTACGCTTTCATCCCAGCTCCCCTGGCAGCCTCTTTCCACTCTTTGAGCCGTTTTAATTACTCCCCCCCGTTACTGTTTTTGTGTTTTATTTTAAAATGTACATTACTAATTTATGTCCCATACACTGGGTCCTCATCTCCCTTGGTTTACACCATCATCTTCCTGGCGCACACCCTTCGGTAGCTTTCTGAGAATAGAATACTGGAAAACTATCTTTGTCATTTCCCATGCATCAAGTGTCTGCCCTTCCTCACCAGATATGTGGTTGAACCTGGAATTCTAGGGTGAGTTCATTTTCTCTCCCATAGCCCAGTGTCTTCTGGGTCCCAGGGCGGCTTTTGAGAAACCTCTCCACTGGGAGAGGCATTAAAAAAGTAAGCAGATGTGGACTGTTCTGTTCTCTGGAAGCTTAAGATCCCCTCTTATTCCCTTTCTTCGACTCTCACAACGAGGGCTCTTTCATTTCCCACACTCAGGTCCTTCAGTCCCGGGGTAACTTCTCAAATTCGTTCTTTAAAGCGTTTTCCGGAAGTTTTTCTCAGCTGCATATTTCTAGAATCCCTACTGGTACATTTTTCACCCTCTGACAATCTTGCCGACTCTCCGCTTTTATTTTATTGATTCTTTCTATTGTTTTATTTCTTTTTTCTTCTTTCTTCTTTTTCTAGACAGGTTTTTTTTTTCTTTTTCTAGACAGGGTTTCTCTGTAGCTTTGGAGCCTGTCCTGGAACTCACTCTGTAGACCAGGCTGGTCTCGAACTCACAGAGATCCACCTGCCTCTGCCTCCTGAGGGCTGGATTAAAGGCGTGCACCATCACCGCCCAGCTTTGTTATTGTTTTCTGTCAGCCTTCTGAAGTATTTCCTTAATGTACAGTGATGATTAAGTCTCAGTGAACTGATTCTGAGGGGGATACATACACCCAAATCACAGCACCATCTGTTAAACCCATGTCTAGACTCCTCTTCCTCCTCAGCGCCCTTTCCCCACTATGTCTTCACAGAAAGTCAAAGTACAATGCTGGTGGCTCCTTTCCCACACAGGACTCAGGCGCCCCCAGTGAGGAAGCGGCTGCCCTGGCCGTGTTGCTAGGTTCTGTGGAGGTCTCTGTCTAGATCGCTGTGGGTTGAGCTGGCACATCTCCGTCCTGTAAAGATGATGACACTAAGATCTAACACTAAGGGGCTAGAGTCTGTGGAGGCCTCTGTTCAGATTGGGTCTATGAATTGTACTGGAACAACAAAAATCATTAAAAAAAATCTGTGTCTCATGTTTTTAATTTAAAAGATTTCTCTTCCCTCCCTCCTTTCCTCCCTCCCTCCCTCCCTCCCTCCATCTGTCCCTCACCCTCTCCTTCTCTCCCTCCTTCATTCTTCCCTCCTTCTGTCCTTTGTTCCCCTCTCCTTCCCTCCTTCCCTTCCTCCCTCTTTTCTTCTCCTTCTCTTTCCCCTTTCTTCCTGACCATTTCTTTTCTCTTTGGCAAATGTTCTCTTTGCCAGTATCTGGCTCTTGTTTCCCCAACTGGAACCGTGTCTTCTCTGGCCTCCCTGCTTCTGCACTATCCTGGCTCCAGCAGGTTGTCTTTTGATCAGATTTCCTCAGACGTGGGAGTCCTCAGCAGCACCGTCTGTTGGGTTGAGGGTTAGAACCCTTAAACAGGAAGTCTGTGGGGAGGGCTGCCAGCTGGACTGTGGCCTGGACCAGGTGGGCGTGCCTGGGAGCTGGCTGCCACCGTTCCCTAGGAACGGCCATGGGTAGTGTCTCTTGATCTCTCTCTCGGATTAGCTGCATTTGCCACAGAGAACTCCTCTGATCCTGTGAGGGCAGGAGGTGAAGGGATGAGAGATGTCAGTTCTGGGTCCCTGGAGACACTGAGGCTTTCTGTTCCCTTTGAGGCACCCCTGCATCCTCCCTGTTCCCAGGTCCCTGCTCATCTTTTCGGTTTCTTTGGAGAGTGGGGTTCATTTTTGGCTGAGCTGCATAGAGCTGAAGGATTGTTGGGGTATTGTGGTTTGGATGAGAATGCCCCCCCATAATGAATAGTTTGTAAGAGTTAGGAAGTGTGGCTTTGTTGGAGGAGGTGTGTTTCTGGGGATGGGCTTTGAGGCCCAGTGTCTCTGTCTCTCTGTCTCTGTCCCCCCCCCCGCCTCATACACACCCTGACTGAGGATCAGGATGACTCTCAGTTACTTCTCCAGAACTTTTCCTGCCCGCATGCTGCCATATTCCCTGCCATGATGAAAATGAACTAATGCTCTGAAATTATAAGACCTCCCCCCCCAATGAAATGCTTTCTTTAGGAGGTGCCTTGATCATGGTGTCTCCTCACAGCAATATAACACTGATTAAGACATGGGGTGACTCCTGCTCTGAACTCCAGGTTTGTTTCCATCAACACTCCATGCTCAGACACACCTGATGCTGGTCCCAGAGCATCCCGCAGCATCTTCATAGACTGGCCCTGCCCATTCAGCCACAGCTGAGTCATTGCCTCTCGCTCTGTCTCAGCCTATGACTTCCAGTTCCAAAGGCCAGGAGTCCAACTCAAGGCGTCAACCATGAACACCTGTTTCTCTCACTGTGCTTCCAACATGGCTGCACCCTCAGGAGGCACACTGCCCTCACATAGCTGAAGAACCTGTCTCCCAGTCCTTTCACAAGAAACCAACTTATTCCTGGGGTCAGTGCCCTCATGATGGCACTGCCTCCCAGAGATGCCATCTCCCAACAGAACTGCAGTGGGATTAAACCTAAGTACGCTGATTTTTGGGGGATACATACATCCAGACCACAGCACCAGCTGTTAAACCCATGTCAAGATCCCTCCTCATCCTCAGCACCCTTTCCCCACTGTGTCTACACAGAAATCAGGGCACAATGCTGATGGTTCCTTTCCTACAAAGGACCCAGGTTCCCCCCGTGAGGAAGCGGCTGTCCTGGCCATGTTGCTAGGTTCTGTGGAGGTCTCTGTCTAGATCTGATGTGGGTTGAGCTGGCACATCTCCCTCCTGTAAAGATGATAACATTAAGATTGGGGGTCCCTGGGCTTGCCTGTCCTCAGCATGATAGTTCCCTCCTCCCCACACTTGGCCATCCAGGGTACAAGTCTAGAGGTCAGGATCCCAGCCTCCTAAGCTTTCAGGACAGGCTGGGAGTTGTTGGTGGGGTGACAAGAGAGGGATGGTGGGGACCATTGTACCAGGCTGCTCATGCCCCCTCGAGGTATACACACATTTGAGCTGAGAGTGTTGGGGGGGGGACGACACAGCCCTGTGATCTTGGTACCAGGGTAGCTGAAACAGGAAGATTGCAAATCTGAGGCTTGTTTAGGCTACACAGCCATACTATCTCAAACAAAACAGAACAAAACATCAACAACAAAAGGCATACATGTGAGAATTCTGGAACTGCCAAGCAAGCCTAGAGACAGCCATGCCTGCCAGCAGTAGGCTTTGGAAATAGAACGCAGTAACGGAAAATGTAAGAATCATGAGGCTGGCAGCCTAGGAGATGGGTCTGGGACTGGAGAGATGGAGAGATGTTTCGACATATAAGTGTTTTCTGCAAACGTTTGAGGACCCAAGTTTGGAGCCCAGCACCCAAGCTTAAAAGGGGGCTGTGGCCATGTGAGCACCCTTGTAACCCCAGCACTGTGGGCGGTGGATGTGGGAGGGTTTCCTGAGCATGATGATCATCAGCCTAGCCCCAGTTTCAGAGAGAGACCCTGTCTCATGAGGATAAGGTAGGGTTGGAGAGATCACTCAGTGGTTAGGACACTGGCTGCTCTTGCAAAGGACCTGAGTTCAGTTTCCACTACATACGTGACAGCTCACAACTGCCTACTATTCCAGTTCTAGGTGATCTGATGTTCTCTTCTGACCTTCCCAGGCACTGTGTGGTCATGGTGCACAAACATACACGTAACATAAAACAAATGACGCTTTTATCGGGAAGGTGCTTTGTAGCTTGGTTTGGGAGCAGAGGCATACATGAATAGGATGTGGAGCCCACAGGTTTCCATGGAAAGGAATGGAAGAGGAGGGACCACAGGTCTGTGGTGTCTCAGGTAGCTCAGGACATGAAGCTGTCCCTAGCTGTGGAGTAGGGGGCCCTGAAACTTAGAACAGAAGGATTGGTCTAGAGGGGCAGAGGGAGGAATGGTGTATTCAGGAAAGTCAGTTTCTTTTGGACAATGCGTTTGCTCTTTAGGAATTGCCTGCCCTTCTGGGTCACCAAGACCCTAGAAGTCAAAGTATCTGAAATATAGGGGGAAAAGACATAAATAGCAAAGGTGCCTGCTCTGGCTTCTGGGGAGGGACCTCTGTTGGGTGGTTGCCACACTGGTGGCGTGTTAACTTAGCTTCTGTGGGGCTGATGAGGGGAAGACAGGCTGTCACAATTGTCTAGGCTGGATGAGGAGTCCGGGTCTGCTGAGAAAGTTACATAGGGACTCAAGAGGAGATAGGTTACCTTGGGAACATTGGACTTGCTGGGGAGAGGGCTGTGAGCTGGTTGGATCAGAAGCAGGATTCTTTTTTTTTTTTTATGAGAAACTTATTTTTTTTCTTTTTTTTTTCAGCATCTCTTTCTTTCTTTTTTTTTTTTTCCAGAAGCAGGATTCTGAGGCAAGTGGCACTCTAATGACAGGTGCATCCTGGAGGGAAGGTTGCCAACGGTAGCTATGTACTGGGGACACTCTGGCCACTCAGCAACAGAGGCCTGTGACTAGAGCATTTGCTCTCTGATGCCCTACTTTTTCATCTGAGACTGTCAGCTAGATCCCATTACATGTTTGTGTGTGTGTGTGTGTGCCCATACACACATGTGCATACATGTGTACACTTGCATGTGGAGGCCAGAGATTATCCTTGGGGGCTGGCTCTCAGGGATTATCAACCTTGTTTTTTTGAGACAGCGTCTCTCATTGGACTGGCACTCACCTATTAGGCTAGGCTATCTGCTGTTGAGTCTCTACCTGGGGTTACGAACACAGGTCACAGTGCCTGACTTTTTATGTGGGTTCTGGGAATAGAACTCAGGCTGTCTTTCTTGTAGAGCAAACCATTTACTGACTGAGCCATATTGGTACTCCTAGGCTTTGTATGTTTCATTGACCTCTTAGAAGTACCCAGCTGACCCCTCATAGAGAGAGTCTCAAGAGATTCACATCTCATCCCCAGGCCTTAGGGCATTGTTGGTGATGGGGTCCCACAGATAGAGGGTTTGGACCCCTAGCTATGCTCTTCCTGGAAAGGGGTGGCACAGCTGGAGAAGCACCCCTATGATTACCCAAAATTAGCAGGTCAAGGAGCCAGCATCAGAGACTGCCCAGAGGAGGGGCTCCCCTCAAGTGCTGCCCGATGGCGGGAAAATAAAAGCCGTGATTTAAAGGCAGCCTGCACTCAACGGGCTTTCTTAGGCAGAGATGCTCAGCTAATGAAGCTCAAGCAGATTCATGGCCATGTGTGAAGTCAACGGAGTCCTCACTCCGCCGAGACGAGCAGCATAAATCTTTGTTTTTAATGTCTAATGATATGTAAAATATTTACATTTGCAACTCAGAATTATTAAGCTGCCAAGGTTTTTCTTTTGCCTATTAAAGTGTATTCTTGCCCGAGTATTTATGGGGTACCCCATGGCCACCATCAGCCCCTGCGAGGGGACAGGAGGTATAGATTTGTGGTCTCATACTGTAAAAAACTTCAGGATCGTCTGACCCTGTAAACTGAAAATTCATGTCTCTCGCCCGGGGACAAACGCATTCTTTGTAAAAGGCGGCCCATGGCCAGCCTTGGGCTCATGTTAGTTTATTGTCACTTGGTTGATAACGTTTAATGGAAAAGATACAAGAGTGCCAAAGAATTTTAATTATTTTTGTGATAAAGTTATATGTTCGGCCTTGAAAAAGTGGAGATAATGCAGGGACTCATTATTATTCCCAGTGTGTTTAAACAGACGACAGAGAATGCAAACAAAAGCAGATGAAATTTGAAAAGTATTATCAATATTGCAGATAGCAGATGCCCTTTCGAATCAGAACAAGCGTATCTTCTATAGCAACTTTACGGTTGAGTAGTTCATTCATTTCTATTAGAAGGTTGTACGCTTCTAAAATATGTAGATGGTATCTAGAAAAACCAACCAAGCAGACGGGTCATTCTGCTTGTTTTCCTAAATTTATTATTTCACTTTTGCAGGGCCGATCTGAGGGGCATTAGCATGGGAGTGTGGTCTTATTGTGTCAAATTCTATCTTGGACTTGACCTTTGGTGCAGGCTTTTGAGCCAGCGCTGGGAGGGACTTGAGCGAGGTGTCTGGCCTGCAACAGGGCTTCTTTTGCGGGGATGTGGGTTGTGCTTGTGCGGCTTCGGGCCAGGGGCTGTCAGTGAACCATGGGTAGTCTCTGGGCTTGCTTTGGCCCCAGTGAGGGGAGGCAAAATTCAGAAGCAAATTTTAAGTGTCCCCTGCCTTCCACCCTATTGTGACCACCTCCCCAGACTCCGGTGTTGACGAATGATGAAGGCTTTGTCTCAGTTTTAGAAAGGGATCTGGGCTGGGGACATAGTTTAGGGTCTCTAGCCCAGGCTGGCCTCTGAGCCCCTGTGTAGCTGAAGATGGCCTAGATCTGATTCCTTTGCCTCTACTGTGAGTGTTGGGATAGCAGGTGTGTGCTACCACATATGGTTTATGTAGTCTGGGGATGGAACCCAAGGAGTTACGTGTATTAGGCATGCACTCTACCAACTGAGCCACCTCCCTGTCCCATTAAAGTTCCTTTTAGAGTCTTTCACAAGCACTTTGCCACCAAGGTATATTTCCAGTATTAAAAAGGCACAGTTTTATTAGTATACATCCATGTATGCATGTTGTATGTATATGTCTGTGGGGCTGTACCGGGGGCATGTTTGCCTGTGTGTACGTATTTGGAGGCTAGAGATTGAGGCTGGGTGTCTTCCTCAACCACTTTCCACCTTAGTTTTTTGAGACAGAATCTCCCAATGAATTTGGAGCTTGTCAGTTTGGCTAGACTGGCTGGTTGGCCAGTGAACGCCTTGGATCTGCCGTCAGCCCCCACCCCAGTACTAGGATTGCAGGCACACGCCACCACGCCCAGCTTTTATGTGGGTGCTAGGGATCCGGATGCAGGGCACCAGCCTTGTACAGCAGTGGTTTGGCTCACTGACCCTCCCCAGTCCCAGCAAGCGGCTTCTTAGGGAAAGACCCTGCATAACATCAGGAAATCTACAGAAATAAAGCATGTTATGGGCCATTTAGGAAATCTGTAGATTCCGAAGACTCTATATCCCAAAGGTACTGCTGTGTCCTCTGACCATGGTGGAATGGAATCAGATTAAAAGCAAAGGACTCACACCTGTAGTCCCAGCATTGGGAGATGGAGGCAGGAGGATGATGACCTTAAGGCCAGCCTGGACAACATGGTGAGGCCTTGTCTCAAAACAAAACAAAGAACAAGCAAACAAAAAACCCCGTTATGATTGGAAGCTAGATAGCATGTTTGAAAGAGAAATAATAAATTAGAAAAATGTTGCAAGGAGCCGCTTGTTTGTCCTGGCCTCCTGGAACCGAAATAATCACACAGAAACTGTATTATTTAAGTCACTGCTTGGCCCATTAGCTCTAGCTTCTTATTGGCTAATTCTTACATATTAATTTAACCCATTTCTTTATTTTGTGTATCGCCACGTGGCTGTGGCTTACCAGCTAAAGTTCCGTCCAGCTCTGGCAGGGCTACATGGCTTCTCTTTGACCTTGCCTCCTTTCTCCCAGCATTCAGTTTAGATTTCCCCTCCTACCTCTGTTTCCCTATAGCTCTGCTATAGGCCCAAAGCAGTTCCTTTATTTATCAATGGTAATACAGAGGGAAATCCTACATGGGGAAAATCTAGAATGAAATGATTTAGGGGGTGCTACTACAGTGATATTTGTTTATAATCTAACAAATAAAGCTTACCTGAAGATCAGAGTGCAGAGCTAAGCCACTAGTTAGCCATAGAGGCCAGGCGGTGGTGATACACACTAGGGAGACAGAGGCAGGCAGATCTCTGTGAGTTCAAGGCCACCCTGGGCTACACGAAATTGATCCAGTCTAAAGGAGAAACAGAGCTGGGGGGTGGTGGCTCACACCTTTGATCCTAGCACTTGGAGTTACATGCGTTTAATCCCAGCACTAGGGAGGTGGAGACAGGAGTGATATGGCTGGTCAGAGAAAGGAATATAAGGTGGGAGGAGCCAGGAGCCAGATGCAGTCTGAGGATTAAGTCTGAGGATGCAGTCTGAGGATTCATAGAAACAGAACCTTCCCTTTGGTCTGAGCATTGGTTGAGGTAAGAACTCTTGAATGGGTGGCTGCTCTGCTTCTCTGATCTTTCAGCATTAGCCCCTATATCTGACTCCAGGTTTTTTATTATTAATATCAATTAGAATTCATGCTACATTTATATTTGGAAGCTAAATCATATGTTTGAAAGAGAAATAATAAATTAGAAAAATATAGAATGAAGTGATGGGGGTGCTACAGATATCCAAATATGTGGCACAAAGAGTGATTGAGTAGAGGCAAGTGCATGCCTTTGCATATTTCCATCACTAACCAGGGAAGGTGGGCAATACTGAGCCAGGCATTTGACTCGATACATCAGAAAGAGTCACAGAACAAATTTGATGGAGCAAGATGAAGAGAAGAATGAGGATGAGGGTGGACACATGAAACAGAGAAGACTGGCTGTGGGGTTGGTGGAGACCTAGAGACAAGAATGTGAATCTCCCCACTGGTATGTAATTTTAAATTATTTTATGTGGATGGGTGTTTGCCTGCATGTGTGCCTGTGTACCATGTGCATGCAATGCCTGAAGAGGCCAGTAGAGGGAGTCAGATTGGCAGGCAGAGGGGCTTTGTATCTAACTGACCTTTCCTTCTTCCAGGAGGTCCTGCCCCTGCTGGCTCCTCCCAGACCCATCCCCTGTCAATCTCCATCTCCACCTCTCCTCCCTTGATCCAGTGAGGATGTTTTCAGACTTGAGACTCCTTCCTTGCCCTAGTTCCAGGTGCAGATCCCCTGAGGACCTGGATGAGAGCTGGGGAGATAGGTGAGATCCGGATGGAACACTGGTAGGGTTTCACTCAAGGCTATGCCCTGCTTCAGGCAATCAGGATATGAGGACCTCCTTTGCAAAGTCTATTGGCTTCCCATAGGAAGGCTGCAGTCTGTCAGAGCTGGTCACCCCTGCATCCTCGGCTCTGCAGCCTGCAGTGTTTATCCGGCCTTTCGAGTTCCCTCAGTTACAATGCTTACTAACTTCTATTCAGCCACTTTGCTGACTTCCAGGAATGGTCTGCAGGAGTATTCCCCCAGAGGGAAGGAGAATTAACATCAGGTACCCATATAAAGCACTTGGTATCTCTTAATGTGGCCTAGTTTTGATCCCACATCAGCTAAGGAGGCCTAAAGAAGGTATATACCTTGGTCAAGAACTCATATACGTTTGTGGAGAACCAAAGGCCTCAAGCTCTATATTCCACTGAGGTCCGCATGCCCCGAAGTCCACATGCTTCCGAGGTCTGCCTGCCCTGAAGTCTCTCTGCCCCCTTGGTTCACTTGCCTCCCACAGTCTACCTCCTTTAGAGTCCCCCTGGGCTGTCACTAGTGTCATTGTGGGAGGAAAATCTTGTAAGGTGGTAGAAGGCAAGGAAAGATCATGAACCTGGGAGATACATAGAAGGAGTTTAAGTCTTGGCTTTTCCACTGCATAGACCAGTGAGGTGGAGGTAAGTTCTTCACTCCTGGGGTTTGAGACTCCTCCTCCAGGGTGATGCCAGGATCCCTCACTTGGCCAGAGTGAGAGTGTGTTGCAGATAAGTTGTATAAATGTCCAACATAGGGTGGAGGCCCTGTGATTCAGAAGGCCAGCGTTCTGGGCAGTCCTTCTAACACCGTTGCCCACTCTCTGGTTTCTAGCAGCTTTGCAAACTCCCAGCAGCATTGAAGGGGATGCTCTGGTGCTAGACTTTGAAGCTTCCTCCTTCAGGTACAGCCCGGTATATCTTGGTGAGCCTAGTACATGGGACACAAAGTACCCATGAGCCTTGGGGAAGTCGGACCCTCATCACCAGCAGTTCTTACCCTTTCTGGGAGGCTGCGTAGCTTCCCACTTAGTGTCCCTGCACATCCTGCTCAGCTTTTCTTCCTGTCTCCATGCATCCTCTGTATTCTTCTTCCAATGACTTCTTTATATTTATTTTTCGTATTTTATGTGTATGAATGTTTTGCATGCACATGACCTGTATACCATATATATACCCATGCATGCAAAGGTCAGAAGAATGCATCAAAGCCCCTGATACTGGAGTTACAGGCAGTTGTGAGCTACCATGTTGATGCTACAGATTGAACCCTGGACCTCTGTAAGAACAAGTGCTCTTAACTGCTGAACCATCTTTCCAGTCCCATCCTCTGTCTTCTGTCTACAGGCACCAACAAGATTGTTGACTGAGTCACGAGACTGCCACTGTCACCCTGGCAAGTTGGCTTGGCCTCTTGATTTCTCTTTTCTTTTCCTTTCTTTTTTAGGTTTTTCAAGACAGGGTTTCTCTGTGGCTTTGGAGCCTGTCCTGGAACTAGCTCTTGTAGACCAGGCTGGCCTCGAACTCACAGAGATCCACCTGCCTCTGCCTCCCGAGTGCTGGGATTAAAGGTGTGCGCCACCACTGCCCAGCGGTCTTTTGATTTATGAGACCTTTCTACAGCCATGAAGTAGCTGTAGACCAGAGTAGCACCTCAGGCTTTGCTGGGAATTAGACAAGAGGTCAACAGCTGGCCTGCTGGACTGACTCCCACCTCAGCTTGCTTGCCCTGTGGTGTGTTCAAAGGAGCCTCATACCAACACTAACGAAGGTGTTAGAGACCAAAGGAGGAGGCAGCCATTTTCATCATGGTGCCTGTGACCTTTGATCTTCATAGAATTGGTGAAGCTCAACTCTGTGTGTATGTGGGACATTTCCAGTGAGGACTGACAGATGAGATGATGACATCCACCCTCAGTGTAGGTCAGATCTTCAAATGAGGTGGACGCAGGGACCAAAGAAGTCAGAGGAAAACAACTTACATGCACGTACAGCTTTCTTTCCAGAATTCACGTGGCTGCTACCATTAGACTCCAGCTCTTTCTTTCTACTTGGACTCAACACCACTGGCTCTCCAGGGAGCTTCCAGGCTTTCAGTGCCAGACAAGGACTGCCAAGACATTCTGCTTCTTTGACTGGGAAGCTACCGGGTTCTCAGTCCCTTGGGCATGCACACGACCACTATTGGATCACTAGCCCTTATCGTGTAAACCAAGCCAAGAAGCTGTATTTTACAAGATTTATATGTATTCTAATGAGTCTGTTCCTCTAGAATGTCCTATCTTGCACAGCACCCTTTACCTGACCTGTGTCCCTGGGAAAGTCGTTTTTGTCCTGCCTGTCTATTCCCACCCACCGTGGTTGGAAACTCTGAAGTCTGTCTGTAGAGGCCAGCTGAAGGGGATTTCTGCAAGCACTGGCAAATTCCATGTGCTTCTATTTCGTAAGCTCTACTCACCTTTGAAAATGGAGCTTCTTAAAGCCAAACCTTAGGGGAAACATGGCCTTGACTTCTCCACCATTTATGCGCAATGATAACACTAAAAGGCAAATCGGTCCGCAGGTCTAGGCAGATGTAATTAGAATAATTGTCCCATGTTCCCATGCCCCTCTTCTTGAAAGCTCAAAGCACTTTGTGAGCATTATCCAATTAATTCTGGAAATAGCTGGGTGAGAGAGGTGGGGACAGGCCTGTCGTGCTGTTCACGGCCAGGCCACCACAGCACTGACAGGTTAAGTGACTTGTCTAAGGTCCCACAGAGTCAGGAACTGAGCCCTGTCCACCGCTCTGTGGATCAGCAACCTCACCGAAGCCTCGACCACAGTCACAGCTCCAAAACGCAGGGACCAAGGCCTGGGTTTTGCATGAGTGGCAGGAATTTTCTTCCAGGCTCCAAGTCATTTTCCCTCTGCCATTCAGTGGCATGATCCCACCCATGTACCCTGAGCCAGCTACTGGGACTCCCTCTGTCTGGGCCTGGCTTGCTGGGAGCAGTGGTGTGAAAACAGGGTAGGGGCTGATTAGGTACTGCGGTTGAGAAGCGATGGTGACCGGGACAACTACCCAAGCCAGATACACTTTATAGTTTGCAAAGCAAATTAACTATGAAGAATTACCTCCTTTTTCGAGAAACAATCAACAGAGTCATAATTGTTTAAGTAGCTCTCTTGATGGTGTGGTTTTATGAGTTGGGCTCTGCTGAATTACAAGCATCCTAGCCCACTTGTCGGACAAGCAGTGAGATCCTCAGATGCTTTGACCCCTAGTGCTAGAATGGAAATGGCTCGAGGGAACCCCAGAGGCCTACAGACATGGGTAGGTGAGGGTGGGCAGTTCCGCTGGTGGCTTGTAGATGCTCTAAGGAATTCTGGGATTATGGTAGATAAAGGTGAAAGATTCTGATGAAAGATTGTAGGAGCCCTGGAGTGTGCTGGGAACGTTGTTGATGAGGATGAAAGGCACAGCTGAGGGCTTGTAGGGCTTCCAGGGTGTGCTGTTCCTATTCTTACTCCTATTCTTCCAGCAAAGAACAGCAGCTTTGCTGGAAGACTCTTTCCACTTTAGACGAGACACAGGGGTCTAGTTGGAAAGATGAGAATACAGCCCTCCCTGGAAGCTTTGGGTGACGCTTCCACATCCAAGCCCCAGGGACAAGGTTCTTAGGGGATACAGCTGATCAAACGGGGGAACAAAGGGCCAGCTCCCAAAAGTTATATGCAAATTCACGCACACCTCTTGTAATATAGGTGACAGCCTCTGGACCCATGGTAACCAGACAAAATGGAACAAGAAATGTTTCAGGCCCTTGTCCTCCTAGGGTTTGCGTTTTGGGAGAGGCCAGAGCTAGTCTTTAAGTTCTACAACAATGAATGTATTAGCATGAGTTCCAGAGGAAGGAGTCCAGGACATGCGGATAGGTAATGGAGGTGGGAGTGGGGTCTGAGGAAGGTTGAGGATAATACGGGAAGACTCCGTGAAGAACAGGCAGCTTGCGGGAAGCCTGAAGAGCTTTGCCTCTGAAGGTTTGTGTGCATGTGTAAGCATACATGCTCATGTATGTACATGTATGCATATGCACGTGTGTATGTGAATCTGTGTATATTGTGTCTCCTTGGATGAGTTTGTGCGTGTGTGTGTGTGTGTGTGTGTGTGTGCAAGTAGAAGAGGTGGGAGGTATCTTGGGCATAGGGAGTATAGTGAGCCAGCCCCCGCCCCCCGCCCCACTCCATGAGAAGAATGGGGTGAAGCAATGAAAAGGATATGAGGGATTGGGTGGTGTGTGAAAAGGACTTCTCAGAACCTGTCGCTGTGATTTGAATCACCAAAATTAACTCCCCCCAAACTTTCCTCAAGGGGATGTGCAAAGGGAAGTGTGAAAAATTGTAACAGACACACATAGGAGTGTTAAACCCAGATGGCTATGAGCCCCTGCCTTGGTTTTCTTATTGCTGTGACCATAGCTTCAGGGGAGAAGGAGGATTCATTTAGGTTCACAGTTTGAGGGTACCGGTCATTTCAGTGAGGAAGGCATGGTGGGCTTCATGGCGGCTTGTGTGTGAGGCTGCTTGCCCACATCTCAGTCTATCAGCAATCAGAGGCAGAGATGAACCAGGGCAGAGTAGGGCTGGATCATCATCAAGGCCTGCCCCTGGTCTGGTGACTCACCCTTTGCAATGAGACCCAAGTTCTAAAGGTTCAATTACCTCCCCAAACAATGGCACCAGCTAGGTACCAAATGCTCAAAGGCATGATCCCGTGTTTCACATTCAAACCACAACATCCTCCTCACTAGTCCTTGGTCTGCATTAGAACTCACAGGGCCCTGAGAAAAGTGGAGAAGGAACTCACCCCAAGTTGGAGTTCTCCTGGCTTGAGGCTCAGAGCCAACAAACAGCAAGGGTTGGCATGGAGGGGGTGCCTACTGGCACCTGCAGTCTGCCAGTCCCTCTCAGCCTCCCGGGTGTTGGGATTTGTGTTTCACCTTGACTTCAACTGCTGGTTGGGATTCCCATGTCCATCTTGGTCCCAGCAAAGGAGAGTGGGAAGGAGAGAGAAGAGAAGAGAAAAGAGGAGAGGAGGGCTGATGTGTGGGGCTGCTCAAGTGGCCCCGTCCTCTGGACTCCCCGACTTGGTCTTCTAAAGGTACAGTAAATACCTTTCAGGGACTCCCAGTGTGTTAATCTGCTTCTCTGTTGCTGTGATTAAAATACTGACCAAAGGCAACTTGGGAAGGAAAGTTTCTATGGCTGACAGGTTACAGTCTATCATCTAGGGAAACCAAGGCAGGAAATCGGAGGTGGGAACTGAAGCAGATCGCAGAGGAGACATCTTCTCAGCTGAGGGCCTATCTTCCCAAATAGCTCCAGCTTGTGCCAAGTTGATAAGAAACCCAGTCAAGACAGTCGGTCAGTAATACTAAGTTTGTTTTTTACAGGCTGACACTCCCATTTCCCCCTCCCTGGGATGGTTTTGGTGGGTCTGCTGGTGTCTGGGGTACCCCCACCCTCTATGTGTTTCTCAGAAAGTCCTGAGTTCTAGAGCTATTCTTTCAGGACAAGACCCCGGCCTCCTGCTGAATCCCCATGAACTGTGAGCTTTGGGAAAACAAGCGAGGAAGCCCCAGAAACAGCCCTGACTGGCCGCCTTCCTTCCAGGGAGAAATAGGTAGCCGGGTCCTCCCTCCCACCCTGTGATTATACAATAGATTTAAAGTCTCTGGTATCCACAAATCTACATCAAAATATATTCTCTAGCCGTAGGGAACTTCTCAGAATTGTTAACCTTCTCCCCAGGTATTAGAGGTAACACACTGTGAGATTAGATGTATATTTTCTTCAAGATACACCACCCATCGAGGGGTTCATATTTACATCTTTTGTTGATATTTTTTATAGATTAAAAGCGCCTCTTTGCTAGGTGATAATTCTGCTAAGTACTGTAATTTGCTGCCATTAATATTTGTCTGAGTCCTAGTTTGCAAAATATATTTGAAACCACGCTAGAAAGTCGCATAATTGCTTCGTACGAGCTGGGGAAATGAGTAGCTTCTTATCCAGCCTTTATCCTGTTAACCTCGGAGGGGAGGGGCATTTTCCGGAGTCCTGAGAGTGGCTGAGAATGTTATCCAGGAGTTCCAGGGCTGTCTGGGGGCCATAATGCAGCCTGTCTAGGCCAGCGACTGGTGGTTTCTGACCTTTTCTGTGTGTGCAGACCACCCTGAGGATGAGCTCTGAGTACACCCACACCCTTGCCTGGGCCCCGAGCTCTTGGGAGTGGAGACAGCTGGTCTTCTGGTGAGAGCATCTTCCTGGGTCTATCTCAGTCTCACTTGGAACATGGGAGACATTACCGTCTTGATGGGTCTTCCCAGAAGGGGAGTATGAGAGGCTCTTCCTCAGGAGTCAAGTGGCTCTGTGCTCTATGGGGAACGCGGGAAGGCTTTGCGTACAGTACAGTCAGGTCCGGATCCCTTGGAACAGAGGGGCTGAGCAGCCCAGACAGGACAGTAGGTGGGAGTCCCAGTGGTCACCTAGGTATAGAATTGGGTCCCAGGGGACCAGCCTCTTGAGTTCTAAGATAACTGGTGACTCCATCTTGGCTCTTCTCTCAGTTCCAACCATTTCCCAGACCTCTCCCAGTAGATGGGACAGCCTTCTGAGGAGGTGGATAACTTGTCTCAGTGTCTGACTGGAAACTCACATTATTGTTAGCTCGTGGTCTACCAGCCAGAGGCTACAGCACACGGAGGGCATCCACCAGGTGCCAGCTTCATGGAAGTTCGGAGGTTCTCTTGTATCATAAGGAGGTGGCCACTCTCAGCATCTCTAACTAAAAGGATGCTCCATGTGGTCTTCTCTGACTTCACCGGAAGATGTCCCCATGGGTAAGCTAGGATCCTACAAGGCGGTTCCGAGCTCTCAGTCACAGCCAAGTCATGAAATGGCACTAATGGTGGCTTTTGTGTTTGAGTAGGAAAGTCTAAGTAGGTTCATAATTTGAGCACTTGGTCCCTCGCGGGTAGCATTGTTTTGGACTGCTTTGGGAGGTAGGGCCCTGTTGGTGTGAATAAGTCACCATGGCAGTCCTCTGAAAGACGCACCGGGCTGGCCTCTGATTCCTGGTGCTCACTCTGTCTTCTGTGGTGTGAACAGTCTCAGTGCAAACTCTCACCAACAAGCACTGAGCCCTCCCTTTGCCGCCCTTTCTTACTATGACACACTGAAGCCAGGAGCCCAATTAAATGCTTCCTTCCTCATGATTTTTCTCTGACCAAGATTGTGGTCATAGTGACTCAAATGTAACGAGTATGGTGGCCCTGACACCATAGGTGCCTTCCTTGAGAGGATGAAACAGTAGAGATGCCTTTGATAAAGGTGGCTTGATGTTATTATTATTGGTATTTTTAGGTTGAGTGTGAGTGTAGTGGTGTGCACACGAGCCTCTGGAGGTGTGGTTTCATTGCATGCACCCCCATGGGTATGCTTATGCCAATGTGCATATGTAAGTGCACATATATGGGCCGATACTTGCCCTTGTCTGTGAGAGAGTCCTGATCTAGACTCCCACCTCCTTGGGATGCCACCTGCCTACCCCCTCTCCTTTGCTCTAATCCTGTCCTTCTGGTCGCATTCCCTCTGCCCTGGCACCTGCTGTTGCATGCTTGTGCCCTGCGTCTCCCAACCTCAGTAGCCCCACCCCTACCCCAATCACTTCTCACTGTTCTGCCAGTGGAGCTCTGTTCAGGTTTGTACCTGTGCCCTCTTGGCTGGTACCTCTGGCATCTTCTCAGCTGGCAGATTCCTAGGAACATCTGTGCGGGCAGGGATAGCTCTTCCTTTGGGTGTGCTTCCATTGCCCTGAGACCTATGAGATCTTTCTGTGCCTGTGGCTGAGGGCAGTGGGGTTCACTTACTTGGGAAGAACCCACTGTGATCCACCACCCTGTCTCTGCGATCCCCAATTCCATTACTAAGATATGGGAAGGTTTTGTGGGAATGGGGACCACAGCCAGATATTGGGTCATTGGATGCCTGACTGGGCCCACAGGATATGGCAGTGTCAGAGAAGTAAAGGGTTGGATGAGTAAATTCAAGTTATCAGTGAGGCATCTGTACTCTGGGCATGCTTGGGTGGCTGCCTAGCCTATAAGAGTGGGCAAGTGTGTGAGTAAGGAGGCGTGCTAGCCTGGGTCTGCCCCTGGCACAATATGGCAAGGCAGACTGGTCACAGGGTTCAACCCCTTTGAGGTAGTAGACAGAAAGCTGCCTCTACCTGGCCTGGTCCTAAGAGCCTGCCTAAAGCGCCCTTCTGTTCTCATTCCCTGATGGACCCGACTGGCTTATCTCTTCCCCCACAATCTCCTCCTGGACACTAGGGGTCTGGTTTCTCCTGCCTCTGCTTCCTCATTGGCTGTGACGTGAACAGCCTTCACCCGTGTTCCCACCACCATGAACCGAGCTTCTGCGTCACACCTTTGCTTTGTGGTTGGGTGGCAGCCCCTGAACCATGAGCCCCAGCAAACCCTCTTCCCTTGAGTTGCTTTCATTGGATACTTTGTTACAGCCATTAGACAATTAAACAACACAATGGCCGTGCTCCCACTTGTTAGTAAGTGGCACCTGGAGGTTGCTTCTCCGGGCACTCACAGTTAGTTAAAGCACACATGACCTTTCCGGAGCTGTAAGGGAACAGAAAAGGCTGCAGTGCTACAGACGTCTGTAGGCGAGGCCGAACTAAGCCCCAGAGTTGTTGGACACCCTCAGGTCAGGAACTGACAAGGCTTCAAGGGAATCCAGGACTCGGAGCACACCTAGCAGATGGTAGTGGCGACTCCCTGAGGGTGGGATCCTGCTTGAAGGTAGGGTCGGGGAGAATCGGGGTTACAGGATGGAGACCTGGCTACTGCTCTCTGTGCGGGCTGGGTGAGCGCATCGCCTTCCTTCAGGGAGGACAAGGATTTGGGCACATAATGACTTTGAGGTTTCTGGAGGGGAGAGACATAGCCTCCTTTAACTTGCTCCAAGTCAGCCTGAGCTTCAAGCTATACCAACACCTGCGATTCCCTTACTCTCTGTTCTAGACTCAGATTCTCTGGGGTAAGATGCTGGCAAGTCAAAGACTTGGGTTCTGGGTAGAGATGTGACTCCTGTGGCTACCTGACTCTACCGTGTCACTTTCTGAGGCCCCACCTCCCAGGTCAGGGCACTCCATCCATGCCCTAGGGATCTCAGATTGACTGGGTCCTTGAATCATTTCTTTTTCCTCTTCTTCCTCCTCCTCTTCCTCTTCTCCTTCTCTCTGTTTCTCTCTCTCTCTCTCTCTCTCTCTCTCTCTCTCTCTCTCTCTCTCTCTCTCTCTCTGTGTGTGTGTGTGTGTGTGTGTGTCTCATTTCTTGTTTGTTTTTGAGTCAGGGCCTTCCTATGTAGCCCAGACTGGTCTAGAACCCACAATGGTTTCTTAGTTTAAGGGCCAGAATTACAGGCAAAGTGCCACCATACCTGGTCCCCTGAAGAGTTTGAGGCAGCAAATCTGGAATAACTGGGCTATATGTAGGCTGAATCTTTGGCCATGGGGACAGTAAATAAAGATTTGCTGTTCCCAAGTGGACTCCACAGAACCCTCAATCCAATCCCAAAACTCATCACAGTGTACCACAGTGTATATGAGTATATAGTTCCCATTTCACAGATGAGAAAGTTGTTTGGGTGACTCCATGGCCAGTATAACTGGGGTTGGAGGGCCGGTGCGGGTGTTTTTACTCCAGCTTTGCAGGTGCTAAAGAGAAGATAAAGAGGCCAATATGAAGGGAAAGTCTCCATGGTCCATAGATACATTGTTTTGTTGAGGGCAACAGCTCAGGTCAAAGCCAAGGGGGAAAATTCATTCTGACATATGAATTTTTATCTTTAACTCACCCAAGATTTTATATTAGATCCATTAAAATTAGGAGCTCACAACCCATTCTCCATGAGCCCCAACCATTAGGATATTCCTCAAAGGTTCCGCTGCCTCCCAACAGCACCCAGTCTTCAGGACATGGGCCTCAGGCCGGGAGTGCTATCTATGGCAATGGCTAGATGCTACAGCCGTACCTGGTCTCTGGATGACCTGGAAGTTTAGATTCATTCCCATGTGGCTAGTAGGGCGGCAGTCAGCACATGGAAGAAGTGTTAGGCTTGAGCCTAAGTGGGAAGTAAGATAGCATCCGGAGACCCATTAGCATCCCTTTCCAATGGAATAGGGGAGGACAAAGATGCCAGAATATGAACAGTAAACAGTTATCTGTTGCAAAGCCACGGATGTCCTTGGGTCAAACTAGATGACCCTCTGTGGCTGCCTTGGTATGTCAGTCAGCTTTCCAGAACTGTGACAAAGGACCTGGGGAATCATATCTGAGGGCAGGAAGGTTTACCTCAGTTTATAGCCTCAGAGGTTTTGGTCCATGCTTGCTTAGCTTTGCTGCCTTTAGCTCTCTGGTGACAAGAGCATCATGGTAAGGGGCACAGAGTGAAGGCTTCTCCCTTCATGTGGTGTCTGTGATCCAGCCTTCCGGTCTTCTTCTGTCCTAGTCATTTTTGGGTAGTTACTCCTCCTGAGCGCTGAATGCCTGCGCTATTTATTCTATTTTGTCTGTCAACTTTATCCCGTGGCCTTCCCTTCTCCCTGCACAGCCCTACCTAATCTTAGAGCTTTGACGCCAGTCATATCCAGAGCTTTTGTCACAGTGTAAACTTGCCAAGGGTTCCTGCAGTTCAGAGTCAAGCAGCAGTGACGGGGGGCATTCCTTGCCAGTGCTTTTGTGGGTTGACTCTCTGTGCCTCTTGGTGTAGCTCAACTTGTGAGTACTGTCTTCTCGCAGCCTCTAGTAGGCAGTGTCCTCCAGCCCGACACGGCTGTGCCAAAATACCTCAGGGACATACTTGAGACAAAGTTCTATTCCCTGCCTCTGTTTCCAGCATTAGATTCTTTGTCCAGGTGCCCCCTCGATATGCCCAGCTAGCCACTTTGAAGGCTGTTCCACCTATGTATTTCTCAAAGCAACCATGCCTTTTTGAGACTCAGTAGCACTAGCTGTCAGATGTGCAGACCGATCCAGATGGTAGTGGGAGGGGGCACGTATTCTATCACCTTTGACTTTGGCGTTTGTCCTTCCCTTTCCACCTTGGCTTTCTTTTTAAAATGTATGTGAAAGGGGCTTCCTGTGGAGCCCAGGCTAGCCCCAGACTTGCGGTGGCCTCCCTCTGCCTCCTGTATGCCTGGATTACAGTCACAAGCCTCGATGCCCAGCACCTTTCACTTAACGATGGTTGTAACATGCTTACCCAGGCCAGACTTGGATGGTATAGACCCGTGTGCTGACATGCTCTAGCACACAATCCTTGACTTCCACTGAGCTCTCCTGGACTCTGTGCTGGGAATGCAGGGTGATTGGAGGGGACAAACCAGGCGGTAGGTAGAAGGGACCCTCAGAGCTTCTGTGACTCAGCCTCCAAGGCCATCTCTGATTTCAGAGGCAGTGCTGGTATGGGGCTGAGAGTTCCATTGCTCCACAGATGAAGGATTCTGTGGTCATTCTCTTGGAGACAGGTGGGGTCCAGGGTCACCATGTCCCAGACAGGCTACCCTCCAGCTCAGAGCCACATCCCTGAAGCCTGTACCTACCCCTTAAACAAAAGCCTGGTCTGACTCCTCAGCCCTGGCACACATCTGCGTTATTAGCAATGCTAATACCATTCTGCAATGATAAATAATTAAACAATTATGGTCATGAATCAATAAGTTTAGCACATTTTTTTCATCAGCAAATTGTACTGTATAAACAAGAAATATAAATTACCAAGTCTAATTCCCTCCCCTCAAAATTATAAGCATTTTATATCTAATAATTAAAAAAGTATTAGAATTCAATGTAGGACAGTTAGAACTTTAAAGAATTTTCTGTTTCCACCAAGCACCATTAAATTGTCAGTTTTATGTCTCTGAATCTGATTAACATTTTGAGATCTGGCCTCGGAAATCTTTCTTTGTTAGCTCCCAGGGAAGCCCCTCCAGGTTCCTGTTTCTCTCCATCTCACAGACGGTGACTCTACTGGGCTCCAGCTATGGAGGCTGCAACTGCCAGGTCCAGCTGGAGAGAGCAGAAACAAACGAGCTTTGGCTAAAAGTACAGGTTACACAGAGCGAGGCTTTGCAGGCGCACCCTGGGCTTCACAACCTGTAGTTTGGCAGACTCACGGTTGGTTTACTTCTATGTTTATTTTTCTTATTTATTTTTTTAAAGTTCATATTTATGAGTTAAAAATAAACAATGGCTATCTCTACCAATAGTGGGTTATAGTCCCCAGGACCCCATCTTCTCCTGTGCAGTGGTGGCCTCCTCTCTTTACGTCTTTCCAGATTGGTACAGCATCCACTGTCACGGCCAAAGGTACTCATGATTGTGTCAGAGGCCAGTGACCTTTCTTAGCCTTAGCTCCTGTCTTTTATTTTTATCATCTGTCAGCCATATAGGCTACTGAGTTTGCAGACTTAATTTAATGGCTAGAATCCAACCTCCTTCGTGCCCTAAGCACAGAATGTCAAGGTCACTGTCCTGGTGGATCTTGAGGGTCAGCTTGATTGAACTGAGAAGCATCTTGGAGATTTTGATCATGCCTCTGAGGTTGCATTCAGAGAGATTTAACTAAGAGAGGAAGATCCACCCTAAACACATGTAGCACCAGTCAGCAGAGCACCGGCCTGGATGGAAGGAAAGAGGAACAGAAAAGAGCCTGCTAACTCAGACACTCTTCTTCCTGGATGCCCAACACTGCTCTGCCACATCTTCCTCTCCTCGTGGCAGATGAGATAAGCTAAATCTTTCGTTCTTTGTTTTTCTTTCTTTTTTTTTCCCCTCAGAGATTCTATCATGGCAACGAGAAAGTGACTGGTAATAAAGTTCAGAATCACAGGACACTGTAGGTGAGACACTAAATGCAGGAGTAAGAAATGGTTACATTAGAAGATCAAGGTCCCACCAAGCTGGCTTCCTATCACCTGCCACCAATGACTTGTTTGAGTGTGTGCACTCCTCCAGACTGGATGGTGTCTGGCTTCTCTGGTAGTCCCACTGCCTCTGACGCAAACACCTGTGTCCCTCTCCCCGACCTGCTCTTCAAATGACAGCAGTGGCCCAAATGCTAGATGCCCATTTTTCTTTTGTTTGATATAATCACTACCAAATGATAAAACTAAAGATAAGACTAGACAACAATAACAAAGCCAAGGTGGAAAGCCAGCCTTTTGCCTTCATCCATTCTGTTTCAGCTGCCCAGAGTCTCATGCTAGGGGCTGAACCAATTACTGACTGCAACCTCTTCCACACCAGGGAAGGAAGGAACCCATTCATGTGGACCCAGACCCTGAACACCAGGAGTTGTCCTGGTCACTTCCCTTCTTTTTCTTCCTCATTCATGCCCAAGGACTCACAGGACATCTACCTTCTATCTTCTCAACCCTCCAGCTGCCACACAAGCGAGGTCTTCCCCTCAGGCCACAGCTCCCAGCTGGGCATTTTACTTCCAGATTTTTAAATGCCTTTTCAACAGCTGAAGGGTGAGAGTTTCCTATCAAAGATCTGATCAGATAACATCATTCCCAGCCTACCTTCTCAATGACCCCGTTGCCCTCAGGGTGAAATCTGGTCTCCTCAACTGGGTGTTTTAGGTTAGGTATGCTGGGATACAGGGGTGAATTAACACCAGCAAAAAGGCATGTGAGTCCTAGAATGAAGCTTCCAGGATGTCTGAAGTATCTCTGTCATTTTTCTCATTGCTGTGGTTGAGCACCTGACAGCGGCAACATAAAGGAGAAAGGCTTCACTGAGACAGAACCTCAAGGCTGCAGAGCATGTGAAAGAGGCTGGGATTTTCCACTTCTTGCGGGAGAACAGTAAGCAGAAAAGAGGGAGAACAGAAGAGGCCAGGGTAAGGTAGGGGTCTACGGACAACTCCCCACCAGTGACCTATGTCTTCCAGCTAAGGGCTCACTTCCTATTTTCACTACCGTGCTATGACTCTAGGGATTGAGCCACTGATTAGGTCGCAGCCCTCCTGATCTAATTGTCCTTAAAAACCATCGTCCCAGACACACCAGAGGTGCGCTGCACTGATCTCCCGAGTGTTTCACAACCCAATCAAGTTGACAGTGCAGATCAATCACGTCACCATCAGGGCAGAATCCTCAGCTTCAGAGCCCATGAACACACCTGCACAAGCGTCTGAGCAGCAGACTGTGCAGTGGGTGCTCCTGCTCCCCACAGAGCACTGAGAGGGGTGCTGGCCGAGTCTGGACTCAGACCTGGCCTGAGCATTCCCTCCTCTTCCACGCACTTGCCCCCGCCCCGGCATGTGAGGACACTGCCTCGCTTTTTTCAGGTCCTCCTCTACAGCCACAACTTTGGGATGCTACTTGGTGGATAACACTCTGTCACTTGCTTTGAGTGTCACTTGTGTCTGTCCAGGCTTGGGCTGGGCATACCACAGAGGTTCACGACTGAAGACTGAATGGAGAATGCTTGTGGGTGATAGAGGGTGAGTCTCTTAAAGTGGCTGCAGCTAACCAGGCACGTGACATTTTACCGCATCCAGAATCTGGCTTGGAAGCTCGGTGCTGGAGGGGCAGGGCTCCTAAAGTCCTTTAGGGGTCATCTCTGCCTTCTATGTTCTGATCACTATTCCCAGGACACTGTGTGTCCATGATTAGCCATGGACACCTCTTTTCATGGACTCAAGTGCCTAAGGAGGACAGAAGCCATCAGTTAAATAAGCTAAGCTCTTAGTTAAAACAGATTGATCAGTCCTAGTAAAAATCTGCTATGTAGTCAACTGCCAAAAGAGCTTGCCTGGGGCCTGGCTTCTTGCCAGATGTCAACACTATGTCAGGGACCAAGAGGAACACCAGGGGCACAATACTGAGAGTGTGTGCAGAATGTTTCACTCTGGGTTTCTGTAGGAATGTACTGCTTAAGGTCAGGGTTCAGGGACAGGCAGCTTGCTGGGGCCACCTCTCCAGTGAGGGGGGCATGAAGGAGGTAGAGAGTGTATAAGGATGAAGTATTGCATTGACCATCAGCATGGACCACAGGACTTCACACTGTGGGATCTTCTAAGGAGTCCTGTAGACAGAGACCTCACTAACGTACTCCCTTGAAGAAATAAAATGGGGACACATTTAGCCATCGACTTTGTCCCTTGTTCACTAAGGACCCCAAAGATAGGAACTCCCCTCATACACACAGGTTGCCTATGTGCACCCTGTCAGAGGCCAGTGGTGTGGCCTGGGGGAGGGTCATGCTGCACCTGGCCTAGGAGTGCATGCAGGGGCAGGAGGGAGGGAGTTCATGCAAAGATGAGGAGCAGAAACTGCTGTTCTTGGTGACTAGATGAAGCAGAGGACTAAAGCACTTTGAGTATCTACAGGACCTCCCACCACACAGTCATGGGGTCGATGTCTTGGATATTCTGGTCTCAGAGACTTCAAGACCCTGAGAGGACCAAGAGAAGCACCAGGATCCACACTACTGGGAGTATGTGGAGAATGCTTCAGTCTGGGTCTCTGTAGGAGTGTATAGCTGAAGGCCAGGGTCCAAGAGCAAGCAACTTATTGGCTCCACCACTCCAGTGAATCTGGACAGGAAGATGTGTGTTCATGTGCAATGTGTATGTACAGTGTGTGCATATTATGTGTACACTGTGTGTGCATAAAGTGTGTAGTGTGTGTATATGGTATGTATATAAAATACACGTAAAATTATGTATATCAGTGTGTATAACATATGTATGCAACATGTGTCTACAGTGTGTCTATACTGTGTATCTACATTGTATATGTGTGTTTATAGTATAAGTACATAATGTGTGTGAATATGTGTATATGTGCACAGGCAGTGTGTAATGTGTGTGTATTCAAGTGTATAAGATGTTAGTGTGTTTGAGACAGGGTCTCATTGTGTAGTTCAGGTTGGCCTAGAACTGGAAATCCTCCTGCCTCAGCTTCCTGAGTGCTGCTGGCTGGGCTTCCAGACACACACTTACATGCTAGACTGAGCATCCTTTGAAGATGCTCTTGAGGAGTTGTGGCCAGGCTCGCTGGGTTAACCCCTGATACTGGATCTGCTCCTTGGCCTTGCTGCATCCTGCCTCCATTTGTCTCCATCTGTGGGTGGGAGTCACCGGGCGGTGGGTGCCAACGCCAGGATGCCGGGGCTCCAGATTCTGCTTCTCTTGGTGGCTCTTAGCAACATGCTTCTTACATTCTGCTCATTCTGTTTCAAATTTCACACTTTTCTAGGCTGAGAGATGCATCCATCTAGTGCAAATACTTCTGACAAGGCTGGGGTGGAGGAGACCCCTGCTGGGCTCAGTGATGGCTTGCTGGGGGTGGGCAGCCCACACTGGCCAGGACAGCTCCACTCACCTGCGGCTCCTTCCTGGCTTCCTGGCTTGTGAGTCCCTCTCAGAGGTAGCCAGTGTCCTGACTGACCTTCCCCCTTTGCATTCTCTCTCTGAGCATCCGAGCATTCGCTGGGGTCGGTCCTGCCCTCCTTTCTTCACAATAACCAGCCAGCTCCCAAGTCATCCCCAAATCTCCAAATACACCTGAATTAATCTGCATGAAAATTTTTCTTGTAAAGTTTTCCCTTCCACCTTCTTAAAGTCCAAAGTCCCCTAAAAATAACTCTCTGAGTTCTCTATGTCTATTTATATTGATTTGTTTTTAAATTTTGTCTATTTTTCTCTTTCTTTTTCAGTCCTGAATTACTCTTAACCCTAGATTCTTGAGTGCGTACCTGCCTCTCTGTTTCTCTATCTATATTTTATTTGAGGTCTATAATAGCATTCAGAATTAGCTCATGAAACTGGATTACACAAAGCCAGCAGGTTTAAAAATACTCCAAAGATGTTGCTTTCATGCCTCAAATCCTTGAAAAGCCAAATGCATTCACTTCTGAAACCAAGTCTTGGGTTTTGCTGGAAAAAAAAATAAGAAAAGTGTTTAATAGCACATATGGCATAATTTTATTTGACATCTGTTTTGTAACAAACAATATTTAGCTCACTTATTTGCTGAATGATACAGTACACAGTGCAAACAAAAAGTCCAATGAACAGTTTTTACTGAGTTTGTAATATATCAATATTTATTGCAAAAGAATGCAAAACTTAAACATTTAAGTGTGTTATTGATTGTAATATGCAAAACATTGATTACTGTATGTTACTATTGCAAAAAAAAAAATGTCTTCCATGCCTGCTAGGGTATGAAAATGAGATACATTTTTAGCAAGAGATGCTTCTCTGCTCCCCTTGGTGACATTTAGTCTTAGCCCTGTTCCCCCTTGTTTGTGTCATCCTACTGAAGACAGCTGTCAATATATTTAGGATACTTCCTGCTCATAACAGCAAAAAAAACGGTGAAACTATTGGCTTAATTGCGAAGAGTGATTGATTTTAATGGAAACAACGTTTAAAAACTCCAAATGCACTTTGTGTTGGCAGCACTGAGAGAATGCGCTAATGAACTGAAGCCTCGCGCAGATGCAGGATCCTCGGAGCAAGGATCACCACAGGACAAGCGAGGGTAGGTGTGGTATGTTTTTCTTTTCATATTAAAGTTGAAATAAATCATTTGTTTACATAATTGGACGGCAGGACGGAAATATAAGCTCTAACCTGGTAAAGAAAGCAAATGCTACAACTTTGGTCTCTGAGCCACATGCGGGACACCTATGATTTTGTCACTGCTCTTATCATCAGAAGAAGAACGTGGAAACGGGTGTCTTCAGAGATGGCTCTTCAGGTTGTGGCAGGTGGCAGTGACAGGGCTCCCTGCTCTGTCTGGGCTCTGGGCCTTAGTAGGTTTCTTTTTCCTCCAGTTCATGCCAGCAAAGAAACAAATGACTGCTGAGGTGGTCTGGCCTAACTGAAGGGTCTTTGGGTTCGGAAGAGAGAAGCACACAGGACCAGTTTGTCCCAGTAGGCTTTTCTGAATTCCAGAAGAGCAGTGGTGAGCCCCCCTAGTCCTCCAACTCCCACAGTCAGCTCTCTGCATGTCCAATGCCTTGCTCTTTGCCCCTGGCTCATACTTTGTCTACACTGAGGCTTTAAGCATATTAACAAAGCCACAACCTCAGTTTTTCATTTCCCTATAGATTCCCCTACATGTGCAGCTTCCGGGTTCTGAATTCAGGAGTCCGGGGAAGCTAGGAAGTGGGTGGGGACTGGATCCCTGCCCCTCATTGTTGGTGGCCAAGGTCTTTCACCACCTCCAATTTGGTAGAGCAGGGAACTTGTAGGTAGGTAGCTGAGCTTGGAGCAAAATCCCTTCACTACCTGACCTTCATGGTGGGATGGCCCAGCAATTTCCCTTTCAGGTGAACTGAATTTGGAGGGTTGGCCCACCTCTCCTTTTGTTGCCAGCACTGGCCAAGGTGACAGATTCTCAGTTTCACTAGCTGCTTCTACTCTGGGGGCCTTTGTTGATTCTAATGTTAGAATCCAGAAGCCTCAGTTACCACATTTAGAGGAGAATTAAATGAGCTAATAGACAGAAATGACTATCTAGTACCTCACACCAACTAAAAACCAGTTTTAGCTGGCTGTGGCTATGTGTATTGCTAATTCCAGGATTCAGGAGGCTGAGGCAGGAGGATCTTGGCTGTGAGGCCAGGCTTGACTACACAGCAATACTCTGTCTCAAAATAAGCAAATAAAATAAAAAGAGAAAGAAAAGAAAAGAAGAGCATAAGAAAAATACAAAGTACAAATTTCAAATGCATTCTCTCTCCATCCTGGCTGCACCCTGGGCAGAGTCCCTTCAGGGCCAGTAGCGGAAAGAGCAACAGTGTATCCTTAGACTGGGAGGTGGCCCTGGGTCACTTCAGAAACAAAGAGTTCACTAACTGTGAGAAGGTTGTGCCCTGGGACCAACCCTTGAAGATGAGTAGACAGGAGGTCAAGGAGATATGGTGATCTCCATTTATAGAAGGTTCTAGAAGATGCAGTGATTGTAACAACTGGCAATTTGAGTTGTAATCCAGTTCTTAAATGGAGGAGAGACTCAGAGCAGCGTGGTCAGTGACTCCCTTCCTCCTCCGGCCTCAACAGCAATTACAAGCTGTGAAGGAAACAGAGAACAGTGATGAACAATATATGTCACGAGGAAATAAGAACATTGCACAAGGAGAATAAATAATAATGTATTTTTCTGGCTTTAATGAAACTCTATAGATATAAAAAGCTGGAGAAAGAGGATATTTTTTTTTCTTTCAAACCTTAATTATAGCAGGGTTGTTAGTAAATTTACTGAATCGCAAATGTAAAATATTCTGATGGCCTGAGTAAAACCACATATTTAAGCCTTCTAAATGAACATTTCTGTTTTTTGAGTAATTTGTACCATCTGTGTCAAAATTCTGAGTCTAAAAAAAAAAGCAGTGGAACAAATGTTAGTTCCATAAAACAGTCCTAGTTCATTGTTGAAATTGTCACACATTAACATTGCAGGCCATCTGGGAAGACAAAAGCCTCTAACCAGATTGCGGAGATGATTTTATTGGTCTGGTATTAATCAGGATGTGGCATAATATTTAAGCAGAAAGGAGAGATGAGGTGAAGTGGGGGCCTCCATCCACCCCAGCTGTGTGCACGGGGTTGCGTGGTAACTCCTTTATGCTAAGGGTGCTGGCTATTCACATGCGGTCATTGTCAGAAGAGGTAAATCAAATGCAACGTATTATTTCCGGTTTGGAAGCAGTGAAACAAAGCGTAGAGACTTCCTGGGCTGGGGCTCCTGCTCCAGGAATAGAAGCGGGGCTTTCAGAGTCCACCCAGAGTCCCGCTGGAACGAAATGGCACGTTGGGTCCCTGAGTCTCAGAGCATCCTGCTCCCACCCCTTGCAGTGAGAGCCCATGGTAGGTTTGGCCAGCTGCTCTGGTCAGCCCAGCCAGACAGCTGCATCTCTGGCTGCTGCCGGGGCTCACTTCTATTGGTCACATCCCTGCACTCTGGGTACCTCTTCACTGAGGCTAACATTCATTAGCATCTTCAGAGTTCAGGCCCAGCCTGGCTTCACCGAGGCTCTTGTCCAGGAATATTTTTCATGGTCTCAGAGTGAACTGCTCTATGGAACACTCTATAGTGGCCATGTTAGAATTCGTGGCAAGGTGACGGGGTGATGTCAGACATGTCAAACCAGACTGTTCCTTTCACTGGCCAGTCCACTGAGTGGACACATGGGATGAAATAGGGTGGAAGTAGATAACCTGATATTCATAGGGGTAGCTTTTCTTGTGTTTCTTTACCCAATGTGAGCATCTCACTGAGTGTAGAAATGTCTACACTGAAATAAATTTTATATTTTATAACAAATTTTATAAACACAGCATGTGTCTAAACATGACCCATCAACTCCACCATGGGCTTAGTGGAACAGTAATCTATCCCCAAGACTGGCGTGTGTGGAACTCACATGGGATGACAGGTTGGTCCCCAAGAGTAACATCCTTCAATGACATTTTTAAAAGGTTTAGTGTGTGTGTGTGTGTGTGTATGTGTGAGTGTGCATGTGAGTGCCGGTGCCTTGGAGGCCAGAAGTGGGGAAGTGGGTATAATATAGTCAGGAACTGGAGTTAGTTACAGGAGGTTGTAAATTACTAGATATGAGTGTTGGAAACTAAACTCAGGTCCTCTGAAAGCAGCATGCACCCTATAAATTTTTTTAAAAATATGTATCTTCACATACATGTGCACCATGCCTGTTATCCACAGAGGCCAGAAGAGGGTGTCAGACCCTCTGGAACTGGAGTTAAAGATGACTGTAGATGCAGGGAATCGATCCTGGGTCTAGTGCTCTTAGATGCTGAACCATCTTTCCAGCCCTCTCCAGAAGTATTTTTGAGGATGATTTTGATAGGGTGTTGATTTGGCCTGTTGCACCATGAGGGTCCAACTGCCATGAGCTAGGTGACCGTGGCTGCATGACTGAAGATTCTGCTGGATGGCAGAGCAGCTGCCGAAGGTGGCAGGCACCCTTGTCTGCGGCCTCCTGGCTCTACAGAGCTGTGCCCAAGCGGCCCACTCACTTCAGTGAGCCCTAACTCGAGTCCTCACTGTCTCCTGTGAGCCACTTAGCAAGGTTGTGGAGAACACAGCAGCGTCGACTCCAACACGGTCACTTTTATCCTTCATGTCTTGTCCTTGACCCATCTTAGGAGGTCCCCACCATATGGGCAATGTCCACCTTTGCTTTGAATCACAACTGGGGGTGGGTGTCTCAGGAGTGTCGGGTGCATACTCAGCCTGCTGGAGGCAGAAGGGAGACCTCTGGCCCAGAGAACTGATCCAAGTTTCCAGGAAAAACAGCTGGAGCAGTGAAGGGGCTGAGCACGGAGAATGTGAGTGGCTGGATCCCCAGAGCCCTAGCCATTAAGGACAATCATGGTGGTGCTTGAGGAGAGCTCTTCAAATCGGAACAGACCACATTGCTCTGTTGCGCCAGACTCTGTAGAGGCCCCGCCTGCCCTAGAGAGGTCCTTGTTCTCTGGGCTTCCCGCTCTGCCCCTCCCTGGGGCCTTTGCACATCTCGTTCTCTCTGCCTGGAGGGCCCTGGCATACAGCACCAATCACCCAGTCAATTCTTCTTCCTAAAATGCCAACCCAAACCAAGCTTCTTTAGGAACGCATCCCTTAGGGCGCATGGCACCCGGCACGTCTCCTTTGTGGCACATGCGACTTAATTAAATAGTTTATTGCATAATTACTGTTTGTGCCTTCAAATATGAGCACGAGATGATCTCCCATTTTCTCAATTAAATGATGAGAATGGTTTTGAGGGTTCCTGCTTACACGTATTGGATTTCTTTTGTTTGTTTTTTGAGATAGGCTCATGATATGTAGTCCAGGTTGGTCCAGAACTTGAGATCAGTCGCCTCATTCTCTAGAGGGCTGGGTTATATGTGTGTGCCACTGTTTACAGACCTCTAAGGACGGAATCAAAGAAGCCCATGCCCCCACAGTAAATGGGCCACAGTGCACATTTGGTGCTGTTTGTTATGTGGGATGGTGCACTCACCGACAGTGTGGCTCCCACCCAACTGTGCTCTGTCCCCACTGTGGCATGGCTGGGGCCTCACCTTTGCTGTCTGCTGGGGCATTTCCTCTTGTCCTGGTCCTCTTGTGGGACTGCAAGGTGAGGTGAGGCATGACAGTAAGGTGTGAGTCCAAAGCCATGGGCACCACTAGCTCCAGTATTCTCCAAAGAATAACCACTTAGCTGACTGCTTTATGTGATACTTCAGAGACCACTTCCCAGTGACATTGGCGCCTGCAGTTTAGAGATTATGACCCCTCCCCAGGGAGTAATAATAATAATAATAACAACAACAAAACAACAATAACAACTTTATTTTCTTTGCCTTTTTCCCTTCTTTTTTTTCTTTCTTCCTCCTCCACCTTCTTCTTTTTATTTTAATCTGCTCTATCAGGTAAACCTCCTAAGCTTCAAATAGTAACCTCAATGGAGGACCTGAAGGACTAATGTCTTTTCCTTCAACTTTAAGCAGAACTAATTGAGACCAGAAACTGGCAATGAGACTGAAGACTTTGCAGGGACCTGAGCACGTGGCCCTGTCTGTTCCTTGAGGGGTCATTCTGGGGAACACCTGCCTGGTTCTGTGACATCAGTGGTCCCTTCCTTCCTTCTCTTGGCTGGGTTGTGTGTATTGCAGAAGGCAGGCAGGCCCTCTTTAGACCTGCTCACTGTTGAGTCCCAGAACCTCCTGAGGAACCAGTACTCTGGATGTTCAAAAACTCTTTCTGAGTAAAGACAGGAATGAAATGCAAAGTGTTCTGAAGAAGCGAAAGGGAAGCCGTGTGTGTGTTTGAAGCACAGCGGGGGCCATAAGGAGGGCAGAGGGGCCTTCCCTTGAGGTATTCCAGACTTAAGGCTGAGAACGGCACCCCCCATACATAAGCACCAGAAAAATTACACACATATCACACAGAGGAAGATAAACACACACACACACCATACATACACATATAAACAACCAGAAAGATACAAACATAAACACCACACACCCATGCCTACAAACACACAGAAAACTATACATGTACACACATATCACACACAAAGAAAGTACATCGAAAGACACAAACATACACACCAGACATACCATATACACATATACATAGACAAATAGAAACACCCCCCACAAACATACACCACACACAGAAATATACACATACACACACAAATAAACACACAAATGTGTCACATATACCGTATACAACAAATACACAGAAAGGCACACATACAAACATATATATAAACATACATACACATATCTAGAGACACATTAGAACATAGAAACAGAGATACACAGACACATAAAAACAGATAGACAGAAGCTATCACACAGGACACGTGAAGACATAGGGCAGATACACACATAGGTGACAGAAACAATCACACATGAAGACTAACGAATATACACCCAAGTAGACACAGACTTAAACTCCTAGTAACATGTAGAACTGATAGAAACATGCAACATGCATAGGAACACAGAGACATACATACTCCTGCAAACACACAGAAACAACAGTAACAACAGTCACATGCACACATGTTCCAGAGCTCCAAAGAAAGAGTCATCAGACCAAGTGGGGGTCTGGAACTATTGCTCTACAGTGGCCAGTCTCCTGCCCCAGGACCTGAGCTCTCTGAGGACCTCCACCTCTGTGACATTGTTGTTGGCTCTCTAATGTCTTCCACTTAAGTAAGAGCCACTGAGGTGTGGGGTTTCCTGGTGCCTAATGGCCCGGGGTGTCGCTGAGGGCTATTAACCCTGCTGGCCATTAATCCCAGGCAATGCCCGAGGCTATTACAGGCTCTATGGCTCTCAATGAGCAGTGATACTCAGCCCCGGGGAATGTCCCTTGCAGGGTTTTGACTCCTTGGGGGGTGGGGACCATTGGCTTTGCTTGTGTGTGCGGCTGGCCTTTGCACACATATACAAAAACAGAGGTGCCATGGGGACATGGGAGGTGAAAACAGATGCCCAGTCAGCTAGTTGGGAATCTCGGGTCTACAGCTCCTGCTGCTGTGTTTGGAGAGCTGGTGACAGACAGAGTTAATCAGAGAACATTTTTGTTTTGTTTTTAGAATGTAGGACACAGTGAGCCCAGTGTCCCATCTTCAGCACAGGACAGGACGCAGGTTGCAGGTCCTGAGGGATAGCTGCAGAGCTGAAAACCCAGCACCAAGCAGCTTTAGCTGCCTCCGCCTGGGCACACGAGCTAGTGCTGCTCCTGGTGTCCTGCTGCCCCCAGCAGCTCTCCACCTCTGAGGTGTCTGCTGTGTGTCTCATGGTCTCTGCTGTTCTGTGGCCTTTCCTTCCTCAGTTTCTTCCTGGTTTCCCCAGGAAACAGAGACCAGACCAGAGGCACTGGGTTCTAATTTGACTCTTCTGTTCTTCCTCTCCTCTTTTTCATCCATATACTTTCTTCCTCCTCTTCCTCCTCCTCCTGCTTTTTTTTTTCTTATTCCTTCTGCTTGTCTTCTGGCCTCTCTCCTGACTGTGGTACTGGAAGGACACCCCATCCCCTCTGCTAGGGTCATTACCCTCCGGGGCGAGACTCCCTGCTGGCTACAGTTCCATCTTTCCTGTTATGGCAGCTAACCACAGCGGGCTGTCAAGGACCAATCTCTGGTTTGATGAGAGTGATTTGTGCTATTTTGGGGTGCAAAATGTAGGGCTCTTGTGCAAGGTCTTGACCCTGCCTAGGGGGCGGCAGACCAGGTACTGTTCTGTCTCATCCAGTCCTATCCCTGCATACCTCCTCAGTTGCCACCACGTAGACCCATCTGAGGATTTGCCTGGCTTTGCACACACGGTCCCTCTATACTGTGATATTAGCTTGGCTGTCTTTTCTGTCCCCATTTTGCAGATGTGAATTGAGGCTCAAAGGTGGTTTTTCCAGGGAGACCTGCTGAGGTTGCCACTCCTCCCACATGGCATCCCGTGCTTACATGGGAGGTGGATGGAGATTTGAGACAGAGTCATAAACTCAGTTTGACTCCAGATAATAAGGATCAGATTTGGGTAAACTTTCTTAGACTTTCCCAGTCTTTGCTTTTAAAAAGCTTGCACAAGCCGACCCTACTGACTGTTGTCCCCCCCACCCCTCCTGGCTCTGAGCTTGGAGCATCCTAAGCCTGTCCTGACGCTGGGAGCTCAGGAAGCAGGGCTCCCCACCTTGAAGGGGCTGGCCATGAGTGTGGCATGGAGGCAGTCCAGGAAAGCAATCTGGGGAATGATGTCTGGTCCCATGCACCAAAGAACCAGGATGCAGAAAATGTCGCTGCTGGTTTATAAAAGTATGCCATTATCAGCCCCTTGCAATGGGCAAGTGGATTAAAATGCCATTAACACAACAAATTAAGCTTACAGCGAAGTAAACAGAAAGTCAATCAATAACCAGCATAGAGGGACAGCTGCTGTTCCCAAACAGTCCCCTGGGGATGTGGGGACAGAGAGCACCTGAGGCTGGGCTGGGATGTGGCTGGAGTGGGGAAAGGGTGCAAGGCAGGGGTGGGAATCACTTATCCAGACACTGAGCAGTTGACCTGTCCCTCTAGTGGCACAGGCCTTCCCTCCCATAAGTCCCCCCCCCCCCGCCCCAGTGGCTCCTGAGCTCTGCCCATTCCATCTGTTTTTGAAAGTTTCAAAAAAAAAAAAAGTTTCCTAGTAGATTTCACCTGTGGAACCCCCATCTTTGTCAGGGTTACTATTGCTGTGATAAAACACTGTGACCCAAAGCAAGTTGGCGGGGGTGGGGTAGGGGTGTTTATTTGACTTACATTTCTATATCAATGAAGGAAGTCAAGGCAGGAACTCCAACAGGGCTGGATCCTGAAGGCAGGAGCTGATGCAGAGGCCATGGAGGGGTGCTGCTTACTGGATTACTCAGCCTGCTTTCATATAGACCCCAGGACCACCAGCCCAGGGGTGACACCACCCACAAGGGCTGGGCCCTCCCCCATCAATCACTAATTTAAGAAATGCCCCTCGGGCTGGCCTACAGTTCAGTCTTATGGAGGCATTTTCTCAGCGGAGGCTCCTTCCTCTAAGATGACTCCATCTTGTGTCAAGCTGACATAAAATTAGCCAACACAAACCCCGTTCATCTGCAGACAGTTCCCAACACTCAGTCCATAATGGACTGTTGGATTTGCTCCCTTGACTGGTATATTGTAGGAAGGCATTATGGCCAGTGGTCCCAGCATTCGACTCAGTGGTACCCAGCTTCCCTGCCTGTGTGCTGAGAGCCAGCCCAAGACACTCTGAAATGCAATCTGTCCCCAGGTATTGCTAAACAGCCAAGGCACAGATGGAGTCCCATCACACCAGAAACTTGGGCAGAATAGGAGACCACACCCCTAGCCAGGAGCTGGAAGCTAGACTTAAGTGCCTGGATTGAACTATGTCAGAGGCTATACTACATCTATTCCTGGATTTTTAGGGCTCTAACTTGAAAAATAACTTTATCGCTTAAAAAAATGACCTATTTCCAGGAGGCTAGAGAGTTGGCTTGGTCAATAAAGTACTTTCTGGACACGCGTGAGGACCCGAGCTCGGGTAGGTCTCTAGCACCCATTTAAAAGTCAGGCTCAATGCCACAGATCTGTAGTCCCACTGCGGGGCAGTCTGAGACCTTTGTAGGTCTTGCCTGCTAGGTGGCCTAGCTCAATTTGTTCAGCAAGAGACCCCATCTCAAAAAATAAGGTGGAGAGTGATTGAGGAAGACCTCTGGCCTACACACACACACACACACACACACACACACACACACACTCACGCACGCACACATGCACACACACACATATGTGCACACATAGACACAGGCACACACAGTTATTTCCAAATACCTCTAAGAACAAAGGCCATGGGATGGCAAGGCACAGTGGCTGTGGTGTCCCTTGATTTCCTTTGCTTTCCCACCAGGTCTCATCCTGTGGACCCTGATTCCTCGTTCACCCCACCTGTTCCCAGGGTGTGCCTGCTGTCTTTCCCCAAGTCATTGACTTCTCTGTCTGTCTGTTGAAGTCCTCCAGGACAGATGGGCTCTGCTGAGCCTGGGGACTCCTTTGATTTCAGCTCCTTCCTGGGTGAGCTTCTGCCTTCTTAGGCAGAAGAATAGGAGGAGGAGGAGCTTGGTTAAGAAAGGAGGAGGAAGGGGAGAGGAGAGGATTGGGAGGAGGGGAAGAGGGAGATTGGAAGGGGTCTGAGAAAGAGGGTGGGAGATAAAGGAAAAGAAAGGGCAGGAGTCATGGAGGGGGAAGGGAGGAGAAGGGACTCTAGCTATGATTCCAGCATCTTTTCCTTTGGAACCTTAGTGTGTCTAGGGACACGGATAGATTCCTAAACTGTCTTCCCCACATACACACACACACACGTGTGTGTGTGCGTGTGTGTGTGTGTGTGTGTGTGTGTGTGTGTGTGTGTTTTGAGGTTGTGAGACAGTCCTGCTATGTAGCCCAGGCTGGCCTTAGCCTCCTGAGTGCTGGGATTACAGGTGAGGCCGGCCCATCATGCCTGGCTTTCCTGGCCTCCCTGTGGGGCCCTTGGATCTCCCTGATGGCTCCATTTACTCACTTTGTTTTCTCTTTTCAAGAGGCCCTTTGATCCCCACATTGTCCTTGTGAGGCTGTAAGCTTTCAGGTAGTCAGTGGGGTGCCTGTGTCTGCAGGGGTCGGATGGCAGTCAACATGAGGGTGTGGGGTTGCCCCTGGAATGAGGTGGCTTCATCTGGCCTCTTCACTTTGCTGGGGCAGTGGCCTGCATAGTTGGACTTATAGGGCCACCACAGGAGCACAGGGAGTGCTGCTTGCCTGAATGCCCTGAGGTGATTAGCTTCTCTTGGTGGACACACACCCCACTTAGCTCTCTTGCTGAAAGAGTCTCCTATCTCCTTTATGTGCCTTTGACCCTTGGCCGGTGACCACCAGAGTCTCCAGAGGCCTGATACCTATTCTCTCTAGACAGACCAGGAGCCTCCCCTTCCTTACCTGCAGGTGGGAAAGGGCAGGGAGGAGGAAGCTGGTCCAACTTTGAAGACTTGAAAATTCCTCTCTTGCTTTTCCTCTCTGCCCCACATCCCAAATCCAACCTGAGCTCCTGGCCAGCTGCTAGAATTAAAGGATTAACAGCTTCCCAGTTCTCAGAGAGCTACATAGTTCAGGTCCAAAGCCAAGACCATTGCTCCCTGTGGCTCGGCAATTGTTTCTGAAGCCTCCTTGGGGCCCGCTTCACTTATCTCTTAAGACCTCATTGGTAATTGCTCAATGTCCAACAAGTGAGGAGAACCCCAGGTGCTGTCTCTTCAGGGCTCTCTAATCTGGTTCTTAAGGGCATGGTGCCAGTAGGTACACCTCAGAAGCCTACTAAAGCCAACAAAATCTCACAGAGGCCTGAGTGTCCTCCTGGGGACCCAGCCCCCCAGAAGCCCAGATGCCAGGTTCCTCATGAGGGGCAAGGGCTGGAGGAGAGACATCTACTCGTTCAGGAGAGAGATTTCTTGTGGAAAAGTAGGACTCTGAGTGAACATTGTGTATGAGCATGTGGGTATGAATGTGTGTGAAGGCCTGAGTGTGTATATGTGTGTGTGAGAGCTTATGTGTGGGTGCATACTGTATGAGCATGTGTGTATGAGCATATGTATGTAAGTATGTGTGCATATGTGAGCTTGTGTGTGTGAATGGTATATGTGTGTAAGGGCTTTGCATATGTGTATAAGCATGTATATGAGTGAACATTTGTGTAAGCACATGTGTGTGTGAGCCTGTGTGTGTGTGTGTGCGCACACGCACACACGTGAGAGCACTGACTTCCTGGGCAGAAGGGATCAGAGTGTACTCTGGGCTGGGCAGTTAGCTTGGCAGCAAAGATCCCCTAGCAATGGTACAGTGTGCTTCTGCCAGTGGCCTCTCGCAGGCAAAATGGCAGAGGTGTGGCTGAATCAGACGCAGCATGTCTGCAGGCCTGGGATGCTGGTGACAAATGTTTTCATCTTCATGGGGAGGGGGGACAGCAGGCACCACTCCATATGGGTGAACCTAGAAACCTAGACTATCATTTGCTGGTGACAGTGCCCTTCATGGGACATGGGCACCTTGCTCTGACGGATGGCCTCTGCCTGGGAACTTGCTGAGACTCTGTGCAGGTGTGCTCTCAGATGCTGGAATCCCTTGATACCGTGTCGCTTCATCTAGCTACAGCTGACAAATGACATTCTCTCCCTCCATGCATCCAGGACGGATGCCTTCCAAACGTTTCTCGGGACTGAGACACCAAGCAGCTTTTCTGCTCCCTTTCTAGGGCCTTGCTAGGTTAGACCATAGGAGCCATGCCACCTCTTAGCTCCCCTCCACGGTGGGCAAGCAGATACGTGAGCAGTATCAACTGTCTTGACCTCCAAACACTGCCCTCCGTGCCACTGTCTCGGGAGCCACCCAGGTGTCTTAACCCTGGCGGCCTCTTCTGCCTGCAGATGCTGTTGGCCTATCCTTATGTGTGTGCCTATGTAGTTTGGGCAGATGCAGCCAGGTTTTCTGAAGAACAAATAAGAAAGGTCTAGTTTGTCGGGGTGCACTTGTAATCTCAGTGTTTGGGAAGTTGAGGGAGGATGATCAGGAGTTTGAGGCTAGCCTGGGGCTAAATAGCAAGGTCTTGTCTAAAATCAAAAAGTAAAAGAAAGGGCTAATGTATATATATATCCTGGGAGCTCCAAACAAGGTTGTAGTGCAGATGGTTTATTCACGAAGCAGTTGCTGGAGTGTGGTGGGGAGGGAAAGGAGGAGGCCTCCATGAACTGCACATGGTCCAGAAAAAAGCTCAAGAGGAGCTGAGCGGCTGGGGCCGTAATGCATGCTACAAGTACCACGTGAGGGGGAAAGCTGACCCTGAACACTGCCAGTGTCAGTGACGGCTGTACCCAGTGACCTGTCCCTTCTGAGGCAGAAGGGCATCCAGGGCTTTGGAGAGAGTCTGAAGCGGCACTTCATGCCTGGCCCTGGAGTAGCGATGCTTGGCTGCTTATGCCCAAGAGCGCTGGGCAGGAAAGGCCAGCACTGACTGTAGAGGCTTCTCCTTGGTCATATTTCTGGGTCCTGTTGATTGGGGTGTTGGGATAGTGAAAATGCAGGGTGCCCACACCTGGGCTCTGCTGACTAACTCAGTGTTGCTGATCAGTAAGGCTCTGCGGTCCTGTGGTCCAATGGCCTCCTGGATGGGACTTTCTTCCCTAAGCAAACCCGTTCCATCCTCTGGCCACAAGGCTCCACCATTAGCCAAGGGCAGTTGTATTTGGGGTTCAGGACAGGACAGGTACAGTACTATGGCGTAAACTTAAGATGTCCCTCATAGAAATATGCACGGGATGCTTGGTTCTCAGCTGGTGGTGCTATTGGCGGGATGTTCTGGAAACTGTGGGGCCTGCCTGGAGGAAGAAGGTTACTGGAGATGGGTTGCAAGGGCTCTGTTGTCCCTCTCTGCTTTCTGGATGCTGTGGTTGAGCTTCTCTACCTCATCCTCTCTGCGATGAACCAACACCTCTGAAACAATAAAGAGTTCTGCCTGGCTGTGAGTGGAAGCACACTCTATGATGCCAGCACTCAGGAGGCTGAGGTAGCCACACCTCTATGATGCCAGCACTCAGGAGGCTGAGGTAGGCACACTCTATCATGCCAGCATTCAGGAGGCTGAGGTAGCCACACCTCTATGATGCCAGCATTCAGGAGGCTGAGGTAGGCACACTGTATGATGCCAGCATTCAGGAGGCTGAGGCAGGCACACTCTATGATGCCAGCACTCAGGAGGCTGAGGTAGCCACACCTCTATGATTTCAGTACTCCAGAGGCTAAGACAGGCACACCTCTATGATGCCAGCACTCAAGAGGTTGAGGTAGCCACACCTCTATGATTTCCGTACTCCAGAGGCTAAGACAGGCACACCTCTATGATGCCAGCACTCAGGAGGCTGAGGTAGTCACACCTCTATGATCCCAGCACCCAGGCAGGAAGATTTCTAGTTTGAGTCAACCCAGGCTATATTAGAAGGCTTTGCCTCTGAACCATAACAAAACAAAATGTCTTCCTGTGCTGGGGATATAGCTTAGTTGGTACAGTGTTTGCCCACCATGCAGAAGCCATGAGTTTGCCTCCTAGCACCACATAAATACAACCAAAAATCAAGTAAAACCAACAAACAAATACAAGGGTTGTTCTCTGACCTCCATATCTGTGCTATGGCATGTGGTGTCACATCCCTGTAATCCCAGATCTTAGGAGATGGAAATAGGATCAGGAGTTCAAGGTTGTCCTTGACTATATAGCAAGGCCAACCTGGACTACAGGAAAACCTGCCTTATCAACAAGCGAGCAAACACCCACCCCTCCCCCAACTTAAGTTGTTTCTGCCAGGCTTTTGATCATAGCTATGAGAAAAGTGGCAAAGCAGAGACACAGTGAGGTGACACTGTCCATTTCTCTGCTGGGGTGTGACACTGGGCCACTCATATTGATCATGGTCTTATTATCTCCATCTGAAGTTAGATGCATCGTGGATGGGTGGCCGGAGCCATGATGACCCATGGGACTGGACCAGAACTGAAGACATCTGTGTATTCACCTATGTAGCTTTTATAGGTTGAGACAGATGGCATGTCAAGATAGCCACAGCTGTGCACGCACACGAGAGGCAACGTGTATGTTCACTCTGTGTACTGGCCGGCTTTCTACTACTGTGACAAAATGCCGGAGAAAATATACTTACAGAAGGAAAGATTTAGGTGGGCAATATGGCTTGGTGGGAAACGGTGCTTAACACTGAGTCTGGTGACATGAATTTGAGCCCCGGAGTCCACAGGCTGGAAGGAGAAAGACAGATTCCTGCAAGTTGTCCTCTGACTTCCACAGGCACTGGCCCATGTGCATATGTGCACAGCACCTGCATAAGCCAAGTCCGAAAACTAATTTTAAAAAAGGAAAGGTTTGCTGTGTCCCAGGGTTTCATGTCCATGGTCACTTGACGCTTGTTTCTGGGCCTGTGATAAGGCAGAACTCGTAGCAGCTTGGATGGAGGGAAGGGAAGGAGGGAGGGGGAGAGGGAAGAGAGAGAGGGGAAGAGGGAGACGGGGAAAGAGGGAAACACACTCCTTACAGTTATGTCTTTAACAACTTATCCCTGCAAAGCCATGCTGCCTTCCAGTAGGTCATTTAGCTATGAATCATTTATGGGTTCATCTATGAACATATTTGCCACCCAGATCTTTCCTCCCTCCCTCCCTCCCTCCCTTCCTCTCTCCCTTTGTTTGGAGTGGAGTGGAGGAGTGCATGCCATAGCACAGATATGGAGGTCAGAGAACAACCCTTGGGAATCAGTTCTCTCCTTCCACCATGTGTGTTCTGAGGCTAGAACTCAGCTCAGGCTATCAGGATTGGTAGCAAGTACCTTTTACCTGCTGAGCCATCTCACCAGCCCCAGATCTTGGTTTCTAATGCCAGCCTCAACAACAGGAACCAGGGTTCATTGGAGAAATGGTTGAATCTAGGGCAAGGCATATGCAAGATGAACCTGGTACATATAGTGTCAGAAAGTGGGAAGGGCTCAAATATGTGTGTGTGTGTATATATGTATATGTATATATATATATGCATGTGAATGCACACACACATGAACACACATTCATAAATACACTTGTGAACACCCCCATGTATACACACACGAACCCACATGAACATGTACACACAAATGCTGCACACATGTTCATACATAAGCACACATATGCACACAAACACATGTGTATTCATGTGTACACACATGAAGATTCCTGTGAACACATGCAAGCCCACATGTATACACACGTGAAGATACATGCACATACATATGAGCAGGTACACACAAATATTATGCATGCACATGAGTATGCACATGTGTGTACACAACACACACATACACACACGGACACACACTGAAGGCACGTTCAAAATGATCTAAAATGGCTTCCAATGACAAGCGTGGGACAATTTGAACAGCAAAGTAAGCGTGAAACTGGTTTGCAGCCCAAACCACAATGTGAGATGAAGATCCACAAATCCATGGTGTAGGAATAACAGCACAGAACAAGTTAGCGAGTGAGGACAGACAGACCTGCTGTGCAGGGTCCATACCATTCACGTAGTACTTTGCACTTGACAGGACTTGGATTCCCACTTACTGGGTGTGGGCTGCATAGACTGATGTCCTTCCAAAATACAGTATGAAAAGAGAGGACAGGTCACTTGGCTATGGAGAAATATGACCTTTACCAAGTGAGCAAGGTCAATGCCACCAGCCATCAGTTGTATTGATAGTATGAGAGAGTAAGGACGGCATTTTGGCCCCAGTCCTTTCCCCAAGATCCTGTGACCCCAGTCTCATGGTGAGAAGAAAATGTGACAGAACAGATGGAAAAGCATTCTACTAAATGCCTGAGCAGTGTTCCTCAAAGGGCCTTGAGAACAAAGTGAGTCCGAGGAACTCCGTCCAGAAGAGCCTAAGGAAACAGACCAGCTCCACGTCCTGGGTGGGACTCTGCAGTTGAAAAAGGACATTAGGTAAAAGCTAAAAGATCTGAATAGAGTATTTCTTTGTAGCTACATACCCACATTGGCTCTGGATGGATGAGGCATGTGTTGCCAAGGGGTAAGGTCCTCATCTACTGCATATGAGTGAGGTACCTCCCTTGTTGTTAGAATGAAATGCTCAACAGAAACAAGGGAAGAAGGGGTTCTTTTGGATCATGGATTCAGAGAACCCATGACACATGGGCAGAGCAGCATGGTGATGGGAGGTATGGGGAGGAGGAGCAGAGCAGAGGTCAGATACATTAGACAGGAACAGGGAGGACACAGACCCCGAGGACACTGACTCAGTGGCCCTCTTCTGCCAAACTCTCAACTGCTATCTCTCGTCTCTTCCCAATAGTGCAGTTCATCTGTTGATTCATCTGCTGATCAGGTCAGAGCCCTGGTGATACAAATGTCTTTGGAAAGCCCCCACAGACACGCAGAGGAGAGCGTCACTCATCCAACAGGTGTTCCCTAATGCCATCAAGCCGATGCTCAATTCGGCTTTTCTGCTTTTCTGGAAATCTGCAGCTAACTGTCCTGTCATAGCCTCCTTTTCTGACACAGCTAAGCCTCTGACAAAAGGGCGCTAGCTTGGAGCTAGGCAGATGATTTCTGCTAACTGTGTGACTCTAAGCAAGTCACTCCCCTTCCCTTATAGTCCTCAGTTTCCCCACCTGTCAAATGACAAGGTTGGATTGACACAGTTGTGCCTTGATGGTTCATACTTCCTTTGCATTCTACTTGATCAGGTATAGCCCCTTCTGGCGCAGATGGACCTGGTTGATGGCACTTTTTGCAGTGCAGTGCAGAAGGATTGTGTTCCCAGTGGCTTGGCCAGAAGCCACCTGCTCTGTCATCTGCCCAGCTGGGCCTTTCCATTCCTAGAAATGCCCCGAGGATTGCCTGCTCTTTTCAATGGTGCAAGCACGCGAGATAGCTTTTAATACCCTGTTTCCCAGGGTCCCAGAATGAAAATTTTAACAGCTCAGAAACCTCGCGTAGAAAGATCTTCTTTCTCCTGCAGGTTCTCAGAAGGGCATTCAAATGAAATTGCAGAAATAAATATGCACCTTCCTCATTTTTGATGACTGATCGTTGCAGGGAGCCCCGCCCTGTGTGTGCTTGCTCTCCTTAGTGGGAAGAGAGGTCCTTGTGAGTTATCTTACTTTGGGATGCTGTAGCCCTGTGTGTGCTTCACAGTCACCAGGCCGCGCACTTTACAGGATCCATCAAATGCCGATCAATTGTATGAAGCCAGAGAACAGGCCAGGACAGAGAAAATGAATCGTTTTGACTCCATTTTTTTTCTCTTAAAATTAATTGGTCTTTTTCCCCCTCTGTGTTGTATGTGTATGTGCATGTGGCGTAGTTGCCTTTGCATGCAGCTATGCATACCCTCACATGGGCAGAAGCTGGAGAAGGATGTTGGGTGTCTGGACCTATGACTTTTTCCTCTGTTCCCTTGAGATGGTGTCTCTCATTGAACCAGGAGTGACGCTGGTGGCTATGACTTTTTCTCTGTTCCCTTGAGATGGTGTCTCTCATTGAACCGGGAGTGAGGCTGGTGGCCAGCCAGAGAGCCCCAGTCATGCCCCTGTCTCTGCTTCTCCAGCATGCTGGGGTTGCAGACATATATAAGTACACCTGCCTTTTGTCATGTGGGTGCTGAGGACTCCAGTCTTCCTTCATGCTTGCAGAGTAAGTGCTCTTACCTGCTGCACTCTGTCTGGCTTGAGCTTGTGCAGGTCGTGTGCATGATGCTCTTGCGTGCAACCGCCTTGCTGTGTCTGGAGAACGCTGTTTCTTCGAAGTCCTCCATCCCCTCTCCCTCTTACAGTCTTTCTGCCTCCTCTTCCACATAGATTCCTGAGCTTTGAGTGATGTGATCTAGAAATCCCATTTAGTATGACTGCTCCGAATCTCTTATTCTCTGCACATTGGCCAACTGAGGGTGTCTGCTGTGAGAAGACGCTTCTCTGATGGGGGTTGAGCACTGCATGGATCTGTAAGTACGACAGTATACCATTAGGAGACATTTCCCTGCTGTGTCCACTTAGGAGAATAACAGCAGTGAGTCCTCCACCAGGGCCCATGACCTAGCCAGCTTCAGGTCCTGGCCTCAATGACAGTGTCAGGTATGGATTTCATTTGTCTCTCTCATGGCTGGGAAGTCCACACCTGCCTAGGGATGGCACACAGAAGTCGCCTGGCCCCATTTTTTTTTTTTACCTAAGAGACCCAAGCTGGGGTTCCTGGAGTTTGTGCCATCTGTCCCCTTCCTACACCTTTTTTCCCCAGCCTTGTCCCCAAGTCTTCTTTGACTACCTGTAGGAGCTGCCCAAGAAAGATGAGGGCAAAGATTTTCTCACAACCAGAAAAAAACAACAAAGAAGGAAAAAAACCCTACCACAAATCCTCAACACTGTTAACTGGAAAATATTCCAAGATCAACACGTTTTAATTCACTAATTAATACAGCTAAAAGGCATTTTTCATATTAGACTTATTAAAATCACTTGTATTTAAGTGTTTTTGAGTCCACATTTTCCGATGCTGGGTGTTTTTCTAAAGTGTTCTAGTCATGTTATGCAAATGCCTATTTAAATTACCAGGGGTATTTGTTTTCTATTTCTACTCTGTAAAACATAATTTTAATACAAGTTATTTGTGAAATGCACATTGGAAAAAAGAAAATAAGATTTCAGATGGCATTTCTATGATAATTTTATTGCAAATGTTGACCATGTTTTTGTATTTGTCGGCAAAAGGTAATGTGGAGTATACATAAGACATATTTCTAGGATTTATTGTCATATGCGAACTAAATTAGTAAAGCAGAATTTGCTTCATTTTTTGAACCCGAGGCAGGGCAGTCCATCAGCCAAGAAGCATGTTTTCAAGGGTACAGTGACGGCCATGCAGCACCGGCTGAGCCTCGAGCCTTCACAGAGATTTGTGCTCCCTGTGCACTTGAGCAAGATCTCTGACACCTGCGCACTGTCTGACATGACGTTTGAAGCAGAAACATGGGCCTTTGCCGAGCACTTGGATGCTCAGCCTAAAGCAGGGCAGGATGCTGAGCAGGGGGTACGACCAGGGTCTCTGCAATGATCAGGTAGAAAATGTCACATGGGTGGGTGGGGGGTTGGTGCACTGAGCAAGGGCCTCCGGGAGCATCTTCTTGGTGGATTTTTCTGAAGTGTCTCGTCTTCCAACTTCCAGATCCTTGTTTATACGCATGTCCCTGATGTAATACAACGGTATTGAGAGAGGAGGACTCTGCATTAAAAATGAAGAACCAGTGTTATTGCTGAACCTCCTGGAAGCCAAGGGGATAGAGGAGGAGAGACATGGGTTCTGTTTTCACCCATCTGTTAAAGATACATACTTCTTGGGAGGAAGTTTCATCCAGTGCTTGTGGAATCTGCAGAGGGCCTTCAAAGGGGAAAGAAAATAAAAGACACTAAGGTACACTCCTAACCCTTCACTGGGGATTCTAGACAGGTGCTCTACCATTGAACCATGCCCTAACTGGCAGATTCTAGGCAGCGATTCCATTGCTGTCATCAACCTAGTCCTAGTTTTAGTTTTTATTTTGAGACAGGCTATCACTAAGTTGCCTTGGCATGAGTTGCATGTCCCAGTAGCTGGGATGCAAGAGTGGGCCATTAGGTCAAGCTTCAGTATAAGCTCTTACAGGGAAGTGGTGGGGTACCATGGGATGTGAGGATGTGTGTTGACCATGGGTCCAGCTTCCATCCACTCTGAGGTAGGGACTGTGATCTGGGCCCTCATGGTGAAGACAAAACCAAGAGTAAAGATGGCAGAACATATGCAAAGGTCCCACCTATCGCATGCCTGCATGCAGCTGGCTTTTAGGTACCCAGAAGACTGTATTGTGGGCATATGGATGGCATAGATTACCTTATAAACTGCTTTATGGGAAAGAGTCCCATAAAACTGTGTTGAGTGATTACCCGTAATTGTCTTCAACCTCGTTTCAGAGAGGCTCAGTGACTTGTTGAAGAACACAGATCCTAATCCTCTCCGTGTCCCAGTGAGGCACAGTGACGTGGCCTTTACTCACTCCACAGCTTCTTCAGTAATTTCCAGTGAACGCCAGGCCCCTCGAGAGACGTTCAGTGTACACAGCTCTATTAGGGACTCTTGTGTCTCTGTGACAAGATGCCCGACAGAGACAAGGTAAGGGAGAAAGTCTCTGGCTGGCGCATGGCTCCTGTGTTCAGGCAGAACATCACGGTAGTGGAGGCGTGTGGAGGAGGACAGTTGTTCAAGTCACAAACAGAAAGCAGAGATACTCCGACTCTCTATAAAAAACTGGGGATGACCACATCCATAACTGTAATTGCAGTGTGGTAGGAGGTTGAGACAGAAGGCTCATGGGAATGCTGATGACTGAATCAGTTTCCAGTCTAGAGAAGATATCCTATCTAAGGGGAGCAGAGTCGGGAGTAACAGGGCAGGGCACTCAGCGTTCCCCTTGGGCTTCCCTCCATGTGCACACACACAAATACACCTCACGTATGCCTTTTCAGAAATGCTTGCAGACTCAAGCTTCATTCCCCATGCTCATGATGGCCTGCTTGTATTCCCTGTGTTGGGGAGTCAGAGAGAAAGTCTGAGGCTCTCGGGCCAGTCGGTCTAGCCTTATCAGTGAGCCTCAGGTCCCAGGGAGAGACACTGCCTCAAAAGTCAAGGTGGCCAGCACTTGAAGAACACCCAAGATTGATCTCTGATCTCCACATGCAAGCACGCCCATGTATACACATATATACAAACGTGCATACATACAAAATAAATCCCTACGGCTGGTGTGTAGAAAGAAGTAGGGAGCCAGTGCATGTCGGGGTGAGAGTGCCTGCCTGAGACTAAGACAAGAGAAGACACACAGTTTGAGATTCACCAGAGAGCTGGCCCTGCAGGGATCTGCTAGTACAGGACTAGAGGGAGGGAAACAGGAGAAAGCAAGGCTAGCCTTGGCTAATGGCTTAAGTACTCATTCAGGGGGCCTGCACTGGGAACTGCCTGCCAGAACTGATGAGGTAAAGGGATTAGGCAAACTCTGGGAGCTGCTTTTCTCATGTCCAGCATTGGTGACATGGCAGTGTCCAGAGTTGGGGTTGCCCGTGGATAACGACTGTAAAAAAGGTCATGTCCCAGAACCAGGTGAAAGCTATTTGTCCATGAGGAGCTGGGGACTGTCTGATGGAGGAAGATGTCTGAGCTGGTCCTGGCAGGATGAGTCAACAGTGACATATAAAGACAGGATGAATGTAGGTAAGGGGTGAGAGGGCAGGGGGATGGAAGTATGATAGGAATGAACAAGAGATGGCCCGGGTGCCAGGCTGGCATGGAGTGTGGAGCAATCTGGGCTTGGGGGTAATGGCTCAGGTTCTGTCAAGGTCTAAGACACAGGAGTGAGGAGACTAGACTTAATTCTGAAGGCTCAAATGCAGGTACAAGTCTGGCAGATCCGTGAAGATTAGAAGAGTAATGTGACTAGGGGCCCACGTGAGATCTGCTATCACCAGGACCCAGCATGACCTGGCCTTCCAGGAGGGCTGTTTTTAGAAGCCAGTTCTAAGATGCTCCAGTGTAGGCGTCAGGGAGCAGGCCGTGGGCATCCCTTCTAGAGATGTGAATGCCAGGCTGGATAGAAGCCATCTGCTCCCCTTGACTCGTGTCCTCACACAACTGGGTCTAATTCTGCCAAGCCCTTCTATTCTGTTTGCAACCTCTTCTTCCCCACTTGGTGAGCCTGGGTCCATGGGCCTTTTGTTATTCTACAGACTCTGCACCCTGAGGCCATTGCATCTGCTGCTTCCTCTACCAGAAGCCTTCCTCCTCCACCTCCCATAGACAATTCTCGGAGCAGGTCTTTGTTCTGTGCCTGCCAAGAGGCTGTTCTGGGGCCCTCACCATCCTGGCCCTGCTCTGTCCTCTTCCTTGTATCTATTATGGACTTTGGTGATGTTGTCTCCTTGCTTGTGATGCAATCTCCCACCTGCCCAAACCCAAAGGGAGCCTCAGAATCACAAGAGATTGTCTACTCTGGACACTGCTGTTGTCACCAATGCTGGACACAAGAAAAGCAGCCCCCGAAGTTTGCTGAGTGACCACTTCAGGTGACCCTCTGGTAGACCTGGGTGACCTAGACACACCCCTATTTGATCTGCAGGCCCAGAGGCCTGGAGACCTTCTGGAATGTTCCCTCAGTGGGGGTGGGAGGGAATGGATCAGCTGCCACCCCTCTGGTCCCAGCAGCAGGAAGGCCAGTCATGTTCTGGGTTTGGTTTTTTTTCTAATTGGTTTGATATGATCATGAAAAGCATCTGAAAATTGGACATCTGGAAATGTTTCCCTCCCATTTATTACTTAAAACAGCCCCGGAGTTTGGAGTTGTTTTTAAAATTAGATTCTCCTCACTCAAAGAAATAGGGGGGGAAAATCACCGTGAACCCACTGTTGCAGATTTTCAAGGAGACCCCACAAGGTCATGGCTAGGCCCCGGTCTGTACCAATTGGAGACTGTGTACCCCACAGTCCTGACAAAGCTCAGAAACACCCGGAACCCGGGATGGCCGGCATGCAGTCACAGAATCAGGAGGGGAAGATAAATTAAGATGAGTGTATCGTGCAGCTATGCATTAACCGCGACAGTGAGGAAGGACGGCGACTGTTCAAATGGCCCAGGCTGAAATATACGGAGGTTAAAATACAGGGTAACTTTACAAATCACTAATAATTTCTGTGGCTTTCACTGCAATAACATTGATTTAATTCATTAGATTCCTTTCGAAATCTATATTTCAGTTTTAGAGTTGTCAGATTCTGTTAATGACAATTTTGCCCCATCTGTTCCAACATGAAAATGAGGCTTCTCGCAGCCGACAAGACAGATCTCCAGGAGTCGAGGAGGAAGAAGTCTTAAAGGTATTTCACTTGGATTGGTCCTCACTGGTGATTCACGCCTTTGATGAAGCTGCCCACAGAACAACTTTCCATGGACACCCACCGAAAGGCCGATCCCTCCCCCTCCACAGCCTCCCTCTGCTGCCCAGCCCTTCAGCTACCCTCTGATCCTAGGACTGTGTCATCCTCATGTCATATTGGGGAATATTCAAAGCATTCCCACCCGTTCTTTTATTTTTTTAATGACAGAGCAATAATTCTGGGTGTCAGCATATCAGAGTCCCAGCGGCTGTGAGCGGAATGAAAATGGCTTGCTGTAATTTGGCCATTCAAACCATCCTATTACAGTAAGTCATTTCCGTGTGCCCAGCGAGCTTCTGTCGTCCTGCCGGGGGGCAGGATCTGGGTTCCCAGCTCTGGAGAAACGTGATGACACCCTCCAGCCTGCCAGCCCACACATCTGCCAGTTTCCTGCAGAAGACGGCTTGGAACGAGTGGGTGAGGAATGTGTGCAGATCTAGATAGCACATGGTGGCTTCGAAGGGTCTGTCTGGGCCGGGCATGGCCTCCTGTCTGTAACAGCACACGCATTTCCTGTGGTGGAGTTGAGGCCCTTGCCTATCCAGATGTGGGGAAGGCATTCTTGACCCTGTATTGGTATCATGTGTGACCAGGGATGACCTTCTCCTAATTGCCATCATGAAAAAATAAACCCACTGTTAAAGAAGATACAGTGTGGAGTACATGACCCACAGAACCTTCGAGAAAAATATGTGGGCATTAAAACATGTATGGAATTAGGCTGATCCTCAAAGTTAATATTCACCATATGTATTTATATTCAACACAACTCCAGCAAAATTGAGTGCTGCATTACCGATCCGACAAAGGGGAGATTGCCTCTCACACGGCTGACATTAAGTTGAGTTACTGTTGTACTGTAGACTTCCCCAGAAAGTCTGAAGACAGTTGAGAAAATTAGGCCGAAAATCCTCCTTGTGGATCTGCCGCTTAATTTCAAATACAAATTAAGGAAACTTTAACGTTTCCCATGTCATACCTTGAGCAAATTAAAAATCAACAAAAATATTAAGGTCCTATGTTACCTGTTCAAGTGTACAGAATGTATAAAAACTTTAATCAAACACTCAGGTTTGCTCAGTTTTAAATTGTGTTAGTTTAATAGTTTCTTTTTGCTGTTTATATTAATGACACACTTCTTTCTAAATGCGTTGCTGGCTGGGAAGCCATCATACTTCCAAGGTTGAATGAATGCACTTCTCTCCATGGTTTCTTAATAATAAGATCTCTTTCTATTAAATTCCCCTCCTCTTTCTCTTTTTCTTTCTCTCTTTTTTCTCCAAAAGTTGAGGTGCTCTACAGTTTGCACGGTGACACTGAGGATCATATAAACATAGGTCCCCGCTGCCTCATTTCTGGTGTGCAGCTGCCTGCTCTTCCTCCAGGAAGGGCAGAGACACGGTTCCCACATGCCAAACACTTCCCTAGCACAGACCGAAGGTGCTGTCACTGTGGAAGATGTCTGCATTTGCTCTTTATACAGAAGTGATTGCCTTTGCATTTGATGAGTTGGATAGACATTCCCCTCTTCTCAGTCTGGAAGGTTGAGCCTCTGGCGTTGTGCAGGGCAGGGACAGGGCCTGAACAACCTAGTAGGGGCCGGGCGGAGGATGTCCAATTTCAGAATTCCTTCAACACCTGAATCGCTGAAAACATTTGAACCATGCCTTTTGCTCTAGCGCTTGAGAGGTGGAGGCAGGAGGATCATGAGTTTGAGGCCAGGTTGGGTTAAATAGTAAGTTGAAAGCTGGCCTGAGCTACATGGCAAAACCTTGTCTCAGAAAACTAAGGACTGGAAAGATAGCTATTGAACTTTATTTCTCACTGGGGATCTAAACTTTGACTTTTTATATCTGTATGCTTACCTTGGGATATCTATAGAAGTCAGGAAGCCAGAAAAGGCCCATGAAAAGAGAGGCGGAGGGGATAGTTAAACACATTAATATACTCAAGGAGGTGATGATACTAGAGTTAAAGTTTAAATGGGGATGGGGTGGAGAGTTGGGGGAGAGGAGAGGATAAGGGGTGGGTTAGCATGACTAAGAATGCATGAAAAATTGTTTTGGAAACTACTACTTTGTAAACTAATTAAACATATAATTAGGACCTGGAGACGTGGTGCAGTGGTTAAGAGTCTTTACTACCCTATCAGAGGACCAGAGTTCAGATCGTGGCATCCACATGGTCTTTAGTTCCAGCTTCAAGGGATTCAGTACTCTAGCCTCCACTGGCATACACACGTATACACACACAGATTAATTTAGAAAATATAATTGTATAATGGCATTTGAGTGGAGGTACACTTCAAGGGTGAACAATACTGGCCCCAGAAGCCAGGGCCTGTTAAACAAAAATTTCAACGTCAAGCATGGAAGACCCCCTCCCCTTAGGAGTTATTGGTCAGAAAGGCCCCAGAGTACCTCCCTCCCCACAACACAGGAGATTGCCATTGCTCATGGTTGCCCACCATTGCCGGATGATAGAAATCCTATTGATGAAGACACCACACGGTTTGATGGCAGGACATAGAGAAATCAAGCGGGAACTTACCAGGAAATTTCCTCCTTGCTCATGTTCACAGTGTATTAAGGTGCTGGAGGAGAAAATAAAATCAAAATTACCCAGCCCTGGACACAGCATGGTATAATTCCAACTTGCCTGATAAGATGTGCCCACTGGTGCAATAGTTGTATGACTATTATGAGAGTCACCAACCCATAAGAAGGAATTCATGCCTGGTAAGGTAAACCTGGTCAAAAGGCCATGGCTGGGAAGGTCCTAGGTCCTAGAGAGAAATCTGTTTTATATATATGCATACACATACATGCATGTATTACATATATGTCATATATATGTATATATACACATACACATATATATAAATTATATATATATTATTCATTTTGTTTTACATATGAGTGTGTTGCCTGCATGTATGTATGTGTCCTATGTGCGTACTTGGTGCCCCTGGAGGTCGTGAAAGGGCATAAGATCCCTTGGAACTAGAGTTAGGGATGGTTATGAAACACACACACACACACACACACACACACACGTCACATTGTCAAATTGCCTTTTGGATATTTATGTTTAGATTCCTAGATCTGTGACTCTCTGAACCTTGGCCAGAGAAGCTCTACAGAGTGGGCAGTAGTTAACGTAGGACTTACAAATGGTCAAATTGTTGAAAATAAGTAATAGATATATCAATGGAACAGATATACCAATCCTCTCTCCTACCCATCCAAGGCTGGGGGACCATTGTAGAAAAGGGTGTGGGAAGAACGGAAGAGCCACAGGGTGGGGAACAGAGCTGTGACATGCTGTCCTCTGGCTATGACATGGTTATTGCACTCATGAGATCACTGAGGCTGTGGGTCCCCGTGTGAGATCCGCTCAAGAGAAAGCCAGACGAGTCCAGCATGGATGTGGGAGGGGCTCAGGGGCCCCTCCCCAGCTGAAGACTACTGAGAGTGTACGGCTGCTGGGGGCAGAGTCGTTTTGCTTTGGGAGTGTGAGCACTGGTAGGTTACCAAGACTTCAGTGGATGTCCCATATCCATGTGCACATGGGCAGCTGTAATTGGACTTATCGAGTCATTCAAAAGAAGGAGAGATGACGTTTGGAGGAGCTGAGGGTAGATATGATAATGCATGTTGCTCTAAAATGCATTTTATACATGCATGAAATTCTCAAAGAATACTTAAAGAATATTTTAAAAATTCTCAAGGGCTGGAGGTATAGCCTAGTGGCAGGTCACTTGCCTAGAATCTCCCAGTGAGGGACCGAGGACATGGTCAGGGGTAGAGCACCTGCCTAGAATCCTCCAGTGAGGGAATGGGGATTATGACTCAGAGATAGAGCACTTGCCTAGCATGTACAAGACCCAACACACAAAAAGAAGAAAGGAGAAAGGAAGGGCGAGAGAGAGAGAGAGAGAGAGAGAGAGAGAGAGAGAGAGAGAGACAGGGACAGAGAGAGAGAGGGACAGAGAGTGAGCGTGCAAGCACAGGCACTTCCAGAGAGCTCTTCCCACACTGACTTCCTGCTGTTTGCCCTGGGGCGCCTTCCAGCTGTGACCAGCTGTGAAATGCAACTACTACAGCCTTCCATGCTCACCCCAGACTTTAATTTTGTCCAAACTGAAGTTGACCTTTCCTATTTTCTGAAATTGATCAGCTGTCAAGGTTTAGCACAAGGGAGGAAGGATGAGTCACTAGTTAGGCAAGGGTTATTTGAAGAAGAGTTCTCTGGGAGCAGGAGTCTTTAGCTTGCTTGCTCTGGACTTGAGCAGATGACTCTAGATAAGGGGGCCTGCTCCTTGCAGGAAATAGGGGAGCTGTGCGCAGCGGCTATAAGGAATCTTCATGATCCAGGACTGTTCTCAACAGGAAGTAGCCGAACTTTTGGTTGATGTGTTTTGTTTGTTGGAATTCGAGCCCAGACGCGTTTGGAACTTCTGATCCTCCTGAATCTACACCTGGTCCAACTGTTTTAATATAAGGAAAGCTCATTTCACCTATAAAACGTAGCTACAAATTCATGCTAATTACCTGTGCATTTAGTTCTGTAGAATGAGGCATATGAGTCTAGCCAGTTTACAAACCTGAAACCCTCATGCCCCAGAATACCAAGGGCTAGGATATTAAGCATATGACACCATGCCTATCTATTCTCAGTTTGACATCATATGTGTTCCAGGTGTTTCCCATGATCCAGCCCAAGTAAGGACAACTCCACGCTAAAGGATGCAACACAGCCCACACCTTTGGCACTTGGTGACTGTCTTAATTTCTTTTCCTTTGCTGTGATAAAAATACCCTGAGAAAAGCAACTTAAGCAAGAGAAGGTTTCTTTTGGCTCCCAGTTGAAGGGTATAGACCATCACGGTGAGGAGATCCAGGTAGCAGAAAATAGCTGGTTATATCCCATCCACAACCAGGAAGAAGACAGTCACAAATGTTGCCATTCAGCTGTCTGTTCTTCAGTCTAGAGTCTCAGCCCAGGGAATGGCACCACTCATGGTGGGTGTGTTTTCCTACTTCAATTAACCCAATTGAGACACTTCCTCATAGATATGCTTAATCTAGATAATCCCTCATGGGTGTGCCGAGGACTGTCTCCTAGGTGACTCTGTATCTCATTAAGTTGACAGTTGAGATTAATCATCCCACCAACGATTAACCTAGAAAGAACTTGGTACCTGGCCACACCATCTTAAACCTCTTTCCCCTTCATCTCCAGGGAGGGAAAGAAGGGCAAACATTTGACCCATAGACCAGAGAAGCATACTTCAGTGTGTACTGTGATTATCAGGCCAGAAAAGTGAGGAGATTGTACTGCTATAAATGAACCCCTCCCCTCCCCCCCCCCGCAACCCAGAGAACTAATGAGACCACAGGACTCATGAGGCAGGGGTCTGTTCCGTTAGAGGCACTTCCCTTTTATATGCCTCTCCCAAGTGGCTAGAAAGTACCTTAGTTCTTGCGTGGAATTGGTTTAGGTAGCAATTCATCTCTGTCTGTGCAGGGCGGGGATTTGGGATATGTCTCTCCAAGCCAGTGGCGATGAGATTAGGGGCTTTGCTAACCAACTAGAAAGATTACTGGATGTGAAATCTTTACCTGTTTAAGAAAATGATATAATATATTTCAAGCAAATTAATTCCATCTGGACCTGTTACAGGCCATAATCAGCTATGTTATGCAAATAGTTATCTTTGTGGTTGAAATCAATAAGTTATTTTCTTCCATAATAAAGAAAAAGGGGAATAAGTTTTTATTAATTATGTACAAAATGAAATCTTCTCTTGCAAGGCCATGGGTTTCATTTCATTATGATGGCTTCCCTCATACTAGTTTCTGAAACTCTGATGTCGGCTTTCAGCAGAATGTCCTCAAGGCCACCTCCCACTATGCAGCTCTCTCAGGAAGCTAGGCTGGACCAGTATTGCTAGGGGAACCCCGGGTGGTGATGGTTCATGCTGGTGATGCCTACTAGCTCAGCCTGCATCTGGCCTTCTCCAAGGCGTTTCTGTGAAAACTACCTTATTTATAAAGCTGGCTTGACCACAGTTCGTCGTACCTGCTCCAGTCATAGATGAAGTTAATAACATTATTGATAATGGCATAAAATCTGTGTTAATGGCAAGCAGGTTGCTTCTTAACCTCAAGGAAGTATTTATGAATGTGGCTAAGTCCTGCAGCAAAAATCACTTTTTGGAGCCTAAAGAGTAATTTTTGAGACTCTCTGGGGGAGGAGGACGCAGAGACATCAGTCGGGTAACACTTCATTCCAACTGAGGATGTCTGCATCTGTTTATACCCACACTGTGGTCATCACATCCTGATCCTGGATGGAGCCCCTTGGGTGTGCAGGCTCAGCCTGCCTACACGGATAGCGTGGGGACCCCTTCCAGTCAGATAACTCTCCAGGTGCTTTTCCTACATCTCTTGAACTAACCTTCTAGAAGGTGTTCCTCAGGCTGTCACCAGAGCCAGCTAGACTTTGCATCCGGACTTGAAGTCACAGTCGCGTGCATATGGAGATTCACTGGAGCTTCTGTGAAAGCTGTGCACCCTACTCTTATTTTTGGCCTTCTGCCATTTCATTTACAAGGTACTTGTTTGTGACAAACAGATCTTTACGCATTACAGCCTTCTTCCCGCTTGATAACCAAGCACAAAAAAGTGCCCTGACCCCACCCCGTGTCCATCCCCTGGCTTAGTGCTTGACTTTTGCGAAGTCCTGTTTCAAACTCAAACCTGTCTTTGCTCTTCTAGTGAAAGGACTGGGAAGCCAGAGTCTCTTAGAGTCTGTATCCTCAGGAAAATGTCCCTGGTGAGGTCTTGCACACAATCACAGGGTCTCCAGGGGACCAGAGGGACCCTTGCAGCTGGGAGAGCGTTGGTCATAGACCAGGGTATAAGACAACCTTTAGGGGCAATAGGGGAGTGGCTTACATGCCCCAGGTTTTTCAGGAGCCATTGAGTTTCCTGGGCAGCCCCCTTTCTTCTTCCTGGGGGAGTGGGCGGAGTCAGGCCCTCTGCTTCAGAGTGATGCCAGGCAGACATCTCATTAATCCCCACTTCCTTCATGCAGTCTTGTTTATGGATTTCTGTGACTGAGCCTGCCAGATCGCCCAAACTGGTTGTGGACAGCTGGCCTGCTTGGCATTTGATGGTGATGGCTGTTTCCCAAGGCCATAACTGTACATGCTCGTGAGCAGCATTGAGGGACACCAGCAAGAGGGGAAGTCAGTACAGAGGGATGTACCCTCCCCAGGCCTGGTCCTTTGGTGGGCTGATGAGGACCACCCCAGGCCCGCTGCAAGCTGCTCTACCATCAGGCTGATGCGAGGGTATACATACAAAGCAGGCTCAGGCAAGCAGCTCCTGCAGGCTCCTTCCAGAGGGGAGCCCCCCCCAGGCAGAGGCTTTCAGTATAATGATACCCCCTGGGGAGGTACCTTATTGTTCTTCACAGAAACAATCTCTACCGAGAAATTAATTGTTTTGTTGTTGATGGAAAAAGAAATGGAAGAAGCCATTTTTAAAATATTCTGTCTTCTTGAGGGTGTTAAAAGGGTGGGTCACAGGTGGCTGTCTCCAGCTCCCACTATCTGGGGAAACCGGGTTTTATGTATGGCTGCCCTCCGCTGAGCAGCTTCTGCCTGGGACTGGGCTGGAGGTGGGCTCCTGGGCTGCGGTTGAGGCAGACAGCCTCTTTCAGGACAGATACCCACATTATTTACTAACTGTACACTCTCTGTGTCTCAGTTTCCTGACTTGAAAAATGGGGAAAAGAAGACATTTTATTATTGGATGGGTGTAATGATTAGGTGAGATAATATGTATTCTGTTTAGCGTGGGACATAGCAGGTGTCTGGCACCTCGCTGATAAGAGATGGGTGCGTGGAAAGTGCTCGTCTGCTTCCCGCTGCTGCGGTAGCATGCTTGAGATGGATCAAAATACAAGGAGAAGAGGATTATTTGGCTCACAGTGTCAGAGGTTTCAGTCTGCGGTCACTTAGCCTGACAGAGGAACGTGGCTCATCTTTGGTGGCCTGGATGGTGACGGTAATGGGAAAGGGAAGAATCATACCTCTAGATTATTGAGCTGATGCCCCTGCTGCCAACGGCACCATCAGGTGATGCCCAAGCCTCCAACCATGAGCTGATGAGGGGTACTGAAGACCCAAGGCAAGAGCCAACTGCCCCGCTCCATTCTCTGTACCCCTGAGTGTGTTGACTCATCTAGTCCTTTAGTTGCCAGGCTTGGCCAACCTCCTCATCTACCTGCTAGGCAGTGGTTCTCAACCTGTGGGTCACGACCGACTCCTTCGGAGGTCGAATGACCCTTTCACAGGGATTGCCTCAGACCATTTGTGTATCAGATATTTACCTTGCAATTTATAACAGTAGTAAATTGCAGTTATGAAGTTGCAATGAAAATAACTTTATGGTTAGGGAGTCTTCCCCAGTATGAAGAACTGTATTAAAGGGTCTCAGCATTAAGAGGGTTGAGAACAACTCTGCTGGTGACAGGTTCAGACTGGGTTCATCTTCATTTTTCCCCATCCTTGGGTCCCTCCCTAAGCCTACTCAGAATGGCTGCCATTGGACTTCCATCACACTAAGTCCTAAAAAAATGGCCTGAGTTCATTTCTCTGGAACTGTACAATAAACCCTCCACCCACTCTCAGATACATCCTAATGGGAGCTTCGGCAGTGCCTTTCCATTTGCTGAGCATCTTACTATTTATTTGTTTATTTATTTTTGCGTGTGTGTATATACACCAGGATGAATGTTTGGGGGTCAGAATGCAATATGAGGGAGTTGGTTCTCTCCTTTCTCCACGTGGAGATTGAACTCAGGTCATCAGGTTTGGCAGCAGGTGTCTTTAACCCACTGAGTCATCTCACTGGCCTTAGAGATAACATCTTTCATGGGCAGGATTTTGATTAATTTCATGACCGAACATGGTGGACTTCAGTGGGTAGGATTGGCTGTCACAATGCTTCTACAGGAGGCATCTGCTAGGGACAGAGATGCGTGGCTATGTTCATCATCTGGCTCCCACCATTAATGAACATTGGGTTGGGAGTCACAAGGAAGCAGGAAGTCAAGGGCACCAGTAGGGTGTCTAAGGCAGTGTTGAGTGCCCCAAGTGCTGTGCCCAACAGGACCTCATGCTTGCTGCAACCTTGTCTCAAATTCCATTTCTGCAACACCCACTGCAATAGTGAAGGTTGGACCCAGGACCTCACGTATGCTTAGCAAGTGCTCTACCACTAAAGTTATATACAGCTTCTCTTTACTTTTTATTTTGAGACAGGTCTCACTGAGTTGCCCAGGCTGGTCTCTAACTCATCCTGTAGCCCACATAGGCTTTGAACTTGTGATCCAGAGGATGACAGGCCCTTACAACTACACCCAATGTGCACAGAGCACTTCTGAAACCCCATCAGCACACAACTGTGGTAGGCCCTGTGCCTGGGTGCTCAACACAACTCATTGTGAGCACAAAAAAGTGAGCTCATCTATGACTAAGTGGAATATCCCATCTGTCAAGAGGCCATGCTTTTTCCGTGAACAGGAAGTTGTTACTCGAAACAGGAAGAGGACAGCAGTGCTCAAAGGAACCTGATCTCACTCATCCTTCTGATTAGGGTTTCTCACACCAGGAATCACACAGTTCAAGGAAGAGGAAGGCCTGGTTCCCTACAGAAGGGGGTAGAAGGTGCGGGAATGGAACAGGTTAAGCAGGGCAGCTGAGTTAGCATGTGCAGGATGGGTGCTGCTCCCAATAAGATACAGGTGAGCTTTGAGAGGAATCGTGTGCACAAGGCTGAGGGTGTGGCTCAGCTGGTAGAGTGCTTAAGCTTGTTCGAGGCCCTCAGTTTGATGACAGCATCTCATCAGCTAGGCATGGTACTGCATGCTTCTAATTGCAACACTCAGGAAGTAGGTGCAGGGGGATCCTAAGTTTAAAGTCATCCTTGTGCCCATAGGCAGCCCAGTCTTAAAAACAAACAAACACCACCACCCCCTACACGAAATCACATAATTTTGGTGAGTTAAATGATTTCTGTAGGTATTTGAAATCGGCACGGTACAATATACACAGGGAAAGATAAAGCTCATAGGAATAGGGCCAAGTTCTTATTTTTTTTTAACTGAGAATGGCATGAAGCAGCAATTTAGAGACACACAACAAATTGACAGAGGTGAGCAAAACAGGCAGGAGTGCTTTATTTTGGGGGGGTCTTTAGGAGTGTTGTCCACCTCTTTTGTGAACAAGGAACCCCATGTTTTCATTCTTTGTGGATCCTAGCTATCACAGAGCTACCTCTGGGTGTGGGACCCCAGAAGCTTTGGTTCAGGGATTCCTGAGTGTGAACCAAATTGTAGTCTCCATATCGTTCAATCGATCAGCAGGACATTGATAAAGTCAGCAAGCTTGGCTTTGTTGCTCCCATGGTGAGTTGGACACTGCCCTAGAAAATTGACACTTCCATTTAGCCCTAGAAGTCCCCAAAGCAGTGCCACAATATACCTACTTTTCAGAAAAAGACATTCAAGTCCAGATGGGTTCAGTAGAATAGTTAAGAGACCAACTGGGACCCCAATCCTGCCTGAGCCTGGGGCTGCCTTTCCAGCCTCCTTGTTGCTCTGTTGGATGGGATGGGGAACCTGAGGCTCAGACAGCCTGTTGTGCTGATAGGACTGGTCTAGAACTCAGCTTGCAGTCTTCTGCCCCCACCCTCCTGCCTCTTCCTGTACTGTGCTGTCTGCTCCGTGAGGGACACTCATCCTCCCTCCTCCGAGTGGCATTGTCATCAATTGTCAGCATGGGCTCCAGTGTCATATGAATACCCCAGGGAGGGGCTATGCTCCACATTCCTGTTTGAGTGCTGACATGGGGTCCTAAAATAGCTGTCTCTGTCCTCTTGCTGCTGCCCCACACGTGCACATAAAGCTGTGGCACACACTCCCCATTCAGAGCACTGCATACAGAAGCACGTACACACATGGGCACAGATGTACTGCCAAGAGTACTGCCTGCCAAAGAGTGACTGGTACACACACACACCCTGGAGAAACTGTGCCAACACCAACCCAACACCGCTCAGATATGCCCAGATGTGTGTACAGACACTGCTCGGGCACACAGATGTACAGAGATGTGCTAATTGCTCATCTGCTGTGCACATTGTGTTCACACTGCTTGTGCACATTGTGCAAACCAATATGCACGAATCCTCACTCAGGTTCCAGACCTACTTGCATGTGTGTGAACATAGGTGGCAGACAGGAGCACTCGAACACATGCAGGGTAGACACTAGGCCTGCCCAGTGTTGCCAGACGTGCCTCTAGCCTGTGATATCCTACTCACCAGCGCTGATGTGCTCTCCACATCATGGCACGAAGCAAAGGGGCACAGTGGGGGCACTGCCCAAGAGCTGTCCACAGCACTTAAAACATAGCCTTAAACTGGAGTGCACTGAGGTAGGAGACAGGGGAGCAGGGCAGAAAATAGCACAGAGGTCATGTGAAACCCCAAGCAACAGAGGCCCATTTGTGAGTGAATATTTGCTTTGTATTTCAGACACATGAAGGCCTAGCTAGAGGGTACACACAAAAAAAGGGATTGTCCATATGTCACATTCTGGCTCCTGTGTTGGAAAGGGGACACCCAGCTATGTGGATAGGCAGAAAGTCACCATCAGTGTGAGTCAGATTAGAGAAACAGCTAGGCCTGGGGCAATCAAAAAGGGCTTCCAGGGGGACTAGAACTCGGTCAGTACAAGATTCATCTATGCTGCACAGGACCCTCCCTCTGCACAGTGGTCTTCACTGATTTTGCTCTTCTGTTGTCACCTACCTGGGAGATTCCCTTCCACCTCTACTGTTCAGAGGAGGAAATGGGCCTCCCTCTTGGCCATGGGGGATTGGGGCATTCTTTGCTCCTACATAGAGAACCTGCATGGAAATGACTATGCTTTGAACCAGGTCAGAGGACTCAGGGGAGGCTCTATGGGAGGTGGGTGATCCACAACCATTTGGGTGGAGGGGGAAGCCAGGCCCTTCTCTATGCACTCTTGCTGTGTGATCTGTGAAATGGGCAGAAAGACTGGATGGAATTAAGCAGGCCACAGCCCAGAGTATCTTCCGAGTGTGTCTCCAGATGTTAATTGCAAAGCAAAGCGAGCATTGCCAGTGGGGTGCTGTGCCTGAAAAATCAGATTTTGGTGTGGTGACCCAATGTCAGGGGCCAGGCTGGGTGCTTTCGGAATCTTCCAGCACTGCAGTCGGCCGGGCCACCTGCTTCCCAACCCAGGTGTTCCTGTTTCCTGATTCCTCCGCATCCCAGAAGGAACCCAGAAGGCGGGACAAGGAGCGGCATAGCTTCCTGCTGTGTGAACTTGGACGCATCTCCCAACCCTTTATCAATATAAATCAAAACATCTACCCTGAGGGGGTTTGGGGAGTTCAAACAAAAGACAGAAGAATTCAAGGGCTTCTATCAGATCCACAGAGAAGAGGACGGTAAGATCCCAAAGGTTCCTGTGTGCATCCCCTGCTGCATAGGAGGACAATCAGCCTGAAGACAAGAAAGGGAAGGCCCAGTAGCTTGCTACCCTGTGCACTCGGGACCTTTGAGGGCTTTACAGATGAGGGGGATGCATTCTGCGTGGAGAAAACGGGTCTCAACAATCCCTTTCGTTCCATTTGACTTGATTTATACAGTACTTTGCATCTTGAGCAATTTTGTTTTAGTGGGGTAGAGTGTGTGTAGGATTTGGGGAATTTCCCGAGTTCTGAGTCACACCTCCCTCCTCCTCCTCCACCCAAGTCATGATGTATGAATGTTCACACACATATGCTTGTGCACGTGTATGCAATGTGTGTCAAAGGGAAGGGGTGGGAGGGGAAGAAGGCCCAATTATGGCTCGTATTTGTTTTTCCTTCAGTCTTTATGTTCATTTCAAATACATGTGTGGAGAGAGTTGTGAATTTTTATCCTTGACCTTTGTAGACATAAAACCATCCTATTATCATATACCTGTCAAGAGAGGAGGGCAAATCAGACCCATGTTCTCCGCCTTTTATGCCTTGGGGATAAGAAAAGGCGTCAGTTATCAACATCTTTCCAACTGGAATTCAAAAATGAAACAAAACAAACCCCTGAATTCTCACAGTGAGGACTGCCCTGGGGTGTTTTGGTCACCTGTCCTCCACCCTGGCCAGGCCGAGAGCCAGGAATCCAGCTCCTGGCCCCTGTCAGCGTGACACTGTCAAAACAGGGAGAGCTCTTCTGAAACTCCTTTCCCAGCCCCAAGGGAAGCCTTTCTCCCGTCCAGAAGGCGGCGACGGAGGCAATTCTGAAAGGGGCATGTGTGGAAAGGGAGAACACAGGATAGGAAACGACTCCATTTTCAAACCCTTTATGAATTTTCCCCACTGCTTCTTTGGGGGGGGAGGGGCAAGGGTCTCTTACTTTCACTCTTTGCTGGGTCTTGTGTTTTATGAAGCTGTTTCTAGGTGTGGAGCCCCCTTGGTGGGGGTGTCTTTGGCTCAGGGATGCCTGAAAATCTGAGCTGAAGCAGCTGTTAAGACATAAGCGGAGCAGTGGAAAGCGCAGCATAAGCCTAACAGTTACCGTCCACAAAGAGCCGCGCACCGCCCCGAGCCGTCTTCACAGCCCCTACAGACAGTGCCTCTATATGCCCATTTTTACAGGTAAGGACGTCCAAGTCCCAACTGGCTAGGTGACACGGTCAGGAGAGTGAATGCCAGTCCTCTAGACCCCGCCTTCATCATCTGTAGAGTGGACACCAACTGGGGAATTAAGGGGTGTTGCTGTGAAGTAGGGAAATGGCTGCCTTTGTAAGGGGATCCTGAGGTAGACAGCCGACCTCCAGTGGCTTCTCTCTGGAGGCTCCGACAATACTGGGCCACTCCCTTAGATGGTTTATTTCCCTCAGACTTCTTCTGCTAGCTTGTCTGTAATCATCCATACTCCGTGAGATCCTGGGATGGATGGCCGGTGGACTCCTCTTCCCTCTGCCAGGTCCCAAGTCCAAACACAAGGCCCTGCCGAGAGCTTTCGAGGGGCAGACACCAGCCTCAATTCTGCAGAAGCTTGAATCTGGAAACCTTCACGCACTGTGTTTCTGGGGGCTCCGTCTACCCTGCAGAAGGCAGGGATTTGGGTGAAGCCGACAATAAAGTCTAATTTTACCTCCATATTGCAAGTGGTTCCATAATTCCATATAATTATATTAACTGGAAAAGCATGCCTGCCTCCCATAGACAGGACTGGGTTATTTTGCAGGCTCGGATCATGCTTTTCATCCCCTTTGCCCAGCAAGATCTGCCTTGTCGCTTTAGCTCGGAGAACCAGCGACATGCTGGCATGCGTCTCCTGCCACTTACTTGTGGGTGCTTTTACATAAATAAAAAGGGTGCTGAAAAAGGGTGTGTGTGGTGTGTTTAAAGATGAAGCCCCTGTGCCCCTGTGTTTGGAGCTGAAGCAGGTGTCTAGGAGCTGGAAGACATGGTATGCCCTGGGAGGATCCCCAAGCCAGGCTTTCTTATCATGTGTCTGACATTTTAGCTCTCTTCTTTGCTCCTCCCCATGGCTCTGAACCGAGGTGCTCACATGCAAAAACGCCAGCTGATGTGTGGCTCTGGTGATCAGGAAAAACAGTAAGTAAACAAATGAGGGACTTGAATTTGGTGACACCCCGTCATTTTTCTTATTTTCCCTTTATTTACAACCCTCCCCCCCATAACACAAGAAGACCCCCTGCCAGAGGCCACATCAGCTCTGGTTTGGATATGGCCTGAAGAAGAAGAAGAATGCTCCAAGATGGTATTTTTTTTTCCTCCAAGAAAGGAACTATAAAGGTGTTTATAAAATGAAACTAATGAGATTTGGAGCACAGTGTTACCTGATATTAAGCTGTTTTGATGAGGGAGGCAAATTGCTGTGGTTAACAAATGTAAAACCATCACTTTTATTGATACAGGTTTGTGTATGTGTGAAATTAATCAAAGCGTGGGCGATGATGAACGGTTTCTGTGGAACTCTGTCAAAGGTTAAGAGCTAGTTATTTTTAAGAATGACATGAATCTAGGAGAGACAGTGATTGCCTAAATGACCATTGTAATTACCAATTACTTCTCGAAGCAGAGAATGTATTCACGGCGTGCAGTCCTCTAAATACTGAGAGGCATTAGCCCATTTACGTACTAATGCACATAATTTAGCTCCTGAAAAGGGCAGATGGGAACACAATGAAAGATATAATAGATACCGCCTAATGTCATTCCATAAGAATATTGGATTCATCAAAGATGAATATTACTTTATGTCAGATTGTTTTTTTATAAACCGATCAAAATATATTTCATCTTATTTTTTGCATTCGGTATTTGGGTGACAGCGTCAGCAGCGTCTTTGTAATCTAAATTTAGGCATCCCTGAGACTGAGCCCTCACCGTAGTGGGGGACAGCCCGGCTATCAGGAAGTGGCAGATTTGTCCTCTTTTGGGGAGGGTGTCTAGGAGCAGGCAGGAGACAGGAGCATTACAGAAGCACGGGGTGCAGGGCTGGGAGCCCAGCTCCTTCTGTAGCATCTCTAAGGGCTCCTGGAGGCGACTGTCCCCAGAGCCCCCTTCCTGTCGCAGATGTCAAGCACTGGTCTCCAGGTACAGGGAGGAGGTGGAGGGATGTGTCTCGTGCCCACGCCGATCTTAATGCCATATTTGGATTGATATAATGATAGCAGGGATCTTGTTTCCCAATGCTGCAGAATCAATGTAATAACAGTAACAGAAATATTATTTAGTTAGTACAGTTCTGCTGGCATAATGTAGTCACGCTTTCAGCAAAATGATGGAAAATATAAACATTTAATCAGCCCTTATTCACAAAAAAGCTGAAAAATTAATCATGTTTAAATTCTGTGTCTTCGGGAAGCAATTCAGATGCTAAGCAATTCAGATTTTTTTTTAATTTTTATTTTTCTTGCCTTTTTTTTTTTCAGATGCACCACCACTGATAACCTAGTGCCGGTCTCAATTACAGTCTCCTTGGGAAAGTCTCAACTGCTCACGTCTGCCAAGACTCGGCGACTCCAAGCTGTGGATTTGGTCTATGTCCCTCTGAGTGGGTTGCAGCGTGTCTCATTTTCTCCTTTCTGTTACCCATCAAGGGCAGGAGGTTATATAATACCCTGTCAAAGCAGGCAGCCACCTGCTCCCACACTGCTGGTTGGGTAGTGGGGGCAGGGCTGGGCTGTTTTCAAGGATAGTCAGGGTGCCTGCACAAAAGCCTACTGTGTGTGGGACCTATGCCAGGCAGAGATGTCCTCCACCTTGCAAGGTTTCTTCAAGGTCGTGTCCTGAGACCCTGTGAACCTGTGTGTGTGGCTGGGGAGTGCTGAGGAGGACCAGAGGGAAAATGAGGGACGTGGCAGATAGCAAGAGAGGGTGACTGAAAGGAGACGAAGGAAAAGGAGCGAAAGGAGGGAGAGGAGACTGCCAGCTTCAGGGTCAGAAGCTTGGTCAGATGCCCTTGCGAATCGCTTCCCTTTTCTTCACTTTCCTAAGTCCTAAAAAATTCAAAGCAGGAAGGGACCAAGCAAGCCAGTACAGGCAGCATGTGCCCTTCAGTACGGTCTTAACTTGGAATAGCCCTCTTTCTGCTGGGGGCCCCATGCCCAGGGGCCTCCTGGAGAGGCTTCTCTGCCCTCATGCCCGCCTAACAATGCCAGAGCTTCCTTCCTGCTCTCTAGGACTCTGCTTGTGCCCAGGCAGCCTTTCCTGCGTGGTTATCCCTTTTTGTCTCCTCTTTAGGGCCCATTATGCAAGTCCTTCCCTCAGAGGCATTTGGCGACATCTGGGGACATTTTGGGTCCACATATGTGGGATATGCTCTGGACACCTAAGTAGCAGAGACGCCTAGATTCCTCTGCAATACAAAGGCACTTCATGGTTCCTGGTTCTGCCCACTATTGACTCTTCAGTCTTAACTAACCTTCTCTTGGCTCAAATGAATGAAGACAGAGAGCCTGGGTAGAGGGGACCACCACCATTCCCATCTTGAAAGAAAGGTGGTCTCCCGTCTGCCTTGATCCTCCATTATGGCCTCTGTTGAGCGCACTTCTCTGTTCTTAGTTCCTACAGTCGCTGCCTCTACACCCACAAGAGGCTCCATCTGCTGGAGAACAGAGCAGGGACACCTGCCCTGGTTGCCTCTCTGGGTTGTGCTACCTGTGATGACCTCTCTGTAGGTGATGTCTAGAGCAACTCACGGACCACACTGAGAACTCTGGAGGACGCAGTCTGTACCACTTTCCCTTGGGCATTTTGCAGCGAGCAGGAGGAAAGCACTTATTCTCCCTGTGTTCCAAGCCTGATGTCTTGGAGGGATGCTCAAAAGGCTGTCTCACACAACTGCTCAAGATTTTCCCCGGATCCCCCACTACACCCCTTTGTATAGAACAACAACAACAATGAAAAAGCTGGGCTTTGGAGCAGGAACATGTTTTTCGTTGTTGTTTGTTTTTGTTTTCTGAGGCAGCGTTTCTCTGTGTAACAGCCTTAGCTATTTTGGAACTTGCTCTGTAGACCAAGCTGGTGTCAAACTCACAGAGATTCACCTGCCTCTGCCACCTGAGTGCTGCGATTAAAGGTGTGCGCTACCACACCTGGCAGTAGCATGCTTTTTTATTTCTGTCTTTCATCTTAGTTTCTTGAGTCTTGCAGGATCCTGGGGGAAAGCCCTGTCCTGTTTTATACTTATGAGGAATTAGGAGGACCAGTTTGGCTAGAGGTCAATTGCAGCTTGGCAGACATGGGGCGCATGGAGGTAGAGTACACAGGAAAAGGGAATGTGTCCCCTCCAAAATCTTGTGTTGGAAACCTAATCTCAAACACAGTGATGCTGGGAGGTGGCACCTTCTGGGAGGTGTTACTGTCCTGAGGGCTCTACCCTCACTAGTGGAAGGGGCCTGGAAGCCTTGCTCTTCTGTCTTCTCTAATGTTACACTTGTAGAGAAGACGTGAAGTTCAAGGTGCCATTTTTTGGATGCAGAGAGACACCGTCACCAGATACCAAGTGGGCCTGCACCTTGATCTAGAAGGGCGTTCTAGATAGATCTGGAAGAGAGGAGAGACTCAGGAGCAACACGGCAGGGGGGACAACCCACAGACCATGCAGGGTTCTTCAGGATCTTAACCCCTTGCCTCCTAGGACTGTCACTAAGGGTCTCCTGATGCTGCAGTTCACACAGCAGCCTAATTTGGAGGGTGGTGTTTCCTCGGGGGCTACATCAGAAATGGCATAGGGGCAGTGTACACAGTGTGAGGACAGGACTTTAAGCCCCTAGCAGGCATGAACATTGTGATTTAGGGCCGGAGCCGTCAGCATCTCCTCACTACTGGTAGGGGCAGCCACCCTAGGCAAGCAGTGTGTCTCTTGGTTGTGGCTTAGGGCAGGCCACAAGAAAGAGCTTCAGGCCTTAGCCAATTAGAAAGGCTTTGCTTTTTGATATAAGAAACCCCCTAAATAGGAAACAGGAAGCTCCCCCTAACTGTCACTCCAGGGAGGCCCTTGAAGTCTCTGGGGAGAGCTAGAGTCACAAGCACCTCCTAAGTCACTTCTCTTCACTGCCCCAAGACCTAGAGTACTGGTAAAGAGTCACATTAACATCTTTTATTGTCTCTAATTTTTACTCAAATGATTTCTTCTGTGCCAGATTAAGGAGGCTCTCAGTTTTCTGCTTCTCTTCCTCTCTTCAGCATATCAGGAGACACCTCTGGCCATGGACATGCTTTTATTTGTATATTTCCTTTTTTGTATTTTTAAATTTATTTCATGTGTGTTGGTGTTTTACCTGCATTTAAGTCTTCTGAGAGTGTCAGATCCCTTGGAATTGAATTTATAGACATGTGTGAGCTACCTTGTGGGTGCTGGAAATTGAACCTGAGTCCTCTGGAAGAGCATCTAGTGCTCTTAACCACTGAGCCATCTCTCCAGTCCTATCTGTATATTTTCTAGAGAGACCAACTCTTTAAATGCTTTCTTCCTTCATTTAAGAACGGCCCCCTCTCCTCCCTTCCTTGCCCTGGGCGAGTATAAGAGGGGCTCCAGGCCTTACTCTCAGAGGCCATGGCTGTTGGGATTTTAGGAGGGATGACTGTGCACCCCCAGCGCGTGTGAGCCTGAGTGGGGTTTGAAAAGTAGACAAAGTGCTTGCTGCAGCCTCCTGGACTCTTCCCTTGACCTTGCAGCCCCTTGCTTGGATGTCAGTGTTTCCCAGGGTGGAGTGTGTGTGGCAGACAGTGCAGTTAACCAGAGCCCTTGAGTTAGAAGAGGCAGAGTCTTGCTTGCAATAATGAGGACAGAGGGCCAAGAGACATCTTCAGGCTTACTCAGATCAAAGATGTCACAGGGGTCCATCTTCCCAGTCAACTCTGCCCTTTTCCTCGGAACTGTCTTTCTTGGGTAGCAAAGAATGGGCCAGCCATATCTATCAGCTTAGTAGGCTCACATGGGTCCAGAGATGTTGCTGCATCTCTTCATCAGGTGCCACACCCGTGGCTGGTTGGGTCTGAATCCCAACCTACCATCCTGGTAGGCAGTCTGGTTTGGGAGATCAGAGAAGCTGAGTAGCCTGAGGATGTGATGGGGACTTCCTCATGGGACATCTAGAAGCTGTGACCAGGAAGGAATCGTGACCAACTCACTTCCCTATTCAGGCCCTTACTGCTCTGTATCCACGGGTGGATGTCATCCTGCTATGACTGTGACCATTTGACTCTGGACCCAGTAGCCATAGCTGGGACAATGACGGAGTGTCAGACTCCACATCTGTCTTCTTTCCTGCATCTTTGCCCAGCCTGTGAGCATGCCCAAGGATGCTGAGCCCTGCCCCACACTACCAGGTCAGTTTTCAGCTCCTGTCCATGGACTTTCCTAGAGTCCTACTGATGACAAGGACAGCATTCACTTGCTGTCCCAGGAGACTTCTGAGCTCATCTAGAAAAGCCAGGCAGCTGCAAGGCGCCCCCCCCCCCAGTCTCAGCCTTGACTTCTCAAGAGTTTAAGGATTTGAAAGACTACAAGATCATGTACCCTTTCCTGCCTCGGAGACCCAGAAAGGTTAATTAAGCAAGTCATTAGGGCCACTCAGCAGGCACCTGACTGGAGATGAATGGGAACTGAACCTTGGTCTGGCTCTTGGGGGTGCCTCTAAAGGAGGCAAAGCTCATTCAGTTTCCCCATCCCCTCCTCTGTACTCTCCTCTTGTGCAGTAGACTTGATGTATTTAATTTGTGTTCTCCCTTCTGTCTGTTGTCCCTCCCTTGACGGAGATCGAGAGACTCAACATCTTTCACCCTAGGCTGCAGAGAGTGATCCCAGGGCTGCAGTGTCCACAGCAGCCTCTATGTCCAAGTGTGCCCAGAGAAACCTGTCCTAGGAGGAACTCCCTCAAGACCAGAGGCAGGGATGGGTACAGGAGCTTCTCAGATGTGGCCTGTAAACTGGGGACAGTTGCAAGAGGGAGCTTGCGCCCCACCCCCAGTCCCTGTGCTTTTGGACAGCATGGATACAAGTATCCATAACCATCTCATTAATTAGCCAGGAAGTTCTGCGCTTAATAAGTTGTTTTCTTTCGGAGGATAAAAGCAAAGTCTCTGGAAAGAGATTTGGGGTGTTTCAGAAGAATAGATGGGACAAGCCACCCTCCCTCCCTCCCTATCCTTAACCAGTTCAGCACCCAAGACAACGGGTTGCAGTATGCCCAGGTCACCATGGCAACAGGAGGGCACAAAGCACACTGTCCCTGAAAAATGGGTTTCTGGGCCCATGTGCTGTCTCCCGGTTGTCCCAGTAGAGCCAGCCTTATTGGCTCCCTCCCACACATGTCATTTTTACTGTTAATGAATAGGCTGTCGCTCTCCTTTCCCATCCCTTTTCTAGTGCCAGGAATTGAACCTAGGGACTCTGAGGGCTGCCGTCTTCAAATGTCCCTGCCCCAAGGACCAGTTGTGCTGCTATTAACATCTGCTCAATGTCAACTGGCTCGGAGCTCCCCAAGTCCAGAGTTCTTGCCCCAAGTTCTGCAGACTCTGGTAGAGTGGGACCCAGACCTTACAGGCACCCAGCCTGGAGCACTGTGTCCTGTCTGCCAAGAACTTCACTAAGCTGAGCCAGGTCTCTGCTGCCCATGTGCTCTGAGCTCTCCAGGGCAAATGTGATCCCCAGCCCCTCTCTCGTGCGTGTCCTGTAGCTTGTGGTCTACCCCAACCCAGAGCAAATCCCAGAAATGGCTACGGTTTGGAAGTCAGGCCAGTGGCACCTTCTGAAGTGACAGCAGCACTATAGCTTCCTGCTTCCGGGTCAGCACATTCAGCACAGGTCTCCATTCCCATGCTGATATTAGGCAGGCCTTCGGTCAGTATGGTGCAAGCCTGAGGAATCATGTGGCCACCACGGTTCCTTAATCTCCACACCTCTTACTTCCCTTCCTTTCTCTAGTACTATGCTGTGACTGTGAAATTATGCCACATTCTCAACTACTATCTACTCACATCCGCCCAACCATCCAACCCTTTCCCACCTATCCTTCTCTCTACCCACTCATCCATCTCTCTACCCACCTACCTACTCATCTACCCGCTCACCTCTCTACCCATCCACTCACCCACCTATCTGCTCATCCATCCATTTATACTTCTACCTATCTACCTATATATCTACCTATCTACCTACTCCCTCGTCTATTTACCTACCCACCATCTGTACTTCAACCCATCTCCCCTTGTATCCAATCTTCTATCCATGTCTCAAACCCTATCTCTTCCTTTTCTCAATATAACAAGTATCTGCTTCATTCTCTGCCCCTATGAAAGCAAAGGCCATTTGGTACCCAAGTCCATGTGTACTCTCCTCCTTAGCGTGTCTCTACTGCTTACTTTTGTGTGTCCCCAGGAGTTCAGGAATGGTTATTGCAAGATGCCCTTCTCACGTGCACTGAAGGCAGTTATCCCTGTCTCCACCAGTGCAGGTGACTGCCTCTAGGCTGCCCACTCTCTGGACACTTGTGATCCTGTCTTTGATTTAGACCAAATTTACACACTGACCCCCCCAACCCCCAACCCCAGAATTGACTTGTCTGAGAACAACCAAGGACAGAAAATTGAGCCTCTGTCTTGAGTGGAAACGCAGATTTCCCATTGAAATACAAATCCTTCCTTTCAAAAGGTCAGCTGGGATGGTACTTAAAAAAAGAATTGCAGCTGGTTTCCATAGGACACTGGAAACAAAAAAGTCCCATCCAAGAATACTCTCTGGCCCCGTGCCCACAGCTTCTTCTTTTGATTCAATCGGCCGTACTGTCATTCCCTTCCAGCCTGCTTCTCTGCCTTGTATGTCTGGAGAGAGATGGCCAGCCAGACAGAGACTCTCGGTCAGGTGGCCTCTAGAACTAAGTAGACCTTCCCAGGACAGCAGCATGGGACCAGGGTCTCCTTTGCATCCTTCTCTTCCCAACCAGTGTTGGCTTGACATTCTGTTTCCCTCACTTCTTCCCTTTTTTTTCCCTTCCCTCCCTCTCACCTTCCCTTCCTCTTAGATTTTTTTTTTAACATAGAATCACACAATGTCAGGCTGATCTGGAACTTTAAACTCTCTTGCCTCTACCTCCCCAGGGCTGGGAATACAGACCTATGTCACTCATCATTCCCAGCCAGTCTATTTCTTGGCATCCACTAGTCAAGTTTTGGTCAAGAATGATCATCCTCCATCCATGATGACCCAATAGTGTCCATAGGCCTGAATAAATTTTCATCATTCTTTTATGGTCACTCTTGACATTACCTCTTATTTCAGATCCTTCCAGTCCCTACTCCTTGGTGTTTTGGAGGTGTTTTCATGGCTTCCTGGCTCTACTCGCTGGTGGTGGAGCAGGAGAGACAGTCACCCTACCAGGCACGCATGTGTGCTTATTTACTGATCTACACCCACTGTGTTCCAGAAGCATTTAATGTGGATGACAAAAATACATACAGTAAAATTGTACTAAAATAGAAAACAGATCAAGGTGAAAAGAAAATAAGGCGTGAGCTGTGAACTGAGGCGCACGTGGCGGGTGTGTGTGTGGGGTGTGTGGCAAAGCCAAAGCAGACAGTTGTATTCGGGAAGGTCGTGGGGCTGATGCAGGCACCATTAAGTGGACTCGAGGTAAGAAATGTCAGGAATTTCTGTAAAATAGGGGGAACTGACTCATACTGCAGATGCACACGATTTTGCTTCCTAATGAGGATTTTGTCTGAGTGTTTCAAAAGGAAATAACAAGAGCATCTGCAGAAGACACATGGGTTCTAATAACTCCCTGGACACAGTGCGGAAGGAGCAGCTACGGATGCCATCAGCTGGTGGAGACTTCTGCAAACCCACTTTGCCCATGCTCACGGGCTCCTGAATGGTATTCCTTCTCTCCACCATCCTGTAAACCAGTTGACAGGACACGGATTGGCCATTCCTCTGCGTTCCCCTCCAGATGGAATAAACCCTCTGCAATGGTGAGCCCAGATGGATCTTTTCTCCTGTCAAGTGTTCCTGCCAGGTATTATCAAAGTGTCACAAAAGCGGGCTGGAGAGGTGGCTCATTATTTAAGAGCCCCGATTGCGCTTACAGAGGTTCGATTTGCAGCACCCACGCGTTGGCTCACAGCCATCTGTAACTCCAGTTCTAGGGGATCTGAGACCCTCTTCTGGCCTCTGTGGGCACTGCATGCACATGGCACAGACTTCCACATCGGGGGAAACACTCATAAACATAATATAAAAATAAATAAATTTCTTTTGGAAAGTGGCATAAAAGTAACTTGTTATGCCATGTTTGGTTGGTATCCCTAGGACACCTGCTCTTTTCTGATGGGAAATGGAGGAAAAGTGGATCTGGGAGAGAGGGGATATGTGGGGAGGGACTGGGAGGAGAGGAGGTAGAGGAAACTGCAGGCAGGATGTAATATATGAGAGAGGGAAAAGTAGATAAAATTTTAAAAGAGGTATTTATTTTACTTTACCTGTATGAATATCTTGCCTGCATATGTATGTGCTCCTTGTACTTGCCTGTTGGATCCCTGGAACTAGGAGTATAGGTCATTGTCAGCTCCCATATGGGTGCTAGGAATCAAGCCCAGGTCCTCTGCAAGAGCCACACATACTCTTAACCATTGGGACATCTCCCCAGTCCTAACATGAATAATCCGATGTATTTATATATTAATAGAACCAGCCCAGCATCTGACATCTGTCCATTATCTATGTCGCAAATATTTTCTTATTCTGTGATTTTCATCCTGCCAATAGACTTTTAAAATTAATTTTATTAAGTAACTTCTTGTCAGGTCCTGTTGCAGGCTCTGGGGTATAAAAATGAGCAGAAACCAAAGCCTCCTGTTGGGGGAAGAATGCTAGTCAGCTAAGCGCACAATTGAAGGATAGACATTACTGTCTTAACTAATCCAAGAAGGTATATGCAATCACCAGAGGCCATGGGGGTAAAGGTATCCAGAAGATGGTGAGGACTTTTTTCAGGTGACAGAGGGTAGAGACCTCCTTCAAGAGAGTGGGCTTGGGGCTAAGAAAGCAAATAGCATGGCGTGGCTGTGTTGAGGATGAGGGACGGGGCCAGGCTTTCCACACAGAGACTTTGCAAGGTGCCCGTGTGTCTGATGAGGTTTGGTAACCATGCAGTTTGATGGAAGTTGAGAGCGGGGAGGGACCTACGATATTCCAAGAAGAGAGTGCAAGGGGATGGGGAACTGGCTGATGAAGGCATACAGGTTGGTTCTTCCACCATCAACTCAGTCTCTTTCCCCGGTTCCTCTTTGCCATGTCTCACCAGCACTACTGAATAACATTGGTATCACATAGAGGAGCTTATAGTCCCACCTGAAGATGGCTGATGCTCCCCCAAAGCACCTCACAGTCTCCAGCTGCCCCTCTTGAGGACATGAGAGTACATTTTACCTCCTTTGCCATCAGAGAAAGGCACAAGAAAGCAGCAACACCCAGTGTTTGTGAGGATGTGGGGAAGACCCTTAGATACAGTGGGTGCGAGTGGAAACTTGTTTGGCCTCTTAGGGAAGTCTGTGAACTGGTTCCTCAAAGATCTAAAAATCGATCTTCACAGATAGGCAGTGTGGGGGACAACCTTTGGGAAAATATGTCCTGGGAGCAGACACAATATGCAGTATCGCCTACTCCTGAGGGTGGTTTGTGGTCAGGCACTTCCTGGTAGAGAGTTAAACAAGTCCAGATTAAACCAGTCAGGGCTGGGCATAAGCACAGTGAGAAATAATCTGTCCTTGAAAGGAACTGTCAGGAAACCCCTCTATTTACTATCCTCTGCGTATGACTTAAAATTAAGGCATGTGTGTGTCTAGGCCTGTGCAGATTGTCCTAAGTTACATAACAGCCAGTCAGGGTAAAGACCTGCCCCATTCTGCCACGGGGATCAGCTCCTCCCTCTGCCTAGACTCATATAAAAGATACCCAGAAAAGAATTTAGGACCCCTGAGCCATCCTGCTTGAGCCTGGTACTGTGTTGCAACGCATCTGCTTGATGTCATCTTTACCTTTGGAATCAAGCCTTTAACTGTCAACCATTAAATCAAAGATTCTCCAAACCTTTGATTAAGTTGCCAAGAACCCTAGAGCCCTGACAGGTCTCAGGGACCCATGGTGTTAATAGCATCAACTTGGTAGTATCTAGAATCACCAAGGAAACAAACCACTGGGAGCCTATGAGGACCATGCACATCAGATTAACAGAGGCTGGAAGACCCAGCTTTCCATGGGCTAGAGCTGAAGAGGAAGCAGAAAGGGAACTGAGAAGGACCATTCATCTCCATCTGCTTCATGGCTAGGGATGTGATGTGATCAGCGGCCGCAAACTCTATCAGCCGTGACTTTCCACCATGTTGGACAGCACCCTACAACTGTGAGCCAAGATTAACTCTTCTTTTAGAAGTTGCTCCTGCGAGACAGTTTGTTGTTGCAACCATAAGACAAGTGAGTCCCTGAGATGCCTGGTTACCACTCTACGATCCAACCAACCACGTCTGGACATGCAGCTGGAGGAACTGAAGGCGGTGCACACTAGAGACGTGTGAGTGCTCGTGTTTACTGCTGCACAATCCACAACAGTCAAGTTGTAGAGCCAGCCTCGGTGTTCAATGATTGGCTACAGAAAGAAAATGTGGTAGAGACACACAACAGAATTTTATTCAGCCCCAGAGAAGAAGGCAGTCATGTCATTTTCAGAAAGATAGATGGAGCTGGAAATCTTGTTGTTGAGCAAAATAACCTAGACTCGGGGAGATAAAAGCTTGTGGTTTTCCTCATGTTTAGAGTCCAGCGTTAGGAAAACGAAACAGAACAAAAAGGCATATAAGTGGAAAGGGAGCCATTTTGGAAGAGTAAGGGACAGGTAGGAAGGGGGACATAAGAAGAATGGGTAAATGGAGGGGGTGAGCAAAGTACACAAGGTCCATGAACGAAGACGGCATTTGGAAGTCGTTGCCTTATACAGTGACTTTACACTAACAAAATCTTGGAGCTGGAGAGATGGCTCAGTGTTCACGAGTACTAGCTATGAAAGCCTGAGACTAGAGTTTAGATGCCAGGATCCATGGGGCAAGCCTGTCGTGGTCCTGCTCACATCTGTAATCCCAGCACTAAGGAGAGTAGAGTCAGGGGATCACCTGGGCCTGTTGGCTCCTTGCCTAACTGGACAATGCAAGCTCCAGGTTCAGCAAGAGGCTCTGCCTCCCAAAGGAAAAAGGTGGAAAACGAACGGAGGACACCGGATACTCTCTTCTGCCCCATCCCCGCCGTGTGCAACTCAGGCTGTTGTGCATAGTCACCTCATGCACATACATATGTGTACACACAAAGTTAACTTTTATAAATGGCTTTTAAAATTAAAAAAATAAACAGGAGCCAGGCAGCTGGGAAACCAGGCTGGGCATGCTGAACAGCAGAAGTGTACTAGGGAGATTAGGAATATGGGGTTGAGGTCGCTTGTTCAGGGCATAGTCTAACATGGAGATGGCAGAGTGGGAGGGTGTGACCAAGTGCGGGCATGGCCAAGCCTGGACAGCACAGCCAAATATGCAGGGCTGACAAAGGCTACAAGGCATGGCCATATATCGGGGTCAGGATAGCTGAGCATGGAGGATGTAACCCAAGATGGTGGGAACAGACGGCACTCTGGCAATGTTAGCTCAGGAAAGAGAGGTCAGATCTTGCAGTTTTGTAGGACTGACTTTTCCCCAGCGGGAGGCTTGGGAACGTGCCTGTTTCCTGCTGATCCACGTGGTGACCGCTAGCCCCTGAATGACCTAATAGTATGGCAACCTGTGCATGAGGGAGTTCCCCACCACTTGTTCATTCCTGGTAGGTGGGTTGGATCTGCTATGGAGCGCTGGGCTTCCCAAGGGAAGCTCATGGGCCAATGACAGTGCGGCTTCAGCAGGGAACTTGGACACCAGAAGAACACAAAAGTACTCATTTTCACAGGCCCTGCCTTGGGAGCGTCTCTGTTGGTGAATACAGCCCTATCCAGGCACCGCTGTAGCCCCATCTGGGGCCCCAAAGTCCCAGTGCTTCCCTGATTGCCAACGGAATATTGGGAAGCCAAATTCTTACTTCCTTGCCTCACCCCTATTTCCCCCTCCTGCCTCTTTCTCCCTCTCTTCCTCCTCCTGCCCCCCCCCCTTCCCTTTTCTTTCTATCCCAGGGTGATCTTTAAAACCCTGGAATATGGCAAGAGGCCTCTAACAAGAGGAGGGAGAATTAAGCCAAATTAATTACAGCAAAATAAGAGGAATTAGGCTTCATTTAAGCAGGTAGCAGAAAAACCCGTGCTGCTCTTTCTTCCTCATAGAAGGAGCTCACATCAGCTTCTGGATGCCAAATGGAAGGGCGACATGGCTGTGCTGCTCCAGAGCAGCCCACCTCCCTCCTCTGCCATCTTCTCTTAGATGGGGATTATGGGTTTGCAGGCGGCTGGCCATGGTTGAATTTTATCATTATTAAGGTTCAATGCTAACCTCCTCCTCTTATTTCCTTCCCATTTAAAGTTTCAGGGATAATAAATTCCTTTGATTTAGCAATTACAGAAGAACAGAATTAGTCAAATGCGGCCTTTGAGAAGGAAGGAGAATGGGGACCTGGTGGGTTTTTGTGGAGACATGCAAGCAAGCACAGGCTTGCCACTCAATGATCTGGGGGAAATGGTGCCTTACATCTGCAACTGGATGAGCTTTCTTTGGGGACATAAACACCAACTCCTGATTCTCTGTGTAAACAGAAAATTAGTTACGTTTGTGGGCAACATGCTCCTGAAGTCAGTTGTGCTAAAGCACCGTTCTGAGTCTAGGGCCGCGCTTTCCCGTCTACAGCATTGAGTTGGCTATGAGTAAAAATAAAAACGATTTTTGTATCATTTCATTCATTTTTTTGGTGTTACATTTGCAAAAATGCAATGTAGTTTTAGAAAATACAACGCTAGGATCAATCCTTGATGCAGAATGATAAATGCAGGTGGGTCAAAGGAAAATGTGGAGAGGGGTGACAGGTGTTTTATTTTTATTTTATTTATTTATTTTGGTTTTCCTGTCCTGGAGCTAGCTCTTGTAGACCAGGCTGGCCTCAAACTCACAGAGATCCGCCCGCCTCTGCCTCCAGAGTGCTGGGATTTAAGGCGTGCGCCACCACCGCCAGGCAACAGGTGTTTTAAAAGAGATGCCAGGGCAAGGGCCAGCCTAGGAGCCATGTTTTCTTTCAGTTGATAGAGGCCCCAGCAGATGTGTGGCATCACCTGATCTAGGCCACCTCCCGGGGTTACCAAGGAACCAGCCTTGTAGCCCAAGTTGTGAGGTGTGGCCACCATCCTTCTCTAGAGGCTGCAACAGTGCCTGGATTCCCCATTAGTGCTTCCCTGGGCTGGCTTGAGGCGTGGCTTCCAGAATGCTGGCCCCTGCTAGGAAGAGATGACAAGAGCCTCAGTGCATTGGGGTTGTCAGGAGAGTGGGGTCTGAAGGGACCAGCACAGCTTCCTCAGTTGAGGAGGCAGCCTGAGTTGACAACATAACAATGAGAGGAGGATGAAGGGGGACCCCTGACCCCAGGATTCTCAGCTTTACCTCAACTCACTCAGCAAACAATGAGCCATTCACCTGTCAGGCTTCGACCTGCTGTTCCTGAGCGCTTGAGGGTAGAGGTCCCAGGAGTGAGAGCCACTTCCCTCTTCTTGGGCTCCTAGGCTGATGGGCAGAACAGAGCAAGTTTCTGAACCAATAGCGTGATATGCGGCTCTGCCGCCTCTCCATCACCCTTCCAAGCTCCAGGTGCAGGTACACACGTGTGACTGTGCACATACATGTGGACACAGGTACAAAGGAAACACAGATGAAGAAAAGAGAAAGCCAGTTGAGCACGGTTCGCTGCTCTTCTTCCTGACCCACTTAGATGGCCCCAGATTAAAACCACACCTGCTCCCAAACCTTCCTTACTATGATGGGCTATGCACACCCCCAAGCTGTGAGCCCAAGCAAGCCTCCCTTGCTTGAGGGGCTTCCCATCACGTGTTTAGTCTTAGCACTGATTAAAACAACTAGTAACTAACGGCCTATGTTGGTTTTCTCGGGTCTTTGTTGCTGACTAAATACCAGCTGCCTCACAGTTAAAGACCTGGGTTACGGTTAGTGAATGCATGCTCATCGGATGCTGTGTTGCCCAAATTGGGCCTTTAAGGAGCTGAGTGTGCCTTGATCTGGCCCGCTTAACACAGGACTTGGCTTAGCCCGCATGCACCTGATCCCATCAGAGGACGTGTGCAAGCTCTGTGTGCACGTGTGTGATCATATGGGTCTACATGTGAGTGTGTATGTCTGTGCATATGTGCAGGTGAGTGTGAGTGTCTATGTGCACATGCACCTGTGCAAATATAGCACACATACATATGTGGGTTCGATGAGCTGAGTGTTGGTGTCACCCAGATTCATATGCAGAAGCCTCACCTCCTAGAGCAACGGTGTTTGGCGATAGCGCCCATGGCAGGCAGTTTTACCTTTAGGTGAGATGATGATGGGTGTGGGACCCTTATGATAATAAGAATTAGACATAAGAACATGAACACTAGCCTGAGTGCTTGGAGGGAATGAGGAAGCAGCAGCCCTGTTTGGACCCATGCAGATCCTGCTGACAGGGCTGGGCATGCATCCCCTGGTGCAGCTCCAGGACTCTATTCAGACACCAGATACCTTGCCCTTGGATAACTGGCTGATGCCAATGTATTAGAGAGAGCGAGCCTGGTGATGTTGCCTGTATGGTGAGCCACAGCTGCAGCCCTCAGGCAGACCAGGTTCTGAAAAGGTTCTAGAAAGTGTGTCCCGCTTCTGAAGGAGGCAGGGCACGTGTGTCCCTAGACACCAAACAAGTTCCTCTTCTTCTTCTTCTTCTTCTTCTTCTTCTTCTTCTTCTTCTTCTTCTTCTTCTTCTTCTTCTTCTTCTTCTTCTTCTTCTTCCTTCTTCTTCTTCTCCTCCTCCTCCTCCTCCTCCTCCTCCTCCTCCTCCTCCTTCTTCTTGTCTTCTCAAGAAACAAGGGTAGAGGTGGGTAGTAAGATAGTCAGCAGCTGTTGTCTTTTGAGACAGAAACTGCTGTGTGCCATGAAAAGGCTAGACGGAGTATTCTTGCGACCGAGGGAAAAGAATGTGAACTTTTCCTTCTGGTCAGGGTCAAGAACCACGTTGATTTTCTACCAAATGTTCTCATGTCCAGTGGCAGCCGCATCCTTAATTTAGACAGCAAGCAACTAGCTTGAGCACCCATAGGTTTTGATACTATAGTTCCACAGCTGATGGAGTTGCAGAAGGACGTGCCGGGAAGAGCTGGGCCTCAGGGTAGACTCTTGACTCTCTTACAAGCAGGCGGATCCTGGTCATCTGTTGCCTTGACTGCTGGCTGACCCCTTAGAGAAGGTCACAGCTGTTCCTGGAAGCGTTCCCATCAGCCTAATCTGACAGGTCAACCCTGAGTCATGCCACACCAGTCATTTGGTGACAGATGTGTGGAAGACCTCAGGAAGAGCAAAACGCCAAGGTCTGTGAGGCAGGAATTCACCTGGCACTGGGACCACCAGGTACATCCGTGAACTGTGTCCCTCTGGAAGGCATCTGTTGGGAACACGTGCCCTGAGCAGACACTTTATTTAACACACAGCAGGCAGACACCCCAGGGAAAGCACGCCGTCACGACTCAACCTCTCAGAGATGCCATGGCAATTTTAAAAAAAGTATAAGTTCCGTACACTTTTTTGTCACATCTCCGATGTCCTTCCGCCCACAGAAGCTGTCAAATAAAAATTAATTTTGCTTTAAAAAAACACGGTGCATATTTTTGACACTCCATGTCTGTTCATTTGCATGGGACACGTTCTTCCATAATGAATCATCGTAACGCTTAAATTAAACACAGTAAAAGAATGGTTAATGCCATAGCACACTGACAGTTTAACCTGGCCAATATTTTTATTGCCTTGTACAATAAACCTAACAGAGCACAACTTGCTTTTGACTGGTGGAAAATCGGTTATGAACCGCCAGGGAACGGCCAATTTTTCAAACGCAGCCATTCAGTCATACCAGGGCCACTAAGACTTTTTTTTTCTCCTATACACTATTGCTGTTATAATCTTTTGAGGATATTTTATCACAGCAATAACCGCCTCGGAATAGGCCTTTACTGCAGTTAACGACTGGGCAGCTGGAGCTGTTACTGGCCTTGGCTTTGCCCCTGGCTAATAGCTAACAAACCAATTGTTATCTGCAGGTAACAAGCAATTTCTTGTGGGATTTCTTGATAAAGGACTCACTGGCTGTAATTTAGTTTCCCTTTCTAGCCTATCTCAAGGACTGAGTGAGGCTGGTGGCTCCGAGAAAGTCCCAGGTGGGAGACACTTAAATTGCCACACCCTCCAGGAGCACTCCCAGGGATGACGGGATGATGGGAGAGAGCGGGAAAGGATCTCTCTGCTGAGGTGGCCAGGCAAAGGAGGAATGTCGGTGTCTGTGAGGCGCTGATCACCCACGAGGCAGATCCATGCTTCCAGAAACCCGGGGGAGTTTAGGATGAAGCACAAACCAGGAGGGGAATTCAAGGCACAGATCCAAGCGTGCTGGTGCATGCCTCTAGCTCAGCAGGAGGATTAGGAATTCAAACCCTTTGTGAACTATATCTGAGTTCCAGGCTAGTCCATGCTGATAGTCAGGACTCCCCAAAATCAAATCAATAAATAAAGAACTAATAATTGGCGTGGAGCGTTGACAAGGACTCCAAGCGGGGCAAATATCAATGCTTTCATTTACATCTTTCTTCATGTGTGCGACATTTTTGATTACCCACAGAATACCTGCATTTTTAAAAAGAATTGCTTAATTCATTGTGTGTGTGTGTGTGTGTGTGTGTGTGTGTGTGTGTTGGTCCAAGAGTAGAGGTGAGAGGATAACTTACGGTGCCTATTTTCTTACCTATCATGACGAGACCTGGAAATCAAACTCAGGTCCTCTTGACGACAAGCTCCTTTTCCTGGCTGAGAGCCCTTCTCCGGCTCACGTGAGTGGTGAGAGGCAGGGAGTGTTTGTCTCTTTTACAATGAACTTGATTTTTAAGGACAAGATCAGCAAATGTAGGCGCCAGCACCTCGGCTAAGTCATGTTCTGGATCAGGGATCGTGGTGATGAGTTATTATCGGTACAATTCAAAAACAGAGCGTGGACACAGAAAACCAAATGCAGCCAAAGCCAACCACTGAAGAAGAAGCCTAGCCTCAGTGCCCTGAAGCGCGCCCCCCCCCGTCTCCCCGCCCCCCCTTGCCA
>PVIU01001548.1:0-208493 GCA_004026605.1 Ondatra zibethicus | reverse complement strand
CCTTTCTGGGACCACACTGACCTATATGCATGCTCCAGTGTCTAGGCAACCCCTGCCTCAGTCACCTGGTGCAGTTTCTAAAAGCTGGAATCGAAATCAGCCTCCTTTCCAGGTTGCAAGAGAGCAGGTGCTCACAGAGAGAGAGAGAGAGAGAGAGAGAGAGAGAGAGAGAGAGAGAGAGAGAGAGAGAGAGACACACACACGGCAGCTGTGCTGGGCCCAGGCCGGCCTCTAGAAGCCCAGAGTTTCCCCTTCCCATCTGGTCAGTGGCTGGCCTGTCCCCTCTCCAGGCTGAGCAGGAAGACGGAATGGCCCGCTTCTGGAAATGGTGCCTGCTGCCAGGTCCTTGCCACTCCCAGGGGAAGTCACACTTGCTGTGCTTCTGTTATCAGCGAGCTAATTAAGATGAAAGGAGGACTCTTGGATGAGCCTGGAGAAACAGCAGCCACTTCAGTCCTTGCTCTCCATTCCTTCCGGCTGCCCTCAGTAAGGATTCGCTAACCTCTTAGGACCCCCTGGCTTGTCCACCTCCTGAGAGGGAAGGCATCACTCAGCATGGTTCTGGCACAGGATGGAAAGAGGAAACATTGAAGGAATCTGAGGAAAAAAAGAAGCCCTTTACAGCATCACCGAGGGAGAGCTGGGAGACTTCAACGCCACCGATAAAGTCCAGATTGCCTGCAGAGTCAATGTTCCCATTTCCAAGAGATGCTTTGGATGTTAAAAGCAGTAAGTAAGTCATGCTCACTTGGGGCTGGAATGTTTGTAGTCTTGAGTCTTACTGTATTGGCATTCCTCCCTCATCCCTAAATCTAAACAGTGAACCTCACAAAATAACCTTGCAATTTTATTTCCAAAGGGGAATTCTTTATGATAAGAAAAATAGGGCTGGAGAGATGGCTCAGAGGTTAAGAGCATTGCCTGCTCTTCCAAAGGTCCTGAGTTCAATTCCCAGCAACCACATGGTGGCTCACAACCATCTGTAATGGGGTCTGGTGCTCCCTTCTGGCCTGCAGACATACACACAGACAGGATATTGTATACATAATAAATAAATAAATATTTAAAAAGAAAAGAATTCTGTGCTCTTAATATTAAAAAAAAAGAAAAGAAAAATAACTAAACCAGTTCACGTATTTTTTTAACTTGACTTTTACACCTTACTTTAATATTAAGGTTTGTCTAATCCTTATATCTTGTCATAAATCACATCCTTTGAGAAACATAATTTAGAAAGCTACAGGGTCATTCAGGAGTGTCCAACTTTTGTATTGTTTGGTATTCAGGGCTATCCTGGAGTGCATGCAGCCTGTGGATTACAGGTTGGGCACCCTCGATTATTGCAAGGATGTCTAAGCGCAAGTCTCTCTTAAGGAGTCCACACCTGTGTCTTGGTGTGGTGGCCTGAATGAGAATGGTCCACCTAGGCTCGTATATTTGAATGCTTGGTCACCAGGGAATGGAATTGTTTAACAAGGGTTAAGAGTGGCCTTGTTGGAGGGGGTGGGCTTTGAGGTTGTGTCTCTCTCTTTATCTGCTGCCTGTGGATCAAGATGTAAAGCTCTCAGCTACTGCCCCAGCGCCATGCTCGTCTGCTCTCTGCCGTGATGGGCATGGGCTGACCCTCTGCCACCAAGCAATCTCCCAGTTAAATGTTTTCTTTTACAAGAGTTGCCTTGGTCATGATGTCTCTCTTCACAGCGACAGAACAGAGACTAAGACACTTGGGATTCCAGGCCATGGTCATGCACGCCTTTAATCCCAGCACTTGGGAGGCCAAGGCAGGTGGATCTCTGTGAATCTGAGGCCAGCCTGGTCTACAGAGTGAGTTCCAGTATAACCAGGGCTACACAAAGAAACCCTGTCTCAAATAAATAAGTAAGTAAATAAGTAAATAAGTAAATAAATAAATAAATAAACACACTTAGGATTGCATAAAGTCCTTTTCTTATATGGTTCTCTGTTGACATGCTTAATTTACTACCTTTGCTTCAGACTGGCTTGTATCTAAATTCTTTTCTGTTACACAGTCAAGGATCTGGTTTACTTGCATGGAAGGGTCTAAAGGGGGAAGAGAACCCTAGGCTGCCAGTGGCTGTGTTGGGCTGGGATGCCTTGCCTCCACTGACAGCTGCATCAAGTCTGAAGCCACTCAGCTGCTCCTGCTCTGGCCTATACTGCCAACTCTGGAGAAAGTTCTTGCCAGCTCTGTGTGGCCACATGCCTCAGGTGTGGAGACACATGTACCTCACTGGCCTTGTGGCCTGGCATAAGGTAGAATAGAATTAACAGATCACCAGCAACTGGCCACAGTATCCAGCTTCCAGTTGCTTCTGCTGCAGTATCCCAGAATGCTCGGTGATAATGGTGGCCATCTGCTTGGCCTAGCCCTGTCCACTGCAAGTCACAGGTATGCGAGAAGGATCTGTGCATGGGTGTGTCCATGTTGACCCTTGCATTTCTTTTGCACAGCCATTGAGACTTCCTCTGGCTGCACTGGGCTAACAGCTAAAGAGGGGCAGCTGAGTGGCCATGAGCCCTTGGGGGCCAGGGAGATGGCTCATCCGTCACTGGGTGACTTGAACACTACAGCTCAGACCTCAGTAAGACAGGCTCACAAGGCAGTGACCACTTAGCTGCCTCTATGCACACAGCCTCTAAGCTCTGACATTCCTACCCTTGCCATCACCTCCAGGTCTCTAGTCCTCCCGTCTCTCTGTCCTATGCTTCATTCCCCCAACCTGCCACTCCACAGCATCCTCAAGAACTTTCTGACAGAGACTCATGTTGTCCTTCTTTCATGGAGACCTTCCTGACCAAGAAGTGGCTTTGGGGCTGGTGTACTCTGAGGATCCAGAGGAGGCTACTGTGGGCCCTGATGCCAGCACACCATGCCACTGAGACCCCTGCTGATTCCTTTGCCTGTGTTTCTGTTACAACCAGGTACTGACAACAGATGTTTTTCACAAGCTTGTTACGGCAAGTGTTCACTAAATCCCCATTCCTTCATCTAGAGAAGATGCCTTCAGGGTGGCCATTACTCACTCTGCTTTGGGGATGTCACTCACCGAATCTTCCCAACCCACCTCACATCCTGTTGCTAGGAAGGACTGAGCAGGACGCTAACCTGGGTAGAGGCTTGTCTGTTTCCTGAATGAGGGGCCTGGCAGCTGACTTTTCACCTTGTCCATGCCCTCCTGGCTTGGATGTCACTAGCTATGCGCCTGTGGTGTGTGTGTGTGTGTGTGTGTGTGTGTGTGTGTGTGTGTGTGTGCATGTGCACGTGTGTATGTGAGTTCAGGATCAGAGACCAACAGGGCCTTTAAGGTGGAGTCCTTGTAAAACTTATGGTACCACAGAGTGCGCAGCGTCAGGCTTCGGAGGAAGAACACATGTGCCTCCTATGACGGGTTATGTACCCATTCCTCTTGCTCCCCCTGCTCTCCACCCTCACCCCTGCCCTCTGCTCCCTGGAGAAAAGGGGCAAGTGTGGTTCTAGCAATATGCCACACACCTTGCCCACAGCTCCTTCCAGTCCTCTCCCCACAAATGAGCCTCCAGGAATAAACTGGGCACCCTACTCTCTACCCCCACCCCCTGCTCGTTGCTGGCTGCACTGGGGTTGGACTGCTTTCACCTCCAGCGTCTCTCCATGCAGGAGTCTCAGAACCTTGCAAGGCCTTCTTTACAAACAGGGAGGCTTTTCAAAGACCTGTTTCCTCTCCTCTGAAGACTTTTCAGTGAGCCCAACCCAGACAGCATAACTCTAGTTCCTTTCTAGAATCTTTTATTTCAGAATAACAACACCAGCGCTCCCCAGACAGGATCTTATTATAGGCTCCTGGTTCCCCGTCAACTTTGAACCTCAGGAGCACCATGCCCCAGCTGTTGCACCCCTCTTATGGCTACAAGAACCAGATGAATCAGAGCTGGGTTTAAAGGACAGGTGAGGCCACCTACACATCTGTAAAGCCTGTAGCATCCTCATTTGGGCACTGCCAGCTGGAGGCAGGCTCTGGTGATAAGGCCAGCACAGCCTAGGAAATGTCCACCTAGGAGAGGACATCATCCTTCCCCTACTTTCTCACCTCCACGCAAGGCGTATGGGGCATTTTGCTGAGAAAATAGTGAGTGTGCCAACCTTGCACTTTCTTGGCACTGTAGTGTTAATTACAGTCTCCAGTGATGGAGGCCACTCAACGTCGGGTGTTGGCTCTTTTCTCTTCTTTTAATAATTAAAACAATTCACTCTTAGAAAATTTCATCCATATCCAGCCTCTGATTCCTGCTTCCCAGTTGCAAGCCACCCAGAATGCCCAAACACACTCCCCCCTACCTTCACGCCCTTTTCTTCTTTCTTTTACATAACTCATTGAGCCTAATTAGTGCTGCCCCACATGTACACGAGCGTGGGGCCACTATCAGAGGGAGCATAGACAACTTGCCATCCACCACATCCTTGGAGAAGACCGGTTTCCTCTTTCCCAGTAGCCACCAACTATCAATAGCTCCATAGGAGCCCCTTCCCCAGATACGCTACATGTGGACTGGCCTGACCTTGTGCAGGTAACCACAGCTGCTGGGAGCTCATGAGTGCAATGGCTGCATCATGTCTAGAAGACAATAGTGCACCCCTCCTCATTCTGTGGCTCTTACATTCTTTTTACCTCCTCTTCCAAGACGTCCCCTGAATCCTGGAGGAGGGGGGTGTGGTTCTGCAAACGAAGAAACATAAATATTTAGAAGACAATTAGAATGACATCCCTCAAGGAGGGTGAGTGATAACCATCTTGCAAGTATTTTGACAACTTGTCCATTTAGAGAAATAACAGTAGTAGGCTCTGCCCTAGGACTTATGACCTTCCCAATCCTGAGCTTTTGGCCAGGTTGACATTACCAGACATGACATTACATGCTCTGTAGAGCAGGCCTCAAATTTAAATGAAAGTGGTTGGTCGCCTCTGTAACAGCCGTGCCATTATTGCACCAGTGGGCACAGCTTTCCCAGCACAGCACGCAGAGTTCGCTGCTGGGTAAGTATTTTGATGAGCTTTCTCCCTCAGTGGCCTTTGTAGCACCTTCTAGTACTGTGAAAGCTAGCCATCAGGGAGGAAGTTTTCAGGTCTATTACAGCTCGATCTCTCCATGGACTGCAACCAAAGTATGTGTGTCTTCAGCAATAGGGTCTTATCTAGTTATGCTGGGCATCCAAAGGCAATGGCAATAACCCATGTTGTTTAGGGACCCCTGGGGACATGTAGGTTCTTAACGTCACCTTTGCTTCTCATAGCCACGAGGTAAAGATGGGAGAAGGGTGGCTTGTGAACAGAGCAGGCCAGCTAGAGACTATAGTTCTTAGTGCAAGAACCAGGAGTCAACACCACACCTTAAGCCAGAGGAATTTTATAGCATTGTAGCGAGAATGTAGAAGGTATAGACAGAATACCCCTTAACTTGGCCCAGCACTGAGTCTTTAGGGCTAAGAGGAGAGAAGCAGCTGCTGCCTGTGATGCGGGGTGTGGGCCTTATATACAGTTTCAGTCTAAGGACAAGTGGACAAATCATAACTTTCATTAGTGACTTCTGTGCCTGTCCCCAGAGCAGTGTCATGCTGGCTCAGCACAGAGTCACATGGAGTCTTGGGAACAGAAGCTGTCCCTAGCCAGATCTTTGAGGACAGGGAGTCCGCAGAAGGCTCACTTACGCCTTGATCCTCTCCGCATGGTGCAGGGTTTGCTTGTTGCCCTTAGCTATCCAGAATTCTGGTCAATAAAGAGAGCAGCTGGGAGAAAGGGAGGGAGCAGGGCACAGAGAGCAGGGGTGGCGGGCTGAGCAGACGGAAGAAAGGAGAGAGATGATGGGAAGACAGATTGCAAACAAGTGCCCCATAATTAACTTCTATTGACATTATTTTAAAAATGTGCAATTTTGCAGCTGCAGAGAAAGTACAAGAACAATACAAGATTCTCTCTGTGTCTGTCTGTCTCTGCACAAACATGGGGGTGGGGAGAACCATTTTTCCTGAACCATTTGAGTATAAATTGGAGCCCTCTGCCCTTAAGCACTCCAGGGCCCAGTTCCTGAGAACAAGGGCAGTTTCCCACATAATTGTCATACAAGCATCAAAACTCAGTTAATTGTTTTCATTAATACACGGTATATTCAAATTTGTTGAGTGGGTCAATGGTGGCTCTTCCAGGACTGTTTTTTCCGAGTCTAGGAAATTCCCCAGCATCACCATAGCATCTAATAGGTGTTGATCTTTAGACTCCTTTATCCTAAAAACATTCTGCAGCCTTCCTCTGGGTTTCTTGTCCTGAATGGTTTGGGGAAGTGTTAAACTGGTTATTTTAGGTGGTGTTCTACTTGAGTTCATCCCACTTTTCTTCAAGATGACATCTGGGGCACCCCTCAGGCAGGTATGCCCCTGGGAGTAAGGTCTCTTCCTCAGTGTGTCACCTCTCTGTAGCGGAATTGTCTTCAAGACATGGGAGGAAAAAAAACCCTTTGCGTTTTCCTCTGTATTTGCCCCGCATTCTTCACTTCTTCCTGTATATGGGAAATTCCATCTGGAAATATATATATTTTTTTATCCTGACAAGCCTTCTTTAACATTTCTTATACTGCAGGTGATGAATTCTCTCAATTTGCATTTATCTGAAAATATCTTTCTTTTCTCACTTTCATTCTGAAAAATATTTTCACTGTATATAGAATTCCAGATCAACAGGATTTTTTATGTTATATTTTCTGTCTCCTGTCACGTCTAATAAGAAACTAGACATCATCTGTACTGCTATTCTCACACATTCAACAAGTCTGATTCAAAGGACCCACACTGTCTCAGAATCGTTGGTTCTTGTAAGTTTGATTATTTATCTTACTGTTCTAATTAGCCTTTCTGTTGCTGTGACCAAAAGCAACTTGGATGAGGAAAGAGTTGATTTCAGCTTATAATTCTAAATCACAGTCTATTATTGATGGAAGTCAGGGCAGGATCTCAAGGCAGGAGCGGAAGCAGAGACCATGGAGGAGTGCTGTTTCACTGGCTTGCTTCCTCTTGCTCGCTCATACCTCTCCCTGCCCTTCTGAATGCTGAGGGTGAAGCTGAGGGCTTAAGATGTGCGGAGCCCAAGCCTCAGCCCTGGGTTTGCTCTGCTGGTACCCTCCTACCTCCCCAGTGGGCCAGAGGAGCTGCAGGGCAGAGGTGTGAGCCGAAGGTGAGCACTGGCAATGGGGTGAGGATGGTGAAGGTAGTGGTTGCTAAACAGAAGGGGTAGTGGGTAACAAAGTGCTCTGGTAACATAATGTTGGCCGAAAAGAGGTGGAGCAACCAGCCACCTTACCACCCACCTTTCAATGCATAGAGAGTAAGAGAAGCCTTTGGAATCCTGGTGGAGGGGGGATACAGGTGCTGGCTGACAGCTACACCAATGCTGTGCCGGAGCTGCTCACCGGAACTGCTCACCGGAGCTGCTCACTGGAGCTGCTCACTGGAGCTGCTCACCAGGGCCACAGGCCTTTCAGCCTGAGCTCCACCCACAGTGCAGGCTTCCGAGGAGCACAGATGCTGATGGCCATTTCAGCCACTGAGACTTTCAGGTCTGCCTTGATGAGCGTGGGTGGATATAGGATGGCTGGAAAGCAGGCACTACAGTCTCTGGTGAAAGCCTAGAACTCTGTGTTGGGTTTAGAGGAAATCTGTCTGGGCAGGGTAAAGTGACCTGGAGTCCCTCCTTTATGTGTCAGTTTGAGTCTCTTCTGCATGTAGGGCAATCAAGGCTAGAGTCATCCCAGGCACCCAGCAATTGGAGGGTGCAGCTTGGGAAAAGCTACAGACTGACTGAGGCTGGCTGCTATTCGGCAGTGATTTCCTCTTCCTACCTCCTTCTTGATATACAGCCTCTCCTGCACCCTCTCTGGCTCTGTGTTCCCAAAACAAAGCACCCCTGAACCTAGGGCTCTTTGCATGCATCATCTGATATCATTCTCTGGTTGCAACTGTGCCCCATGCAGAAGGCTCTTAGCTTACCATGAAGGCTACAAGACCTAGCCTCACTGAGGAGGCATTCACAAGCCCATGGAACTCTGTGGGACTGGAGGCAGGATTTGAACCCATAGTCCTTTGGTTCCCAGACTCGGTAGTGAAGCTGCCAACTGCCATGGACCTGGGTATCACTACATGTGGCCTTTGTTCTGGCCTTGCTGGTCAGCACTGGCATCTTAGCTATCTTGTCTTCCCTGAGCCTTCTCCAGGCTTCTTTCTACCCTCATGCAGGTGTCAGGGCTGGGCAAGGACCTGCAACTCCAGATCGCTCCCAGCAATAGTGCTGAGGGACTAAAGCAAGAGAGCACCCCCCAGGCCTGTGGAGCAACAGCTCTCCCCTGTCCTGCTTGCATACACAAGGATGCACATGCACATTTGTTTATAAGACATGCATAAACACAGTCACGCACGCACACACATATGCACATGCATGCACACACACAAGCACATATGAAAGCTGACACATGTGCACACAGGGGTTTAGACCCCTAATGACCATACATCTTGCACAAGTACACATGCATGCACACACACATGAGCACATATACCCATATACATATGCACATGGTCCCTTCATCAGCTGGCCTCTCCTGATAAGTGCTGTCTAATTGACAGATTTTGCACCAGGCCTTTGGAGTCTCTGCATCTGACTGTCCCTTTCTACTTAGCCTCAGTCTTGAATGCTCTGACAGATCACCTTGGACTGCTTGGAGCTCACACATGGACCCAGCTGCTCTGGAAGCTGGGAGGGAGCCTGCAACAATGGTGTGTGAGGCCTGCTGTCTGCTGTCTGGTGAGGTCCACTGCCTGCTTCATAGCTTGCTCCTCCTCACTGATGCTCTGTATAGAGGAAGGGGTTGGAGCTCTCTGGGGATCACATCACCTCTCAGAGCTTCAACCTCGAACTCCAGCTCACTGGGGACAAGTCTCCCACACAGGGACTTGGGGCTTCTGGCATCCAGCAGCTGGAACACACACTGTGAGCATAACAGGGGAAGAGCCTCTGTTCGGGTCTCTGGAAATGAAGCGCCATTCTAGAGGGTAGCTATTAGCGCAGGAGGGAGGAGGGATAGACGGAATCTCCAGAGAGCCTCCAAGTTAGCCAGCAAGTGTCCAGGGGAAAGGCTTTTTCTTCTCAGGCACACACCCAGCTGAGGAAGCGAAGTGCAGTCAGGAGGCCCAGGATTCTGATGGAAACAACAAAATCCCTGAAATACCTCATTTTCTGACAGCTATTCTGCCGCAGTTTTGAAACTCGGCTGGATGCAGAGCGCCAGCCCCTTCCCTGGGCTGAGAATGTCAGAGCCCATTGATCCGGGTAAAATATGCCAGGAGGAGAGCCCTTGATTGAGAAGCATGCCTGATCAGCATCTCAATGCTTTCCTACATTGATTTTGGATACCAGGGTCCCTGATAGAGTGGAAATTTACAGTCTCACCACCAAAATTCCTTCCCGACTCCATCATCCGCTCAACAGATGGCACATCTCCAGGGTAACTTTAATAACCCCCAAAATTAAATTAGTGAAAAATGGAGAATGCTTGTAATATTAAAAGTCATCCATGGCTTCAGGAAGCAGGTAAATTTTCATCCATAGAGGTGCCTCAACATAAAAAGAAGTTGGAGATGGGATGATGGCTGTGAAATGAAGATGCTTGTCTGTCCCTGCCCAATCTCTGCCAGCCTCTGCCAGTTTCTGCTTGTCCCTGTCTGCCTGTGTCTGTCCCACATCGCAAACTATGCCACCAGGACCCTAAGCAGTGAGTTGCAGTGGAAAGTGTTGGTTCCCATGATGGAACTCTTCCTGGCGACTCTTGGAAGCCCTGGCGAGTAGACCAAGCCCACCTGTAGGAAAGAAAGAGATGTGACGACCTTTGTGCAGACACACCTCATGGGGTCAACTGGGCAGCACAAACATACTTGGCCAGATGTGAAGGGGCAGTGTAGGGAGGTTCCAGTACCATCCTTGTGCGACTAATCTAGTATTACAGACTAGAAACGGTATACTTGACTCAGGCCAATCTCTCTTGGGAGTCCAAACCTGGTTTATTTTCCTGCCCACTTGGGGCCAGAGGCTGAATTCAAGCCAGGCTGGAACCACATGGACCTGAGTTCCCATGTGCAGGGCACCTCAGGGACCACCATCAATTCTCCTGTTGCCTGGTCACATGCTCACATCCAACCACCTGCTGTGCCTCTAGAGGCTTCTTCCACTGCACAGTGCAGCTCTCTTGTCAGTTTGGAGATCACCGGATAAAGAAAAGTCACCACAGACCCAGACCCAGATTCAGCATGGAGCTCAGAGAGTTCCCACCGTGATATTGGGTGTTTGCTGAAACTCTTGAGGGTGGCACACATGTTCTACATACACTGGGTTTGAGAGCTGCATGTCTCCTCTGCAGATGGTGATGGTGTCTATTATAGATTCCTCCTTCTCTGTGCATCTAGCTAGTGTGGGATTTGGGGCTGGCTCTGTGTAACTTATCTTAAAACTAGGCCAAGGGCTGGGGAGATGGCTTAGTCAAGAAAATGCTTGCTGTGCGAGCATGAGGACTTGAGGACCTGAGTTCAATGCCCCAGAACCTATGGGAAAATCTGAACATGAAGGCAATGAAGGGCTGGGAATAGGGTCCCACGTCTCGCCGCTGAGCCGGATAGCTGGAAGCTGCCCCAATTTCTTGCATATGGATTGGTCTGCCATGGATTTTCTCTATGAATGAGGGAGGAGGGATGCCTTCTCTACCTACAGAAACTCTTGGCTTAACAAGTACAGCAAAAACAGAGGAGGAAGGAGGCTATGGCTTCCCACCCGCTGCCCTTCTAGAAGGCACCTCCACCACTGTGTGCTGCTGGGAGCCTCAGGACCTCAGAGGGAGCGGGGTTCAGACTGGTGGAGGTCCCTTGGTTTCTCCTTAGTTGTGTAAATACTTCTTGCTTCTTCCAAGATCCACTCAGCTGTGACAGAGACACCATTCCCACACTGCAGGCCAACATGAAAATCAATTCTGTTCCCCACATGGAAAATCCTTACTCATTCTGTGCAGACAGTGAAGACAGGCTGGGCTAGGCTATTCATTACCTTCTTATCCATGGAACTCATCTGCCCCCACCCCCCGACACACACACACTGATGAAACCAGTCAGTAGTCGTCCACTCAGGGGGACAGATCATGTTTAGCCAGCATTGCCAGACTGGTGTCCACATAACGTCTCCTTCCGCTGTTGCTCTTCCCAGAAGTTCAGAGAGCCTTTTAGCTTCCTTCATCGCCAATCCCCCCCATACCTGCCCCACAAGACTATTTTGGCTCTCACACACATGAAAGGGTACAGAGGACCTGAATACACATTTAGCTCTGCCATGGCCCCACTGCATGCATGGCTATGGTCTGACTGTGTGGTCATCGTACCCAGCTTCATTTGCATAAGCCTGAGTAAAGGAGGAATCAACTTCTGCTCATAGTGAGATGAAAGGATCAGGCAGGCTGGGAAGACCCTGGGATGCACACTGGAATCAGCACAGAGGACCCAAGACCAAGGGGGCTTGGTTTGCATGAAACACACCTGAACAAAACAAGCTCAAACAGAGAGGGCCTGCTTCTTTTCTCAGAGACACCAGAGGCCACATGGTCCCAAGCATGGTGTGATCTCGTCCTGGCTCCACTTCTTTCAGATTCCCTTGGTTCTATCTTTGTCCCTAGGCTAGTTGTGTTTGGTGTTGCAGCATGGCAGCTGGAAACCACCCTTTGGTCTCATGCCCCTTCCTTCTCATCTAAGAGAAACAAGTATACCACCGTAATACTTCTACCCCAGTCTTTAGCTTTAGGGTTGACTCTGCTGCACCAGCTGTGTTGATGGGGTGGGGTGATGTTGGCCCTTGTCTCTGCCTTTCTCTATAGTCCTGGCTGTGGTATGGTAAGAGGAAACAAATCTAGCAGCCTCTGTTTATGAAGTCCTTGGCTCTCTCTCAATTTCTCCTTCTGTTTTTCCTTCATGGGAATGCAGAATACAGGTTGTTCCCTCTATGGTACCAACCAACCAACCAAATAAACAAACAAGCAAACAACCCATCGTGTTTCCAAATGCTAGAAGCATAAATAACTTTTGCCCCCTTCTTTGTCTACCACAATCAACAAGATGCTCAGACCCAGGTGGCCTCACCCCTTGTCACCAGGTAAATTTTGCTCATTTTTATCCACAGGAAGGCAAGTCCTTGCTGAGATAAATCATGTATGTCTTTAAGACTGGCACTGATCCATGAATCCACCGGACCTACTACCATATGGGAAGATAACACAGAGCATACTGGTCCCTTGCCATGGTCTGCTTAGTCTGTGGTGTCTGAAGGAGGCTGGATGTCCTTGGGTGTTGTTTGCTGAGCTCTGGGTGACTTTATTTGTGATGGAGAGTTGCAGAGGGAGGCCACTGGTTGGTCCAAGTCTTTATTTCAAGAACCATGTTCTTCTGCTTGTCTGGGTGACATTGGCTGATACCTTTCTAGAGCCAGAAAAAAATCTCCACTGGTTGTGGGTGCTGGGGAGGGACATAGATTTCCTAAGACTTGTCATGACAGTCAGTCTGGCTTCTGTGATATGATTTAGCTCAAAAGTCCCACCCTACTGTCCCTCTACTATTAAAGGAGCTCAGCTACCACCCATGGCAGGACTAAGAGAATTCTGCACTGATACCCTGGGCCAGGGCCTTGATTCTGTCCAAAGGACAGGGGTTGGAGGATTCTGTACTTGCTATGAGCCTCTCAGCATTGAGCTCTTGTGAGGTGAAGGACATCCTTGTTCCTGTGATGATCACATCACCATAGCCCCGCATCCTTCATCAGCACCCTGTGCCAGCCCCTTTCTTTAGTTTGAATGGCTGAAGTTCTAGGTGAGTTGGGCCCATGTTTCTTGTTGGTGATCATCCTTTCTCCAGGGACCAGTCCCCAGCAGGCAGATGCTCACACCAGACCCCAGCAGCAAGGGGATGGAGGGCAGAAGGAGTCCGTTTTGACTCTGTACAGAGCCCAGCAGAACCCCACACTCACAGCCACGACTGCCTAGTGACAGCCAGAGACCCCACAATGTTCTTTCTCACAAGTAGTCCTTCCCTCCCAGACCCTGGCCACCTCACCCCACCCCCATTTCTAAGGCAGCTAGGGACAGGCAGTCCCTTTATTTGAATGATATTTCTCGGAACCCCCAAAGGCTTCATCACAGAATGCAAGTTGCTGGTTGCTATCCTCCTGGGTGGCTTGGCTGCTCTCAAAGGGGTGGGGTATTTGCCCCAGACCCCAGCAGATGCTCTGGAGCCTCTAAGTAAAGCCATGTCAGGTTCAACTCTGCACAGTAACCTATGGAGTTCCAAAAGCACTGAGCTAGCCTCCCCCCTCCTTCTCCTAGCATCACCAGCAGCCAGGGATGTATTGTGACATTGCTAACACCCCACAGACAGCCACATGAAAACACTCATTAGCATGTTAGGGAGGTTTCATCTTGTCATGCTGTGAATCTGCTCTCTGCATCCCTACCCAGGCAAGTAGAGACTGGCTCAGGGATGTGCTATTGGTTAGCCAGGGTACCAGGACTCAGGGGTCACCTCATACCCTGGCTTACATGATAGAGGCCAGAGCTTGATGGGTCTGTCTGTCCAGAGCCACAGGAGTGCTAAGGAGCCTTCTGGAAAATTCCCTGCCTAGACAGGAATTGTTGGAAGGTACAACACAGGAGAACAGAGTATCCCCACAGTCCTGCCACCAGCTCCATGTGCTGTCACAGAGATGTCAGATGCGACATCTACAGATTACAGGCCATGTACTGAGAAGCAAGGACTCAGAAGCTATCCTCAGGGCCTGGAACATGGGGATAGGAACAAAAATATTCTGCAGAAATGAGCAAGTCCATGTGTCTCCTGGTCAGTTGGTTTCAGAAACTGAACTTTCCTGCCCCATGGTGTAGACCCATCTAGGCTGAGTGTCCAGAGAGTCTCCAAGGAAAGGGATGAAGGGCTAGCTCCAGAGGAGCGTCAAAAGCCCTCCAGGCTCGACTCTCTCACTCCATGGAGTTGAACACTGAAATGATCTTTCTGCCTCTGTTTCCATCTGACTCTGCCATGGGCCCACTCAACATGCCACATCCAGCCATCAGCAATGGCCCAGTTCCCCATTGTCAGTCAGGGCTGAGGTCTTACTGGATAGGTGTAGGAGCTATCCTTGGTATGAGATAGGTCACCTCCTGAAGGATGGGTGGACACATGGGAGGCCTGGGTTCTGTGTGTGCCCTTGGCCAAACTAACCTGACTCAATGTAGGCAGAGGCTGCTGTTCGTTCCCAGCTGCCCAGACCCAAAATAATCACACAGAAACTATATTAATTAAAACACTGCTTGGCCTATTAGCTCAGACTTCTTATTAACTAACTCTTACATTTTAAATTAACCCATTCCTATTATTTTGTATTTTACCATGAGGCTGGTGGTTTACTGGTAAGGTTCCGGGGCATCTGTCTCCTTCGGCAGCTACATGGCATTTCTTTGACTCCACCTACTCACTCTTTCTCTACATATCTGTCCGGATTTTCTGCCTGGCTTTACTCTGTTAAGCCACTGGCTGAAAGCAGCTTCTTTATTAACCAATGGCAATAAAACATATTCACAGCATAAGAGGGAATCCCGTATCAACTTAAGGTGGAAATAAAGGGAAGTCTGAGGAGGGAAGGGATGCCTGCTGGGCAGAGCCCACATCCCAAGACCTTTGCTGGTTAGGATTGCTGATAGCTTAATTCTAGTTGTGTGACCAGGCAGGAGCCAAGGACCTACACCATGCCTGGGATCCTTATCACAAGTTCCTGGCTGGCCAGTCCCTTACCCCCTTTCTTCCTCACAGTCCTCCACAGGTGCTGACCCAGCCAGGAGCATCTGGAAGTTGGAAGCACTGGTAGAGAAGGCCTAGTGTCTGCCCTGCTCCCCTCACCCCAGACAAATGTGCTGCCTCCTGGCAGGAACAACAGATCCATCTCCTGCTGAGTGCCACACACAAACCCATTTTCATCCAGGTACCGAGATCCATCTCCTCTATCTTCCTATCTTCTAAATTTATAGATGGCTGCTATGCATGCCCTCCAGAGAAGATGCGTTAGAGACGATAAAGACGGCTCCAGCTCCAGACAAATGTTGGCTTGTGATTTAAAGCAAAAATGTAGGCTTGTAGGCAGCTATGCTGGGAAGGAGGCAAAGCCCAGTGAAAGATGCTTTGGCCTATTGGACCCTCGGGGCTCCCCAGTTCACTGCCTAAGTTCTTGGGTCCAGACTTTGGCCTCTTGTTACAGATAGCTAAAGACCCAAGGGGTTTTAGCTTGTGAAAGACAAAGGTGAAACCGAGTTGTTTAGGGGAGGTTCTAGGTCCCGGGATTCTGTACCCAGCTTACAGGAACCTCTGCGTCTCAGCTTCCCTGAATACAAACACTCATCTCCTTGAGATGCCTACAGAAAACACCATGTTTCCAACAGAATTTGGAATTTACCTCCTCTCCCTCCTGACCAGGCCACTCAAAACTCTGGAACACACCCAAGAAACAAGAGGTGTTCTCTTTGTTTACTTCCTTCTGCAAAGCTTTGGATGCATAGGGCATTCCATGGACCACCTTGACCATGTTACCCTGGCTCTCAAGAGGAAGTCCCCCATAGAGAACAGGCACGGCATCTCCTACTGGCATGCCTCCAGTAGAGACAATAGGGCAGTGGGCGGTGCCTCCTCTGCCCTTCACCGCTTCCCCTGTAGTATGTCCCCGCATTCCTGGGCTCTCAGTCCTTTCAGGAGATGACTGCTCTTCAGTGCTTCACTGAGTTATGGGAAAGTTGCTCTGAGCACTGGGGAGGGGTCCGTTGAAACCAGGATAGTTCAGAGTGATAGTATTTGAGGACAAGAGGCTCCCATTTACCTTGGGACATACAGAAGTTGTTCTGTACAGCCCAGAGGGGCAAGCCTAAAAAACATCTGAGTTGGAGATGTGTTTCAGTTGGTAGAGTGCTTGCCTGGCATTCAAGAAGCCCTGGGCATCATTCCAGCACCCTATGCATTCCATGGCTCACACACAGAGGTCAAAGGACAGCCCAGGGGAGTTCTAGGACTTGAACTCATGTTGTCAAGCTTGACAGTAAGCGCCTTGGTCTCTTCTCACTGACTGCTGTCATGGAGTTTGTAAAAAGTATTTTTACCCAAGGCATCGGTGGCGCATGCCTTTGACCCCAGCACTCGGCAAGCAGAAGTAGGCGGATATCTGTGAATTCGTAGGCTAACCTGGTCTGTAGAGCAAGTTACAGGACAACTAGAGCTGTTACACAGAGAAACCACGTCTCAGGGGAAAAAAACTACTTTTACCTAGCCACACAGTCATCTTAACATTATGTAGATGCTCTCTGGCTTATGAGCACATTTAGTAGGTGGACATACCGTACGTGATGGCTGGGCTACTGTACTCTGCAGTCTCTGTGAGTTCCCTGACCAGAGGGCTGCCGGGTGCTACTGCTGCCCAGCACTGCAAGTGAGGATCACACTGCAAGGCACTGACCAAAGGTCACATTGCCACCTTGGAAGTGAGTTTTCTGAGTGCATATGGCATTTCATACCATTCTAAAGCTGAATCACCATGCTGTTGAACCCATATGACATAGAGAAGGTTAGTCCAGCACCACAGGCAGTGTCAGCCTCTTAAGGCCATGTGTCCCATTCCTCCCTTCCTGTCCCCACACTGACACATTTCTATCATCTGTATGTTGTAAACCCCACAAGGCACTCTTAGGAAATTTGCTGCGAACAGACAGTTGCATTTTAAAGAGATCAAAGATGTAGATGAAAGGGCAAGTAACTGCATATTCTCAGATTTGGTCAAAAACCTTTAGCCCAGACCTGAATCTCCTCTTTGCACCATTTTCCTTCCACTTATAGAATTTTCCTCAGCACACCTGCGATCATTCTTCCAATTACGAGCGTCTACTGGGCACGGCGAGCTCCATTCTTTACAAAAAAGACTTCCTCTGCTGGTCTCTCAGCAGCCGGCAGGATCTTTCCCACGTAGTGTTGGGGAGCTGTCCTTCCATGCTCTTTCAGCTTGCCTGTTCCCAGCTCGAAGTCTGCCGTCCTCATTTTTGTTCCTCTGCGTGCCCTGGCAGCTTGCAGCTTTTACAGCGGGTTGGTGGCAGCTGGCACAAGCTGTGCTTTGGTGTCATTTTCTCTGTTAATCCATCTGAGACCTTGGTGAGATTTTAAAACCTGTGGGGTTCTAGTTCTCATCTGATATAGAGATTTTTCAGTTGTTTCTTCAAACAGCTGTTTTCTCCATTCCGTTTGTTCTGAGACCCAAGGCCTGAGTGTTAGATGTTGGTGAGTTGGCTCACAGATCTTAATGCTCACTTTCCTGGGCCTTTCTCTCTGCGCTGTGTTTTGAATGCTGGGTCCCAGTATGTCTCTGTGCTCACTGATACTGATCTTTGCTTCTGTCACGTGTGACCAACCTTCTGTTGCTGTATTTTTTTTTTTTTGTGACAGATACTGTGTTTCATATTTAGTCTTCTTTGCCTCATATTACCTGGTTTTTTTTTGCCCTTTGGTGGTGCTGGGAATTGAACCCAGGGCCTTGTGCATGCTAGACTAGTGCTCTATCACCGAGCTACACACCCATCCCCTCTCCACCTTGCATTTCTCCTGTTTCTATTCTGCTCAGATTTTGGAACACCTGGTTACATGTTAACAGTCATGTCTCCTGCTTCTCAGTCAAGGTATATGAGATCACTGGACCTTTATTAATTTTTTGGCATTTACTTGTCTATTGTGTTATGTGCGGGTGTTTACATGTTCCACGGTGTACCTTTATGGTGATCAAATGACAACTCTCAGGAGTCAATTCTCTCCTTGTACCATGTGGGTCCTGGGTATTGAACTCAGATGGCTAGTCTTTCTGGGGGCAGTTTACAGTGGGTGTAGGGTGAATGATATTCTTCACTCTAGGACTGAGGTGCCACCCTTTACCTGATCCTAGCTGCCTGAACCATGGACACCTCTATTGTTCTCCACTGTGGAAGCTGGGTACTGTGTAGCCCCTGTTTTCCAGTGGCTCCACCCTTGCCCTCATGCTGCTTGTTCCACATGTACTGATGGGCGGCCAGCCAAGCACCTGTGGTACCTGCCAGTCTGATTTGGGCTTTGGAAAGTGTTCTTTGTGTTCATTGTCCATCCTTACCAGCCACCCACCCTCATTTATTTATTCATTCATTGTCTCTGGGGATTTCCTTTGCTCCCCAACACTCAGCACAGCACTGACTGGGGTGCAGCTGACAGTGTCCTGTCCTGTCAGTGTGTGAGCCAGGGCAAGCAGAAGTCACCTGATCCCAGCCTCACTCTAGATCAGCGGTTCTCAACCTGTGGGTCGTGATCCCTTTGGGGGTCACATATCAGATACACAATATATCAGCTATTTTACATTATGATTCGCAACAGTAGCGAAATTACAGTTATGAAGTAGCAGTGAAATGATTTTATGGTTGGGGGTCACCACACCATGAGGAACTGTATTAAAGGACCTTGGCATTAGGAAGCTGAGAGAACCACTGCCCTAGACAGGCAGGGACACTGAAGCCCAGCGAGCAGAAGGATTGTATCTGAGGTCATATCATAAGTCTGCAGTGGACTTGAACTCTGTCCACACCTTCTCTCTTGGGAGCTACTCATCTTCCAAGGTAGATTCTGACCGGGGCCATCTTCCTGACTGCTGAATTCCCAAGGCTTGGCTGTTTGTGAACGTCAGAGATCTGTCCTCTGCCAGTTCTGAAGGCTGGAAGACTGCAGTTACGGCAACAGCGGGTCTTGTGTCTGGGGAGGGATGCACTCTGCTGCCGGGATGGGGCCTCGTTCTTCTGCCAGGGTGAATGTTGTATCTTTACAGGGCAGAAATGGGAAAGGTGGAAAGAGATGAGGCCAGCAAGCAAGCCTTTCAAGTGGTTTGTTCTGTCACAAGGTCTCTGTCCTTCCAAGTCAAGTGCCACGTGACCTTGGGAGCATTTCTGCTAGGTAGGGGAACGGTCTCAGACTGTCCACATTTCCAGCTACCCAGGGACATAGCCCTTATCTCTGTGGAACTTGGGGCCAGTTGTGGGAAGGGACGTCAGGCCTGTTCCTTTACCAGAGCTGGCGCTCATGTTTCTTGAGACCCAGGGGTGTCGGCTGAGCTCTGCGGGTTGGGGGACCAGCCTCTAGTTCTTGGCGTTCGATCAAGTGCCCACATAAATCTTAATGTCCTGGATGTTGACCACATTGAATGCATCCAGAATAGCTTCCTCACCCAGGGAGGCCATGCTGGCCTGGGATGCTGTTTCAGATCGCCCATAGAGACCATCTCATGGTATTTATAGGAGGCAGATACTGGAGAAGTCAGGCTTGGGGACCAAGAACTGGTGTCCTGTGTTGAATGAACAGGGGACATATATGTCCAGGGTCCCATGGGTCTCCTCCCAGCAACAAGTAGTTGTACCCTCCATCCTCCATGTACCTGTAGTCTGCCACTGTTGGGAAGGGCTCACGAAAGACCATGGTTACAGTGATGTCCTTGTTCCTCATGGTTCTCTCAGGTTCTTTCTCATCAGAATTCCTCTGCCAGGCTCTGTTCCCCTGGAGGACTGAGGGCCAGTTACCCTGCACACATTCAATTTGTGTCTGGGCCACAAGGCAGAGTGGCCCACCTACTCATACACTCACTGGACACCAGCGCCCCAAGATGCTGGCCTCTGGCCCCCAGTAACCTGCTCTTCACCTCTTGGTGGCCTGTAAGTTACATTCCAGACCCTCCAGCAAGCTAATGCCCGTGCAAACCTCATTCCTAATTAAATCCTCTTTTCTGTAAAAAGACGCGAGTTGATTTGCTCTCGCTTTTGCTGTTTATTTATTTATTTTTTTAGTGCTCACATTTTTCCAAGGACGACTTGTTGAAAATGAACTGAAACCAGACCAATGAAATTACAGGCTCCCACTGAGAGCACCCAGTGGGAATCCTGCCCTGCAAGCTCCTGTGGTCCCCTCCAGTCCTGTCCCTGTCTAAGCAGTGGGAAAGTGATGGTGGCTCTCAGGCTTGCTGAGTTTGGGAAGTGCTGGACATAAGGTTCTCTGTGAGAATGTACCTGGGCCAGTGAGATGGAGCAGCGTCTTGTTGCCATGGCAATGCTGCCAGCATTCCCATCTTTTGCAGAAAAGGGTCACACGCTTGCCTCCTCCACAGTTTTGAACTTCCGTAAAATAACAATGCTGATATCCAAGCGCACGCTGACCTGCTGCTGTGCACTCTTCCTCTTGGCCACTTTCTGAGCGATGTGTCGCCGTAATGAGCCACTGGCTGGAGGAAGGGGGGCCTGAGGAAGGATGGTTTGTCAACTCAGGGTGCCAATTTATCTCCGTCTTCCAAAGTCAGCCACAGTCTGCGATGAAAGATGAAATGGCTGCATATGTAGTCATGGGAAGTCCTCCCGTAAGTCTGACTTTTTCTGCCTCATTAGCACATGTGATGAGTAAGGCCTATGGGCCTTGCCATGGTGAGACTCAGTCCGGGTCAGCGAGGTCCCCATGTATGTCTAGGGCCCAGACACTACTCACACTCTACAATGGAACAGCGGGGCATTTATGAGTCCTGAGACACAGAGATGTCACACAGTCTTTGTAAGCGAGGAGAATGGACCGCTTTCCTGCGATTTTGGAGATGCCAGAAAACCAGCAGGGATACCACAGTTTTCTGGAGTCTGGGGTGGGGTAGAGGGGACACAGAGGACTTATCTCAGCCTCCAATGCAGGGGAGCCCAGCTGGTCTGCTCAGAGTCGGGCACCTGAGGAGGGAAGGACAGAGGCAGCACAGAACCCCTGCAACTAACATATAAACGCCACTTCCCAGCCTACCTTGCAGTAGGTGACTGGTGTTGACCAGTGGGATTACCATGAATGTCATACCTGCCCTTGGGAACCATACCCAAACCCAGCCAGTCAGTAGCCTATGCCGCCTCCTTTTTGATCTATCCTGTGTCCTGCTGCTTGGAACTGGCATGTGATGGCTGGAGCTCGGGCCACGAGATGACAGGATGATTGCGTGCGGCAAGCTTTGAGCCTGGAAGCTGAGATGCCAGACCGTGCCTGGCTTGCCCACAGAGCTCTCTCTCATGGAGAGTCTCTGAGATATAACGCGGCATCTGAGAACTGAGGAGAGAACAGCCGGGAGTCTGGAGAGGAGGCCTGAGCAAAGGCTTGACACTTACAGCTGGGTGTGGCTGGGATGGGGAAGAGAGTGGGGAGGGAGGGAAGTGGGGTGGTGGGTCTGTCACCTGTGTGCACTGACACCCCGCTCTTCCTTGAGCGCCCATCTGCAGGCCAGAACTTCACGCTGGGCTTTGCTTCTGCCTGCCATGTTCTCATAAGTCCAGGGATGACCCTCTCAGAATGGAGTGCAAAGAGTCCAGTCTAGAATGGTTTGATGGGTCACATCTGCAGCCTAGCTAGCATACAAGAGACCCAGCATTCCAGCTAGCCTGACCCTGTCCCTGAGGAGACAGCGGGGAGTGGGGTGGGGGAGGGTAGTGTTATGAGAGGGGGCCACCTTCCTGCCAAACCGAGGTCCAGTTCAGACCCTCATAGCCTCACATTAAAAGTTAGTGTGTCCCCACAGGCCCTCTGAGGTGATGGGAGGCACTCTCAGCCAAGACCATACTGTGTGAGGCTGGCTGTGGCACCTTGGCCCCCTCCTCCCACACTTTTGACCGAGGTGCCTCATTCTCAGGAGTGGGGAGCAGCAGCCCAGGCCTGGCAAAAGAAATAGTAAACAGAGAACCGTAGAGGAAGGGGCGAGCTGAAGAGAGGGTATAGGAGTCAAGCCTCCTGAACATTCGTGCCAAGGAGTCTGGAAGGATTCAGCCTCCTCTGGAATGGTGCTGGGAGCCCTGAAGGAGGAAGGCTATCAAACTGAGCCACAGACAGCAGGGCAAACCACCTCTTGGCTTCTGCCACTTCCCGGGTCGCTGCAGTGGGCCTCTTGGACCTCTGGAGTATGAAGGGTGCCTTGTGGTCCCTAGACTCCCCAAGATAGCTCTGTGGACCAGGTTCTGCTCACGTGCTCCTCTGACTCACAGTCTCTGTGAGCCCTGAGAGCATCAGAGAGTTTTTTTCCACTGCCGCCTCCTGCAGAGGCCTCTCCCTCTTGGTAACTTAATTAGCTCTCTGTTTCCCAAACAGGGGAAGCGTGACTCAGCACTATTGCACCATCTATATTTGTCACTTGCCCCCACCTCAGGTGTCTTGCAGCCCAATCTTTGGGGAAATTAGATCATTAGGTTGGGAAGGGTTTTGAAGGTGGCTATAGCCTTGCCCAGGCTGTACCCAGGATGCTCTATGCGGCTCCCCATGGGGCCTGTCACAGACGACCTGAGGCCCCTCCCTCACCTGTCCCTCCTCTGGCCTCCAATGGGAACCTCCATCTACACAGTTAGTGGAAGTTTAAAAAACAAAAAAAAAAAGCAAAACAAAACAAACACAAGGTCACCATCATCCTATCGATTCCCCTTAGGCACCAGAGCTGAATGGTCCCGTGGAACTGTTTGCTCTCAGCTGAGTCTCAAGGGCAAACATCCTTCTTTCCTCCCAAGAGCAAAGAGCAAGTGCGGCCCTACGGTCCTACCCCAGATGGCCTGGATCTGAGCATTGACTCCTGTACACTTCCTTCATCTCTTCCCTTCTTCTATGGTTGCCTGTTTACCACGTTCTTCTCTTTGCCAGCCTGGATTGCCCCTGACCCTTGAGGCTGTGGAAGGCACACTGAGTGGTGCCCAGAAGGCCCTGGGCACCCTGCTCACACTCCAGCTGTGTCTCCTTGCGCTCCCGGATTCATCAGGGAAGCAAAATGCAGCGGAACAGCAGGTGGTGTCCGGGCCAGACCTTTCTCTCAGAAGCTCTTGGCAGCAAGAGCACACACTCTGCCTTCATCTGGAGGGGAATGTGACTCCATTGAGACCAAGACTCCTTGGGAAGAACCCAGTCTGAGCTGGTGTGTGTGTGTGTGTGTGTGTGTGTGTGTGTGTGTGTGTGAGTTTCTTGTCTCTGGACACAGCCCACTTTTCTTCCTCAGCCTTGCTCTTCTAGGGTGGGATGGGAGTGGGAGTGCAGACGCTGCACCCAGGCAGGGACCTCTCCTCTGCTGTAGTTGACAGGGCCCCTATAGCCCTGTGGTTCATGTGGGACACTTCATCCTGAAGCCAGAAGCCATCCCTGCCTCTAGTCTAGCTCAGGGCCATCTTGCCTCTCTTTAAATCCCTCCAACCTAAAGGTCAGCACAGATCCCTCCTCCTCCTCTCTCTCTTCTTTCTCTACTCCTGTCCACCTGTAAGTCTAATGCTCTACTCTTGGCATGACTATATCAATTCAGGAGGTGGCTCAGATGATCCCTGAATCATCACCATTCCAAATTCGTAAGTAAATCGTACCATCCAAGGCCCCCTGCTCATAGATTTCTGGGCAACAGCATGGTGCTGTTCCAACCCAGCCTCTCGTCATCCCTCCAGCCTTATCCATGATTAATTTCCTTCGTGCATGGTGATGCTGCCAAACTTCACACACAACCATCACAACGAGCCAATTTTCAGATGTCCTTTTGGCTGGACCGTGAATTCTGAAGATTAGGGGCCACGTGTGTCTCACTCAGGTCCAGGTTTTTGCCTGGTGCATCACTCCAGCCATACTTTGGCCGAAGAACAGCCCCAAGGATCTTTGAATACCCTTACCTGGCTGGAGCTCTGGGTGGTTTATTTCTGTGCACCTGGACCAGGAGTCTGTCGTGTGGCTCTATCATCGTCGGCTGGGAAGCATAATTATAGATGCAGGATAAATGACATGCTAACATGGACGATTACCTGCTGCCTCTCCTGCTGTCACTAGCAACCAAATGACATGGCCAGATGCTCCTAGATGGGCTACCGAGGCAGTGAAGGAGGACATACTAGCCTGGGTCCCATAAGAGGTAGGGGCTACTCAAGCCTGCTTGCCTCTCACCGGAAGCAGCACTCCAAGCCTCCCTTCTAGTAGCTCCTGCTTGAAGGGCAGGCTCGATTCAGAGTTGAGGCAGCTGCGGGTCCACTGTGTAGTCCACTCCCTAGACAGCAGCCTGTGGAGGTTCAGTAGCTGCCCACGTCCCCTCAGTCCACCCAGAGCCTCCCACCCTTGGGTGAAAGAGTATTTGTTCCCTGGAAGTCTCTGAGCTGAGATGGAGGCCATGGGGCCAGTCAGCAATGGGTGAGGATGTAGCTGCCCCACAATGGCCCACACACGATTTTCACTCCCTGGATAGTCATGAGGTGACTGCCGTTGCCGTAGTTGGTGGAGACACACACAGTTGACAACCATTCATGAAGGGATTAGAGAGAGCCTGCTGAAGATCGTGTGTTTGATTATACATGGTGAGCTCTCTGCTAGGTCCAGTGTCACATACATCCATTCCCTGCAAACCTTAAGGGAGCCTCTCCATTTGGGTATTAGAGACTGCAGCTCAGAGAGGGTGAGTCACCTGCCTGAGGTCACTCAGCTTTGCAGATGGCCACTCCTCAGTCCAAACTAGCATTTCCTGGTATAGTCTTGGAGGTTCAACAGCTCCCCACAAAAACTCGAAGAGGTGAGCTTTTTTGCTTTTTGTTTTTAAACTGAGGGTAGCAGGGATGGATCTTCATCATTCCTGCCTCCAGGAAACCATGCCTCCCGGTTTCCCTTGAGCTCAGGCTGGGGTCACGCAATCTGCTGTCAGTGCGACACGTGAGGAGTCACCCTTTCCTAGGAAGACCCAGGAGGAACAGCCTGGATCCCTGCATACCACACGGAGCAGAGCGGAGGGGCCAAGAACAGAAGACCTCGGTCATTAACCTCGGACATTTACTATCAAGAATCAGAGCCTGGCGGTGGTGGCGCACGCCTTTAATCCCAGCACTTGGGAGGCAGAGGTAGGCGGATCTCTGTGAGTTTGAGGTCAGCCTGGTCTACAGAGCAAGTTCCAGGACAGGTTCCAAAGCTACACAGAGGAACCCTATCTCGAAAAACAAAAACAAACAAAAGAATCAGAAAAAAAAAAATGCAGCTTGCCAGTCAATGGGGGTGGGTGGGCTCTTTTCTAAAACAGTAAGTGATTCTTGGCTCAGCACAGGTGATCCCCGGGGATGACAGAATCCAGAGACTGGAGATCTATCTGTGCTATGGCTAGAGGGAACCCGTGTCAGGCCCTGAAGCTGCCCTGGAGATGAATGTGCCCCCCAAAACCCGAGGGTTAGGGGGACACAATACCGTCCTCTCTGGCCTTTGCTTCTTAGGAGACCCCATCTCTTCTCCTTGGCCTCACTACCCGGCAACCTGGGGACATTTAGGTCGTTTCCCTCTCGATTTTGAAGTCAAGCGTTTTCTGTCCAGTATAGAGAAGGCGTCTTCTCTGAACTCATTGCTCTGATTTATAAAGTCAGTGAATTCCACGAAGCTCACGGTGGCCAGTGTTTTATGTTGCCCTTTTATATGCACAATCCATTTTATGACTTGTTTAAGAAAGAGACAGGAAAATGCATGCCTTTCCTGTGTAGAAAATCGACAGGCCCAGCGTCTCCAATCAATAAAATCACATTCTGCTGACTTTGAGCAGGAAGCTGGAATGCCGTCGCAGGGAGCGTGCTCCAGCTGTGGGCGGGGTGGCCTGAGGGCTCTCCACATTGATGCTGATTTACTGGGGAAAAAAAGCAAACAAAAACTGATCTGGCTCAGAGCACAGATGGTATTGGGTGGGGCTCACACTCCTGGAGCGCTGCTGGGGAAATGATCTGCTCTGCCAGTGTTGCTCTTCAGGGTAAGCTGCAGCCCTGCAGGTCGCTCCACTGGGCAGAGGCTGGGAGTCACACAGATTTACATACATAGGGTTTGTGGTTTGAAGTGGGGGCGGGGCTATGACACGACAGCCAATCGTGTCCTTGGGTAACTTTTCTCAACACCCTACTGAAAGGGCTGACTCTTGAATATCAGCAGCCGCTCACTCCTGTTGCAATCCTCCCTTCTCCCCCCTTTTTGGACACTGAGATAAAGACACCCCTATGCCCTTCTGTCCTTGGTGGGTTCGTGTCTCAAAGTTGAGCAGTCAATGTGCCTTTAGCCTCCTTTGGAAGTGGGGCTTGACACTGACCCAGATTGAGGGGTAGACAGTACCCCCTCCAGGAAGCTCTCCAAGCCGCGGTTCCAGGCTGCTTTTGTCTCTGGCTCTCACAACTTCCTGCAGTCGTCACGCGATGCCCCAAAGATAGTTTTGTGTGAGCACACTGGGCGGTATCATGCGTGCATGTGTATGTGTGGAAATGTCAAATTCCTTTTTCACAGAGTCTGTGTACCTTGGTCATGTGGCTTTGGAGGCACAGCATGGTGTGGCTAGACTCTGAGTCCTGAGGACGCTAGGCTGGACAAGTATGTTGAAGATGCAGCTCTGATTTGGACTCTGAGGCCTTGAGCTAATCCTAGCCATCCCAGCACAGTGGATTCAATGAAGCAAGGGGGAGGGAGTGCCCAGGTCTGGCTGGGTCTCCTATCTCTCCACCCGTCCTAGCAGACCATACACCTCAACAAGAGGAGTAACTTCGGTCTACAACTTGGCCCCAGAACTGGGGTCACCAATGGCCATCAGCAAGGTGATTTAGGCTTTGTCTCCTTGTCTCTGGCTGAGGCAGCTCCTCCTATCTTTCACTTTCAGGGCTATGGCACCCAGAATTAGAGCTGCTGCGCCCCCATGCAGCACAGAGAGCCAGCTGGCTGTGACTTGGCCTACAGCCTCCAAGTCAACCAAGGGTTATGAAATTCTTGCCCCTTGAAATTGCTCCTGTCCCTGAACTTATCATCCTTCTGTGTCCTGCTGTGGAGATCCTCACTGTCACCCTTCCCAGTGTCCTGCCCCTTCCTGCCCCCCAGATCTGGCCTCCCCATTTCCCTGGCTTTTTGTGGCTCTTCCTCTCTCCACGTTGTCAGACCGCCCTCCACTGTAGAGTTCCAGCTCCTTTAAGGTTGCTTCCTTCAACCTGCATCTCCTTCACGTATGGGTGCTGAGATCCCACTGTGGCCTCAAGCCCCTCAAGCTTCCTCTAAGTCCTCCTCAGGCCCCTTCCTTGCCGCTCCCCAAAGGTTTTGGGCTCCTTCTTAAACAATTATGGTGACTCAGGTTGCTGCATTCATTCAGACCTCAAGCCTGTGTTTGAGCCACATTCTCACCTTGGCCCTACGCACCTCTCACTGTCTGCCTTTCTGTTGATCTCCACAGCTTACACTGGCTCCACTATCATAGCTCTAGCTCCGGCCTCTCTGTTAGCTGCTTGGATGTTGTAACTTGCTGTCTGAGAAAAGCCCAGTGCTCCTGGACATGTCCTCTCCTTCCTGTCCCTCATCTGGGATTGGCCTTCACTCATGATTCACTTGTGGCTCAGAGCATCCACTCTCTGCATATACCGTCCCTCCCTTGGGTCCCAGGCACAGCATCCTTAGGCAGACTGAGGCTGACTTTCCTCTCCATATCTTTGGCTGTTGTTGACCCATTCCCCTTTCTTATCACCACGTTCTTTGCCGCTTCTTTGGACTCAACCTCTGTACTATCCACTGCGTGAATATTTTAGGGGGGCTCAGTTCTCCTGGAGCCATGGGACCCAGCAGGTTTCAGGGAGATAGATACAGGCAGCAATCATGCCAGAAAAGCCCCCCAGAGCAGTGCGCAGTGAGGCTGCATGGAAACACCCAGATTATGAGTATTGTTTTTGAGACAACCAGTTGCATCTAATCAAACAACGTTTCCTGTAACTCACAGCTACTTTGTCTCCAGGATCAGCCTCACGAGCCTGCTCCAGTTGGGATCTGTTTGCTGTCTCTCGGTGTCTGCACACGTCGTCTCAGTTCCTCATTCCATTTTGCCTGCTCTGAATAATTCACACATACCAAATTGCTTCTAGCTCCTGCTGTTGAAGCCTGGCGAGAGAGCCTCCTGGGGTGGCTTGGGGCTGAGAGCTGGCTTTCTCCTGCCTTCTTTGACCAGCAGCTTTGGACCATTTGAAGCCAGAGTAAAAAGCAAAAGGTTTGGGAGCCTTGGTCAGGCTTCTGTGCTTTCTTTTCTGTTCCCAAAGACAGAGACGATGCATGCAAGGAACCCATCCTTGCCTGCTGGCACGCGCAAACCATCTTGGCATCCTAGGAGGGTAAGGCCAGAGGATTTGCAATTTGAGGTCAGCTTGGGTTACCTATGAGTTCAAAGTCAACCTGAACAAATTAGGGAGGCCCAGTCTAAGTAGAAATAAGCTAGGGATATGACCTGCGGCATAGCATGCAGAGGCCCCCAGCCCCTGGCGTGTGTGTGGGTCTTCCAGGAGATGGGCAAGACGTAGAACCTCAATATCTGGTGCCATTATTCCTGGCTGCCTTCAAACTCAGCACACAAATGGTGTCTCCTATAGCTCTAGAAATGTCAGCTAAACCGTAATGAATAAGGGAAGGCTCTGGGAGCTGAGCGTGAACTCCCGCTGGATTTCAGTCTTCCCGGTGGGAAGCTGCGTTCCTCTTCTTTCCTGCTCCCCAGTGCCACCCACCCTCCCTTTGTCCCCATGCCGTCTTCCTCTTTATCAGAGGTTTCGCTCTTCATGGCTTCAGTTCCTCGTGGTCATCTTGGGCCCCATGATATTAAAAGGATCATTCCAGAGCTTATCCATTCCTCAACTTTCCATTGGTCATTCTGATATTGGGGCGGGGTGGGGTGGGGGCCCAGTATGTCCTGCTAGGTGTGAACAATCCTGTGTTCAGGGCACCCTGAGTACTCACAATTCTCTGCTCACAGAGTGACTGCCGGTGGTGCTGACCTCACTTCATTATGTCCCGAAATCAAGCAGGTGGTGCAGGGCGGGTGCCAGACATCCACCCAGGAAGGACAGACTAACGCAGGTGAGCAGGAAAAACACGGTCCTCCTGGGTGTCCTTCTCACCTGTCGCTTCAGTCCTCGCTGTGGTGGAATGTATGCTCTACTAAAGGGTTGACTATACGGAGCCCCTCCTTCAGGCTAGGTATACAATGGGCCCCTGGGTGCACTGAGGACCAGGAGGGAATTTCTGACTCCTGTGGGGTCCACATCAACATCTGTAGGGGTGGCGGACACATCCACCCACCAACAGGTGGCTGGGTGGGGAGTTGATGGGCAGTGGGCTCTGCTCCTGAAGACTGGGTGTTCCCGTGACGTCTGGAAGTGAGGGATCTGATGGCTGTGTTTTTCCTTCTCATCCCTAGCCCTCTGACTCCACAGCAGTGCCATGGCTTTGTCAGAGATGCAGATTCATCAGTCCAGCAGGGTAAGTCCCTGTCCATACGGAGACTTAGTCTTCTAATGCGATGAAAGGGAGAAGGGTTATTGATGGACAAGATACTGAGTGCCAGAGGCTCAGTCTAGTGCAAGGCATTGGGATTCGCAGAGAGGAAAGGGCCAGCAGCTGACCAGGCCATTCTATCCAAACCCTCTGCATTAGACATTAGAATCTACCTGTGAGTTGGACCCCTGCCATCTCCACCCTGTTCCTGAGACCCCCAAAGGCATCCTGAGACAGCTCCTGAGTTACCACTTGCCAAACGGTTGGCCTAAGTACTCCTTAGGAGGGTCTCTGAGTGAGTCCTTGCAAATCTCATTAAACAGATCGAAACCTGGCACTCACGCAGGTCAGTGTGCAGCTGGGGTTCTGTCTGTGCATGTACCCTGCATGCACCCGACACCCAAGTCAATGCCCGGAACCACATCCATACTATGTTCTTTTCTGCTTCCCTCATGGAAAGTGGTTCTTGGAGACAGCTATAGTGGTGAGGTCCTGGAAGGGGAGAGTGGTGCAGGAGTGTGAGGAGGGAGGTTTCAGAACACCACCATTAGGCAAACTGGATCCTGTGTTTATAGGACCGATAAGGACCGGAAGAGGCTGTCTAGGTGTCTCTCATTACATTATGCTTTTATAGCAGCAAGTAGGCTGGGATTCAGCTTCTGGCTTCATAGCCAAGACCTGGAGACCTGGGAATGCTCTGGAACTGCTTCTCTCTGTCTCCCCAGGGAAGTCAGGGACAGTGGATTTGGGGCTGGCCCCAGCTTCCCAGAGCTGGTGCAGATGGGTGTCTTCCCAGAAGGAAGGGGTGCTGAGGAGGGGTGTCTGTACAGCAGCCCAGCTGCAGTAAAAAGAAGGTCAGTGTGAGCTGCAGGAGCCTTTAATTGAATCTCTCTCTCCTGGTCCTTCCTGAGGTAGCTCCTCTGGATGACCCGAAGCAGCCGCTGTTTGTCTTCTTTATTATGGCTTTGCCACAGCCAATTTAACAGGGATAGCGCCAGACTGGGCGAGACAAACAGCCTGGAGCTGATAGCAGACCCATCCGGCTAATTATAGGGGTGGCTTCAGGGCAGGAGGCGGTGGGAGAGGAGGTACCAGTGCCTGTCAGAGGCATTGGACTGTGGGTGTAAGGGGTCTTGCTGATCTGAATGGGCCTCAGATGTCCCTTAGCATCCTGAAAGCAGCAAGCTAAGGAAGGCCTCTGCTGGTGGTAAGGGTTAGGGTCCTCCAGGAATCACACAAAATTCAGTCTGCAGAAAACAACCTGCAACTTGTGCGAGACCTTGTTCTTGGCGACCTTATTTTCCAGGCCTTGATAGGAAGAAAGAGATCAATATGGACGGCCATTTGCTTCTCCAGTCGGCTGGGCTCTTCTGGTCCCTGTGGGCCTCAGTCAGAGGAGGAAAACAGGCCTGGGGTGCGGCTGGGGAAGCAGCCTTAGTCCTCCAGGACTCCCCAAGCCAGCCAATTAGAAGACAGTTGCCCTGTGACAAAGCAGCTTGAGGCCAAGGCTGGTGTCAGGGGACTTGGGTTCCTCCTTGAGTTTGCTCCAAACTGGCTGTTCTAACTGGAACAGGCGTTAACTGGTCTCTCTGGGCCTCTGTGTCTCTACCTGCACAGTGGGGACAGCAATACCTCGGCAACAGAGCCAAGCACGCACGTGTTTGGGAGAGGGTGCCTTCCCTGGACTGAGAAGTTAGAGTTTCTCAGGATGCCAGGCCTGCTGGTCACGGTGGGGTGACCATTATACATGCCTTAGTGAGAATGAGCAGGCTCTCTGAGGACTCAACCATGATGCCTGGTGCTTCTGCCTGGTGGAGATATCACAATTCTGTGGCTGACCCTGCTAAAGAGGATGGCCACTGGCGGGGCTCTTGAACTCTCTCAGGGTCCCTCCCATGAAGCCAACATTGGCAGCCCAGGTGTTGGGTAGTGTAAGGTCAGCAGGCTGGCCAACGCTTGGGTGACTTTCCCCAGCATGGCATCACTTACTCTAGCCATAACCACACAGGATCAAATTAGATGGGAAGTCCCTGAAGCCCTGAGCAAGTGGAGGGTGGCAGAGGGATGCCTTGGAAGGAGCCATGTGTCTTGAGGCAGGAGGGAGGGAGGGGGTACCTACTCTGCTGCTGGGAGAGTACGGGCCTGCAGGGAGCAAAGTCAAGTTCAATGGCTCATCTCTTAAGATGGATGGGTTCTGCTCCCGGCAGAGAGAGAGAGAGAGAGAGAGAGAGAGAGAGAGAGAGAGAGAGAGAGAGAGAGAGAGAACAGGCAAGGCGATGACCAACTCGATTCTCCATGTTCATTGGCCAGGACCTTGACTCCTTCCAAGGCCCCTCTCAGTGCCAAGCCACAGTGACTCATAGACTCTGGGGGCTAGAGGACAAACCGGGATCCTTTTTGCACGAAGGTTCTCGGACGTTCTACTGCCTGCAGTGTGATGAGTAAGCAGCCGTGCGTGACTCACCTGCAGAGTGCTCCTGTGTCTGGGGCCTGAAGGCTGGTTGGTGGCTCTCCCTGCCACCTGTCAGCCTGGCTCTGCCTTCTGCTTTACTACCTCACGCCCGTTTCTCAAGGAGGAGGGGATGCAGCCACACACAGGTGAGGGAGCCCCTGAAAGTTACGTAGAAGAGAACTCAGCTTGTCTTTGAAGCCCTGTGAAGTCTCAGGAAATTGGCACCAGGCTTAAGACAAAGGTCTATCTCAGAGAGATCTAGTATCTCAAAATCACCAGCGCTTTACAGACTCAATAAGATTAATGAAGGGAAAATTCCAGGTTGTATTTGTAAATAAGGTATCAGAACCAAGCTGGACATGGTGGTGCATGCCTTTAATCCCAGCACTGAGGAGATAATGGCAGACAAATCTCTGTGAGTTCAAGGCCAGCCTGATCTATATAGTGAGTTCTAGGACAGCCAGTACTGGGTCAAGGCAGTGATGTCATGGTCTCAGGGCATGACAGGGAAACTGCTCACCTGTAGAAGCCAGGAAGGAGTGGAGAGAGGGAGGGAGGGAGGGAAGGAGGAAGAGAGAGAAAGAGAGAGAGAGAGAGAGAGAGAGAGAGAGAGAGAGAGAGAGCACAAGGACAAGATATATCCTTCAAAGGCATACCACAGTGACTTTTCTTTCTCCCTAGAAAGAAAACTAGGTCCTGGATCCCAGGTTCCTGTTCAATATGGAGTCCCCTGAAGAAATGAACATTCTCATGATCTAAGTCACTTTCTAATAGCACAACCAGCTAGGGGCCAGACCTTCAACATCTGAGTCTTTTGGAGGAACACTTCACATTCAAGCAATAGCAGGGTTCATTGGGGGAAAATCAGCCCATTTAATAGTAATATAATAATAGTTGGGACAAATGGGCAGCCTTTGGATGGCAGTAAGGATGGCACCCACTTCATTGTGGAGTCCTAAAGCACAGCACAAGAGCCTGCATGACCCCGTGGATTCCTGGGTCCAGGCCTTATGACCTGGGGAAAACAGGGCACACTACCTGCAACTCAGGGGCTCAGAGCACTAAAGTAACGGCTGATAGAACTGAGTGCAGTAGACAAATCTGCAACTAGACCCGGGAGGATGCGCTGTCAGGCCATTCCTGTATGAGCATTCTGAAGACGTAAATTCAGATCCTCCCAGAGCCAACATGAAAGCTATGCAGAGAGGCATGCACCTGTCACCTCAGCAATGGGGACAGAGAGATTCTGGAATTTGAAGCCCAGCCAAACCGAATTCATGAGATCCTGTCTCAAAAACGTGTGGGACTGATGAGGTGGCTCAGACGCCTGCCAAGCCCAATGACATGAATTTGATCCCACATAGTGGAAAGAGAGAATAGATTTCAGAAAGCTATCTGGCTTCTGCCTGCATGCTATGGGATGTGTGCACACATGCGTGTACACACACAAACACACACACACATACACACTGAAGAAAAATTCAACTTAAAAAGATGAAGAGTGACTTGGAAAGACCCTTGATGTTGGCCTCTGGCCTCACATGTGCTTCTACACACAGGTGCACATATGTACACAAATATATACATACACAGAACACATACAGTACACATACATACACACACACACACACTGAATAAAAATTCAACTTAAAAAGGTTAAGAGTGACTTAGAAAGACAATTGATGTTGGCCTCTGGTCTCACGTATGCTTCTACACACAGGTGCAATGCGTACACAAATATGTACACACAGAGAATACATACAGTACACACACACACATACGCAGGTAGATAGTTTCACATACTTAAAAAAAGTTTTCAGAACGAGAACTGAGTGGGGAAAAAAAACAAGTCTAAGACTTGCAACTTTGCAGTAAGCAGAACGAAGCACCTGACGGCCTATTTAATCCTCACGCTACCCTAAATGAGTGTCTCGTGTGTCCCTGTCCAAGGCTGGTGCCAGCACCAAGCTTCCCACGACCACTTACATGCCCCCTAGATGGGTCACAGGAGCCAGTGGCTGCCTTCTCCAGGTCAGGGCTCGAGCACACCAGACTCTGTGACTTCTGCAGGAACCAGGCTTGGGGACTCCAGCAGAGTGGGAGGAGAGCCACAGGGTGTCTGATGTCGGTGACCAGACACAGGCTTGCCACAAAACAGTAGCCCTGTAGAAATTGGGGAAACCCCGTGTCCAGCTGTGAACAGAACCCTGGGCTTCATGCTCTGATCTCTGAGCATCTCGAACTGCAGGATTTTGATCCCAGGCCAAACTTTTAATAAAGAAAATTCATCCACAGATGCTCTGCTATTGGCCGATATATCCAGTTATTGGAATCTGGGAGATTTAATGTCAGGGGTTGCTTTATTTGCTCTCTGGATGGAGCCATTTTTCTTACGTATTTAATCTCCTAGCAGAATATTTCCCTAGGAAGTACACTGTCTGAGACAGCAAATCCATGTGGCCCTGCCACATCCTTATTTTGTCTTCTAGTGACTCACAGGATGGGCACTTGCTCACTTATGATTCTTATTTTTACTATGTCATTAAGAAGAAATTATACAGAAATCAGCCCACAATCAACACCCGTCATCACAGAGCCGTAGGCTGATGGTGTGTGTAGAGGACTCCGTCAAAACGGGGAGGGGGCAGAAGTCTCACAGCTTGAATGACGACTTTATTGAAACTTGGGTCTTTTAGATGAATAAGCAGCTACTCTGTCTCATGGGGGTGGGGTTCTGCATGCTGTCGCACCCCGAGGTAATTTGTAAGCATGAAAGTATGAAAAATGTCTCCCACCTCTGAAAGTTTTAACTGGAGGCTCCTCCTGTGTCCCTGAGAGCTGACTTGCTCAGGAAGCCTGGCAGTTAATGAGGCTGTAATTAAGGATTAGCTTTCCCCAGACCGCCCTCCTCTCCCCTCATTCCTCCTTGTCACCTCTTGGTGGAGCCTGCGAATTCCTAGGCAGAAGAGAAAGCAAGAGAAGAGAAGATTTCTTCTTCTTCTTCTTCTTCTTCTTTTTTTTTTTTTGGTTTGCATTTGGAGACTTACCTATTTTGAACACCTAAACCACTTTTCCCAGGTCCTAGACTATGTTGGATGAGATTGGTCAGGGGAAGACTGAGAGCCTGTGGGAGGGAGATGCTCCTGCAGGTGGGGAAAAGGAGACGTCTCTAAGGTATGTATGTGGTGGGGGAGGGGCTCTGAGTCCAGAGAGTAGATGGCCAGCCCCACTCCCCCTTAGGGAGTGGGACCCCATGTCTGGGGTCTGGTGAACACACTGAGAAAGGGCCAAAGTGGGCCCTGTCTCTTACAGGAAACTAAGTTTGCTCAACCTACAGGCTGAGCTTGGTTACATTTGGCCGAGGACAGCTATGAATGTGGCCAAATCAAAATCATGAATTCACTTAAAGCATTAAGAGATATTTTTGTAACTTTTTTTGTAATTGAACTTTGTAGATAACATTATATCAAAATTTCAAAAGATTGGACATACCGGATTGGTCATCTGTATGAGCAGCCCACTTAATCACTAAGGAAGGCGTCTGGGTCCAGGTTGTAGTAACGCAAGAAGCAGTGGCTGAGAACACCATGTCAGGCCTGGCTGGGCAAGGCTCAGCACCCCTCTGGAGGCCTCCCAGATCCCTTTCCACCACTATCCTGTTCCTCTAACTTCTGTCAAGGGCCAGGATTTAAGAATGCCTAGTATGACCAAGCTGGACACCATCCCCAAACTGTCCACAGCTTTCTTCCTAGGTGCTCACCACGCAGTTCTGCCAACTTCCAGTGGGCACCAGGATCATTGTCTGTCCGTAGACATCCCCAGACTCTCAATTCCATGGCACAGCTGAACATCAGGGGCGCCAGTTTGTCCAGAGTACAGTCAATATCTTGCTTGGGGACCAACTAGCTTCATGGACATACATGGGAACGTGGGGGTCTAGTTTGCTCACTGATAGGTGAGTATGTGCACCCTGAACCATGTCGTCACTGTCCACCCTGAGTGGGGTGACAGGTGCTCAACTGTGGAGGTGAGGTGAGAGGAGATAGCAATCATACCCCAACCCACACAGAACATTGGACAGCAGCCCCCTTGTCAGGATCTAAGGCCAGATACATCACCATGTGCAGAGAGAGCTCCTCTCAAGCCATTACTTCTCTGGCTGGCATTAAATTCCAGGGCATTCTAGAAAGGCTCTTGAACTGTGCTGTGATTTGTCCTGCAAGAACCTCAGGACTTTCTTAGATACAGGGGTTCACCTGGGTGTCCTAGGACATTATCCGCATGTTGAGCTCCTTGGAATTGCCATGATATGCACACCTAGGGGTCCCAGGGAGGACTAGGCACCCCTACATAGATCTGTGACAACCCTTGGTAAAAGGCTGGGCCGGAAGTGGGGTAGGTTCACCTTCACAGGCTTAGCATCAGTGGGGTCTCAGCTGGTGGCGACCAATGGCACTGGGGCTGTCTGGCATGGGTGCCTGCTCCAGGAGAGAAGAGTAAGTGAGGGGTGGGAGGCCCTGGGGCAGCTAAGGTGGGGGAAATTCCAAGCTCTTTCTGGCTTTGGGGATTGGGAGGCTGGGGTCAAGTCTAGAAGGTAGCTGTGAAGATCAGTAGACCCAGCTCATCTCTCTTGTCACACAATAAGCAAAGCGAGGCTGTCTCCTAATATCTTTATTGTTCCTCAGATAACTGAATAGTACAAAGTTGCCCTCTTTTACTTATTTTTTTCTTAAAAAATGACTTTTCCACACATGGCTACCCTTGGGGAGTTCCTTCCTGTTGGAAACTGAAGTTTCCCAAGATGCGTCCTTCCCATCCAAGGTTACACAATTCGGATAACTTGACAAGAAGAGAAGAATTCCACTGGGTTATTATCAACATGAACTTGACTATGTCTCCTATAAGGGCAAACACTGATTTTTTTTTCTTTTTAGAAACAGAAACCATCCACTTATCAATCCAAACTACGGCATCGCATGACAACATTCATTGCATAAATTGAACACACGGAGTTACCACCTTGGGGGATAACAGACGGACACCTCACGACCTAGCTACAGGGTACGCAAGTTCAACAACGTGGGTACGGCAACTTCACTCTACGAACACCCACCATCGCTTCGGGAAAGCACTAGCACACAGGTCCATGAGCTACCGGGAGTCTCAGCACAGTTAATCTAAGAGACAACAACACAGTCAAGAAAAAGGCAGCTGCGATGTGTGTGGGCTGAAACAGCCTACACTGAGGGCCGCAGGGGCAGGGGGAGGGGGACTCTGGGAGAGGGGAATGGCCATCACATCATCGCGCTGATCACGACCTAAGGAAATGTCCATGCAATCCTAACAGTGGGTTGTTCCTGGGTGAGAGGGGCCAACAGTCATCGCCTTGCTTCTTTGAGTTAGTTGACCAGAGAGGGATGGGGAGGGATGGGGACAGCCAGGGAGCCTTGTGCTGCAGTTCCATCCTCATACATGGTGGTTTCTTCGGAAATCTGCGGCCCACCTGCATGAGTAGGAGGAACATAGAGGTGACACCATCCCTCGGCGCCAGAATCACGCTGATTTCTCAAAATCAGGGCTGTTAGTATTCTTGGAATCATTTTGGCAGCTATTTCATGGAAATGTCCTCTGGGAGAGGACTTGGACCCTGGGCTTTGGGGAAAGCAGGAGCTACAACTCATCGGAGCGGATGACGTGGAAGAGGGTGACGTTGTAGAGGGTCTGATGGCCGTTGTTCCAGGCATACAGGGCGCGGTCCTTAGGGTTGTAGTCCAGCATGGAGATATGGGAATATTTGTTCTGGAAGGGGATGTCAATGTACTCGTAGGTCGAGGCATTGGTCTGGTAAGCGTAGTGGACCTTGGTGCCCCCCGAGTAGCCATTGGTGACGTAGAGGGTCCCGCAGATGATGAAGGCCTCACCGGCGCTGCGCTTGGGGTAGCTGGTGTTCCATGTCTGCAGGATCTGCAGCGAGACAGGATCCAGCTTGCTGATGACAATGTTGCCGGCATTCTGGTTCGTGGCATAGACAGCCCAGAGCCCATTTTCGTCCACCATGAGGTCGATGTCTGAGTGGCCACCCCAGGCGTAGTGGTACATGTTGTTGTAGCCAGCGTAGTCCAGGCTGCGTGTCTTCAGGATCGTCTCTGTCTTCAGGTCAAACCTAATGATGATGTGACTCTGGAATTTGTTAAAATAGATGGAACCATTGTAGACCACCTGGCCCGTGCCTGACCAGGGGTGTGGGAGACGGTGGGAGGTAAAATTGTCTGTGTTCATGAAGTCCACCATGGACTTGTACTCACGAACAAAGCGGTTGTTGTGATAACCATCCATGTACCAAACCTGTGAGGAGAGCAGACTTCATTAGTGTCCCACAGCAGGAGGGTGTGGGAACTTAAAATGGAAGGACCTGGAAGAGCCATCAAGACTGTAGAGCATTCTGTCCTGCCTTCAAGAACACTGGACTCCTGCCCGGTCCCCACTCAGGCCTATTTTCCAAACCCCTGGGAAAGGTAGGACATAGTGGATGGACACGTGTTGGGACAGGCAGTCAGGTGCTCTGGAGTCTCACACATACACAGTCCCAGCCAGTCTACACAATATACACCAGTGGTTGGTATGGGAAACCCCACCAGGACCCCAGATGGAGCCCTCTCTGGTGCCATGTTATAGGACAATGATCACACTATTCACTCACTATTGGATCCTGGCCAAGGGCTTGGGAATGTCATCAAAGCAGGGACTCAGTGCTGGAGTCAGCCTTGTAAAGGGTACAGCTGCTAAGTAGATGCTCTCACACTGGGGAGCTTCTCTCAGCAATGACAACTGGCTCTCAAGGTCACTGGGAAGGAGCATCTTCCAGTGGAAGGATGGGACACTGTGAGTCCTCTCCACTCCACCAGGCTGTTACTGAAGTACAGTCTGAGTCATTGTCTATGCTGGGCAGGGGTGTGTGTGCGCGCGCGCGGTGAAAGATAACTAACTGGGGCTTTGGTTTGCTGTGGGGGGCAATAGCTCATTCCCTAATCTGGGGAAAACACTTTTCAGACTGGAACACGGGGCTCATAGCCGTGGAAATCAACCAAGTGAAAAAATGGCCGAGGCCTGAGTTTGAAGGGTTCCAAAGGAAGTGATTTCCTATGAATTTCCGATGACTCTGCAGCTAATTGACCCGAGAACCATCTATACTGGGAACAAAAACCTTTAGTCATTTGAAGCAATTTTGTAGCAAATGAGAAGGGGGCAGGGCTAAGAGAGGAGACCTGGCAGCTTATCTGCCTGGCATTATGACAGCTGCTTTATCCATGGATAGCCGGGAAAGCTGAGCAGGGATTAGGGCTGCGGTGGCTCTCAGGCATGGCGCGACATTTTTGTTTAAAAAACAAAACAAAACAAAAAAAACCCCACACAAACCAACAACTGTGTTCCTGAGACATCCGTTCAGAAACTCAGAAGCAGATGTGCCTTTTGTTTTTAATGAGATTAAAAACAACAACGGCAACAACGGAGTCTCGTTTGAGGCTGTTATTATCCCATCTCTCTCAGACCATCCCTCAATGATATGGGTCACGGATTAGAAGGGAGAGGAGTACTGGAGGATCAGGACATGTCCAGATAGCCTCTTGGTTTCTCTGGGGGAAAGCCGCCCACCCACTGTGCCCTCACTGGGCTGCCTCGTGGGACTGGGAGTTCTCTATTTCTTCGCAGCTTCTGTTTGAAGCACCTTCTGTTAGCCCTCCCTGTCCCTCTCTGGAGCAAGCCCCTAGTTGGTGCTTTGGAGTGGGCCTTCTGTGGTGGGGAGCTAGGGACGGGTTTCTGTGTGTAACAAGATGACACCAATGTCTAAGGATCTTTAAATGGTCTCGTCTCCCACACACTGGCAAATCAGACACAAGGCTCACCACTTTCTGAAAACAGATTCAGAGGCATTAGGGGAGTGGACTGCAAAGGCTGAATATTCAACCACACGCTAGGGAGGCTGCTTAGGAGATGAGGAGAACTTCACAACTCAAAGCCCAGGGAACCTCATGGGAAGGAGCCTCATTTCCGCAGGGGCTGCTCCTCCCCTGGGCACTGTGACCTTCCCCTCTGAAATGCCCTTGTCTTCTGTCCCTTCCAAGACCTGATGGTTTAGACCAAATTCACTCAAATTGGGTTGGTGCTGCCCCTGGGAAGAGACCCCAGTGATAGTTGCTGGTTCATATGTCCTCTGGAAGGATCCGTGGTTCTTTCCAACTAGACTCAAGGATGCTCAGCAAAAGGTGCAGGGCCAAGAGTACAGGGTGTCAGGATGTCTGCACAATTGTATGACTTTATTTGGAGAACACGAGTGTCATCATGCACTATTAACCCTTATATAAGCCCACATACCAGCAGAGCTACCATTGAGGCAACACAGCTGCTTGGGGACCAGTGGAAGAAAAGCCACTCCACCTTCACCCTACTGGTCCCGATTTCTGTCTCTCAATAGCTGACCCCTGACAATTTTGACATAACTGACCAGACCACCTGCAAAAGAGAAACACACACTCCTATTTCTAAGTAACTTCATAAGCCAGACTGTTAAACCAGCTTGTGAACCATGCCTCAAGCCCAATCCCATCGTGACCTATGTATGAGCAAGGATTCCTTTGATCCATGTTTTATCTTTCGTTGCTCTTATCCAGTTGCCTAGTGAACCTCTAAAAAGTTTGCTCTTCAGGGAATGAACTCGGTGGGTCAGAATTAAAGGAATATGTTGGCATATCCTAATGCCCAAACTTAACAGATTTAGGAGTTTCCAAGTCCCAAGTCACATCTGTAGCCACTGCCCAGGTATACTGGGATGTCCTTCCAACACTCGGAGTTGATTCCGAGTGCATCTTATCTTTCTGCTTTGTCAGTTAGCTTTCTGACTTTGTATCTGTCTCACACACCCTGCCATTCTCTCCTGGGGAGGATGTCCAGGGCCTGGGTTGCCTGTGCAGAGGTCCCCCGAACTGTCCTGCACATAACCAAGTTGTATCCCTGCTGTTAGTTTCATTTTCAGATGAGAAAACTGAGGCCAGGGAGGTTTGCTTAACTGTACTAAGTTTAGTTGCTTTTCAGGGAGGAGGGCAGCCAGGGTAGGACTGCCAGGGCCTCTGGCCAGCACCTTACAATGCAGCCGAGGTGTTAGGTGATGCTATTTAAGGGCCTTTCTTAGTAACAAGACTTTAGTTAGCTCTTCTCTCTGGCTTGGCGAGCATTTGACAAATGTCCTCCTGAAACTGCTAACATCAAGGAATCCAGCCTTGGAAAAGATGTTCTAAAGGGAGCTGTTAGTGAAGGGGAGGAGAGAGCCTCGGTGGGAGGCTAGGAGGAAGTGGCAGGATGCCAGCCGCCCCAGGAATGTCCCAGTAAGTACGCCCACTGAGAAAGGATTAGAAGGGATGTCTAAGCTGCCAGCAGACAGAGCTGCAGGCACCAGCATATATGCATAATCTAAAGCATTCTGGATAATTCCACCCTCTGTTCTAAGGATCATCTGCTGACTTTGATGCTGCTTAGATGAAGGGAAAGGTCCTTGAAGCACAGAGCTAAGCCAGGGTTTGAGTAATATGCCACCTCTCTGAACATGAACCTTCTGGGGATGCTGGGAGCATGATACAAGCCCCCTCTCTGATGTCTTGTGTAAGTTAGACTGGACTTCTGAGGTGGGGGACCAGTACCGGAGAAGAAAGAGAGGTGGATGGGACATGGCTCTGTCAGGGTGTCCCAGTCCAAGAAGACTATGAACCTTGGAATCCAGAATGGAATCTTTGGAACTCCAAGGGTCTGGAGGTGTGGTAGTGTAGTAGGGACTTATGTATTATATGCACAAGACAGGAACTCCGGCCAGCTCCTACCAAGTCCTTACTGCTTCTAACACTGGTGAAAAGAGCCTGGCCCCTGTTGGGGACTGAGGGTGTGTGGCAAGCAAACAGGTGGCTCATATCTGAGGGAGGCATCTTAGCACAGTGCCTGTAGACAGTTGGTGCTTGATAGACAGAGAGAGGAAGGCCTGTGCAAAGGTATCCCAAGCTAATCTTGTTCTAACAGCTTACACAGAGGCAGTGGAGGCAGAGCTAGCTCAATGCAGCCCCTCAGCGCACACTAACGGGTTCTGCAGCTTCCTGAGGCCTCCTCACAGGCCCGACACAATTCTTCCCTCTGCTTCACCCTAGCATTCTCACAGAACCCTCCACAGGGACCTGCTCTGAAGCCATAAAGCCAACATCAATTTCTCTGTGTGTGTGTGTGAGTATGTGTGTGTGTGTATGTGTGTGCGCACGCATACGCGTGTGGCAAATTATTGGTCTCCTGCGTGTATGTGATCAAAAGTGAATGGGAGACTGGAAGAAAGCAAAACCAAACAAACACTGCTGGTGTTGATCAATGGTAGGACGAGGTGACATGCCACTTAGCAGGCTGAATACATGGGCCACTGTGGGGAGCACGTGGTTCTTAATGGCTGAAGCCCAAAGTGCCCAGAGCAGCACCCAATACAGTATGTCTACTCCCAGCCAGCGTCCTGCTCCTTCCCTGCTGTCACCCTTCATGAAGGCCCCTCCTCCTTCTAGTCACAATGTCGATGTCTGCTACCAGAATCTCCCCTTCTGGAAGGCAGTCATCAAACAGAAAACAGATACGTAATTGCTACAAGCACCCATGGGTATCTGACAGTTTTGTGAACCTCCATCCTTGCTATGCCTTGCATTCTGGAGGCCAAGGCACACATACATGTGATTTCAGATGGCTCCAGACTTGGGCTCCTCTCTTGAGTTTGGCTAGCCAGGGGGCGGGGGCAAGGAAAGTTAATGGTGGTTTTCCTGCTCTGTGCTGTGAGGAGAGGTGGCATCAGGAGCCTCAGTCCAATTCAGTGACAGCAGGGACCAGCCTCTGAGGACCACAGTCGGGACATGGCCCCTTTGCATGAGTGGTATGAATATTTTCTCAGAAGCCTGGAAGGAGGCTCTGGTGATGGAAACTATTGAGAGAACATGATGTGTGTGTGTCTAGGGGGTGGGGGCACAGGGATATCATTTTCTGCAAGCCAGAGCTGGTCACTAGACACAACATGGTTGGACAGAACCTGGCATGCTGGCCTGGGCTTTCTAAGCAACCCCTGTCTTGGCTCTATCTTTCTCTCCAGAAAGCCATGTCATCCACATCTGTAGTGAGAGGGTGTTCCTAACAAAACTTCAAGCAGAAGTAGGTTTTTTTTTTCTGATGGAATGTGGGTTCTAGCGCAGCCTAAGTGTTCTAGTTAGTGTTAATTGTCTATGTTAATTGTCAAACTGACTCAACCTAGGATTACCCGAATAAAGAGTCTTCGTTAGGTTGATCTATGGGCGTGCCTAGAAGGGACTATCTTGATTGCCTTAACTGATAGGGGGTTCATCCCGTTGTGGGCAACACTATCGCAGGTCCTGAGCTAGCTGAGAATAAGCCATCGGTTAGCATCCTCCATGGTTCCTGCTGTAATTTCTTGGCTATGGGTGAGTTCCTTAGACAGAAGTAATGCTTTCAGGAGTAGCAAACAGGGGTCCACCTTCAGGTTCCTGCTTGAGCTCCTGCCATGACTTTCCCTAATGATGAAAGTGTAACAGAGAATCCTCCTCCCTAAGTTGCTTGTTATTGCAGCAGCTAAAAACAAACTAGAATGTTGAGAAACTATGAGACCATCATGGTCCAGAAACCAGTGTGAACGCAACTTATGCCCACACATCCCTGACCCTATGGTATTTTCAGGGCAGCCCAGCCAGCCCTCTAGAGCTGGCTGAGGCCTTAGTGGCACTGCTCTCTAGAGCTGGCACATCTAGAGGGTCTTTTGCCCACCCCAGTTGCCTCTTGTTTCCAGAACTACAATCTTGCTCGGGAGAGAGGTGAGGCTCTCTTGCCACAAAGAGTTGTGATAAGACTTCAGGACCTTGGATCTCCAGCTCCTTTCTCTGGGCCCAGGGAGCTCCCAGTTCTCTGCTTCTGTCCACTATCCTGCAAACCTCTGAAAAGAAGAGCCCTTGGGACGAGTGCCGGGACCCTGGGAGGCTCATCCTGGCTGCCGTGATTGGCACTGCACGACATCAAAGGACCATGATTCACAGAAACACCCCTTCCAGTTCCCTTAGAACTTCCTGAAGACTGGGGCTGCTCCTTCCAGGCAGGCCTCCTCCATCAAGGGGCCTCCCAGCCTCTGACTCCCAATGCCCAGTTCCTAAAGGGACTGAGACCACGGCCCAGTCCCCAGGAAGGAGAAGTAGGCAAAAAATGGGCGGCTGGCTCATTTTTCTTTTCTGCTGTTTGCCCAGGGGGGAAATACCCAGGAAAAAGGAACCCAGCCTCTTCTCAAAATCAAAAAGAAACACAGAGCTCCTATCAGCCATGAAAGGAATGGCAAATGAGTACAAATCAGCTGTCATTAAAACAAGAAAGGCCTAATAGATTCTACCCCCGGAAGCAGAGGCAGTGATGGGAACCGCCTGGAGCGGTCAGCGCAGGAGATGCCTGAGTACCTGCTCAGCCACTGTTGCTTCCACAGCTGCCACCGCCGTCCTCAAATGGGCAGTCTCCCCATCCCACTGTCTGCCACTTGTGTTTATATAGGGGCCTCTACCAGCTTTCCTGGGAAGAAGCCCTTGGGAGACTCTGGTTCTACCCAGAGTCTGAAGCTGTCTGCTCGGGAGGTAGACATGGCTGGCACTAGGGATAGGGACAGAGACCAGGCCTTTTAAGTCCTTTAAAAGCTCTAGGGACACTTACCCTGTTATCACCTTCTGGGGCCAGTGGGTCTGTCATCCAGGACCCGAACCTTGAGCCAGAGGTCTTGACAGTCACCGGGTCACTTATACCTGTCAGCTTCCCGCAGGCTGGAACAGAGTGCGCATGGGTCAGAACCAACAGGCGACTGAGAGCCTTGGACCCCTACCCCCAAGGGCACATCTGGGCTTGGGGGGCTTCATCCTCTTCCCCTCCAGATCTGGTGCCCAACAGCCCATAATGTCACTTAAACAAGTCTCACCAGTGGCCATGAGGAGCCACCTCTTCAGAGGGAACAATTAAGGCCAGCATGGGCAGGGCATAGCAGTGAATGGCTGCCCTCCTGGGTCTCATGATTCCTTGGGAGCAAGAGGCCAGGGCAGCCCCAGCAACAAGAAAGAGTTGGCCACAACAAGCCTCAGTCTTCTCTGGGAAATGGGACAAAAGAGCTCAGTCCTCTCTGACTGCTGGAATTTAGGCAGCATGGCAAACAGCAGGAGGGAATTTAGGCTCCATGGGAGACACTGCACCCAAGCAGGATTCACCTCCCAAAACAGAAAGACAATCCTAGCAGCCCATAACAGCACCCCACACTGTGGGACCACCTTCCCTGTGCACGTGTCTGTCCTCTCTTGTGCATGTGTCTGTCCTAGAACCACTCCCCTGATGGAGGCAGGTGGAGGCTTGCTGCTGTCCTGCTGTGTGTGTGTGTGTGTGTGCGCGGGGTGGAGGGGTTATCTGTGGGTTTTCCATGCTCTCAAGAAGAACAGCCCTTGGCAGGAGGGCTGGGAGTTGAGCATTGTGCTCTATGAGATCTTGGACGTAACCCCTGCAGCCCTCCCATCTCACAGATGGCCAGAGATGACCTCAGAGCCACAACTTGGTCATTCAGGAGTGGCTAAGGCTGTGACCCAGCATTCCTGTCTTAGCCTGCAGCTTTCTTGCCCACTCTCAACCTCCAGTTTGAGCCCCTTGTGCAGGACTCCTCTCTTCCAATCCCACCAGGTCAGGCTTGAGTGTGACCCGCCCCCCAAGTCTATAAGATACCCCCCAAGGGCCACATTAGCATACATACACAGCATCTGCAAAGTTCAGAGAAGATCCAGGTGCTTAGGCGAGATTGTGAGAGACTTAACCTGAGACCACAGGGAAGCAGAGATAATCCTACATCCAGCAGGATTAGGGAGGGTCAAGCCCAGGGGAGGGTGCAGCTTGCCATGTTCACACACCCAGTAGCATCTCCCCAAGCCTGGAATGGGGTGAGCATGCCCACAGAGGCATTGTATAAAACCGACAAGGTGAAGTGCTCGGCTCGGCTCAAGAGCCAGCAGAGAGGGGACCTTGGACAGAGGGAGGCTCAGTAGGATTGAAAGCCTGCTCTGTGCAGAAGAAAGACACTCCAGGCCTGGATTCCCATGGATGCTCCAGCACTGGCATGCCCGCCCAGACTAGGAGAAGAAGTGCTACCACTGTGCCCACTCTCCTGTCCTGTCCTCAGAGGCACCTGCCCTTCCAGGAGGAACTTGAGTTTTCCCACACTAGCACTTGCTTTTGAGGCTCAAGGCTCCATGGAGGTCTTGGGTGCAAGGGTCTGAGAGGCCCATTGCTGAGCACAAAGCATGCCCACTTGGCCTCTGTGCACACTGCCCTGCCTTACCCAAGCCCCTGGGCTTGGAGGAGACACTAAGAAAAGGGAAAGAAAGAAGGGCATTGTGGGAGGCCAAGGTTGACCAGTGTTGGCAGGAGTTGGAAGTGAGGATCCTGATGGGTTTGTAGAAAAATTTCCTTCGCACGCACGCACGCACACACGCACGCACGCACGCACGCACACACACACACACACACACACACACACTCACACTTGCATAACTGTATGCTTCTGAGGTTCGAATGAGTTCATTGTGGGCTGCCTGTAGAGGCTGGTCAGGGGAAGCCAGATGCCCAAGCTGGACTCCACCCCTCACTCCCACTTTTTCTTCCTTTGCTCCTGTTGACTTGGGGGTGGGTGTTGGGTTGCCAGGAGACAGAAGCTCCCTCCAAAATGGGTGGGAACTGAAAGAAGCCAATAGAAGCCAACCCTTTTGCAAGTCCTCTTCCCAGAACCCATCCTACCATCCAGACCCAGCATCCACAGAGCCACTGGTCCCTGTAATATCTCATAGAAGGTCTCCCACTGATCCTGGAGATATGATCTATGAACTGCCTGGAGGTTAGGGTCCAAAGGAATCAGCATGCACAGGAGGCATGGCAGAAGACCGTGTGGATGACATCCTTCCCACCCAGTGGCATGCTGTGCTTGAGGCCAACACATGACTCAGGCACATACTAAAGTTTTCCGAGATGCCAACTTACACTAGATCTGTCCCAAACCCATCGGAGGTCCCTTTGCAATTGGATAGCTTCTCCTGAAGAAATCTAACATGTTTCTGTATATCACCTGATCATGACACAGTTTCAGGGGGATGCCCAGCCCAGCTTGGATGCCTAACCCTGACCCTAGCCTTTCCTGCCTCCATAGCCAGGCCTATTCTGTTCTTACTCTAGAACAGCATCCCAACTTCCCACCAAGCTTCTAGGGCTGGGCCCAGACACATGCCTAGACTCTAAAGATGTTATCATCCCACCCATCTCAGTAACCTCAGCTGAACCCCACATTCCCTTGGGGGTGCCAACAAAAGCATCGGGGGCTTGCTGTTCCAGGTAAGGGATCTCCTCCACTCACCCTGCTTCCCCATAAACAAATGAGGGACTTAGCTCTCAGAAGAGCCTCTTCAGTACATCAATTCACCAGCTGAGAAGTGTTGGGGTTAGTAGGGTGAGCCTCTGGGGAGTGAAGGCCACCCTTCGTGTTACCCACGTTTGCTTCAGTTACCACTAAGCAGGCACTATATCACCAGGGCCCCCAGGAAAGCAAACTAGCGTAGGCGCACAACTCAGGCCTTCCAGAATATGCCTGGAGTGTCCAGTCAGTCTTCTGTGAGCTCAGATGGAGAATGTACAGGACTTTGCTCTCAGTCATACCAGGGGCAGCTTTGAACAATCTTACCACACTCTACTCAACTGTTTTTGTTTTTGTGTTTTGTTTTGTTGTTTTGTTTTTTTACTATCTCAGAAAGTGGCAGGAGGTTTATGTCTGAGTTCTACAGGAAGGCTGCCCAGCAGGTCCAGCCTGCCAGCCACACCCAGCCTCCTCTGGTGTGTTTTCCTGGTGCATAGTCACCAGGGCAGTCAACCATTCAATGCTTCAGTGCTGGCTGAGGAGGGTAGGTAGGCGTGGCCACTGTGTCTCCTGCTCTCTAAGATGATGGGGCAGGCACCGCTCCGAGGGCCCATGGGACTGGAGGCTGTTTGCCATCCTTAAGTCAGGGAGTTATTTTTAGTTCTCTGTCCACACTAGTTCTGCCGAGACCTCGCAAACTGACAGGATCTAAAAGAGCCCATGGCAGAGGCTTGGCGGTCTCTTGGCACACCCAGTTCTAGAAAGTACCACTCTCCAGCCACACACTCAGGATACATTTGGGGGTGGAAGAAATCTTCGGGGACTCAGGAAGAGGCCTGCAGGAAGGGTGATGCCCAGTGGGGGAGGGTCTTGGACTGGAGATGCTTGGTCAAGCTAGACGACAAGCCCGTGAGCCTTGTACACTTCTTGGGCGGATGCCAAGCTGAGAGCAGCCCAGACTATCGCAAAGCTCAAGTCAGGATGAGTATCTCTGGGTGGGAGAGCTAGGAAAGGTCTGTGACCTCAAACAAGCCTTGGCCCTGGCCTCTGTACTCAGTGCTTAGCCCTGAAACTAGAGAAGAACTGTCTGGAAAGAAGTCTGCAGGCTGGGAATAAGGTCCAAGATGAAGATGGAAGAGCCCTAATGCAGACCCAGGTTTGGATCCAGAGCCCGCAGCAGACCCGTGAACATTATTCTAGAGCCATCCTTCCCTCTTGCCCTGGCCAGGAAAGGCCAGGCCTCTAATGGACTGCTCTTTAAAAGAAATGGAGGAGGCAGGCCTGGTCTAGGTTGTTGTAGGTTGCCGGAATCCTGGGCTCTGTTCCCTTAGGCTTCCACTGCTAACTCACCCTTAACTCTCTCATCTGGGAGTGGTCACACAGCTCTGAGAGTCACTAGCCTCACTGCCCCTGCCAGTGAAGGCCAGCCTCCACCAGGTGATTCCGGCATCTCAAGTGTTAGGAAGGTATCTTTTGACTTCTCTTGAAGAGTCCATATTGCTCCCGGCACAGCACAGCATGGCAAACCAGTGTACCCCACCAGGGCAGGAGCCTGAAATTAGAATTCTACTAGTGTGGACAGCTCACTTGGCTGCCAGGTAACTCATAAGCGGGAGGCACAAGGTTTACTAAGGCATTTCCTCAGTAGAGCAAAAAATACACTTTCCCTCCCGGTTGGCCCTAGCTGTCTGGAGACTTTCAACCCACCTGTAGAAAGAAACAAAACAAAACAAAAAACTTCACCAAAGAGCCCTTGGCATCAGGGCCAGGACAGTACAACAGGAATGCCACTTTACTCAGCTAGTCCTCAATGGTAATGGTGACCAAGAAAGCCTATAACACCAGTACAACCTAAGTCTGGGGGGGCGGCTGCATTGAGCAGCCTGTGCTGGGGCCCCAGTTCTAGCTTGACTCAGGTGAGCTAATAGGATCTGACCTTGCAGCATCCTCTCAGGGGACACCAGGGTTCTGGGCAGCTAACTGCCTCTTCCCTTCCCTGGGGACAAGACTTGTTGCAGGGAATTGGACTTTGCAGAAAAGGCCCAAGACATGTTATGTCTAAGCTCTATGCTTAGTGCAAAAGGAAAAGATTTCAAATTCTAAGCCCTTGCTGGGACACTTGGAAAAGCATGCCGCCCCACTAAGATGAACCAGAAACAATTGGTAACTCTGGTCCTTGACTTATGTTTTCTGCCTGCGAGCATGCCAGGAATTTAGGACGGTTCTGAGAAGAGACTTTGAGAGGTGCAGGGAGCCCTTTCCTCCCTTAGGGTGCATGAACATAACCAAGTACCTGCAGAGGCAGACACACTAAGGACCCCGGGGCTTGAGGCCTTAAGGAGTAACACTCAGCTATTGAGCAGCCACATGTGCAGAACCCCACCCATTGGGCCAGCAGAGAGTGGTGCCCACGACAGAGTGCATCCTGGGCATGACCACCCTGTCAGTTGGCTGCTGGGGAAGCTGAGGGACGATGCCTCTCTGCAAGACTGATGCAAAGACTGAATTAAGAAGCCACAAGGTATTTAGTCCTTACGCTTCCGGCTGAAGGCCTGGGACAGATGCTAAACCTATCTATAGACCTATCAGTCAGCCATCTGCCACCTAATTTCTATCAGCAGCTTGTCTACTCATTCATCACCCAGTCATTGACCAGTCCTCTACCCGTCTAGCCATCTATTGTCAACTGTGCCTCCCTCTGTCCCTCTGTCCTTCCACTTATTAACTCTGCCCACCCCTGCTTGCCTGCCCTCCCACCTGCTTACTGACCTATCATACCCCCAGCTGCTCCTCTGAGCCAGGCATGTTCTGAGACATGAACAATGTATGTAAATTCTCATAGTGACCCTAGGGGCCTAAGGACTCTCTGTACCTTTGTGCTGCAAAGCAGGAGTCACTGGGATGGAAGATGGTAGGGACCTGGAAGAGGCACCTGCTGTTGAGTACCTTGCTACTGTATAGCTTGGCACCCCATGACTTCCCAGACTAGGGTTCAGAACCCACTGTCCCAATCCCAGCTGCTGTTTCTCTTCAAGGACATGCTTACTGAAGCCCCTCTTAGGAAAGAATTACATGCTCAGGTCACCTCTCTGGTGCACCCTAGGGTGGGACTATCTGGCCTCTTCTTTCTTCATTCCCGAATCACATGTGTCTTAGCAGCCCAAGGGTAGCCACGTGAAAGCCCCAAGATCCTGGCCATAAGGTAAATTCATGCAGCTGCTAAAAATAGGCTGAGGACAGATGGGCAGTCTGGCTTGGCTGGGATAACCCGGAGCCGTGCGGGCTGCCTCCCTCCCAAAGGCCCGTTAGCTTGGCGGCCTTGGTAATGCCCCACCACGGTCTCCATCCTGATTCTCTTGGTTTCTCCTAGGCATGACACCCTGCCTGGTTACCTGGCAGTGGAAATAACTTTTGCAGGGAAATAAATCCAGCCTCTGGGCTCTTCAGAGACCAGGAAGACCTCTAAATACTTGGCAGGGATGGCTGGGAAGGAGGCCATGGAGGAAACCCAAAGGAAGACTGGAGGGGACCCATAGCCCGTTCCTCAGGCCAGCACCCTAGGCACTCCTAGAGGGCATGTGCAGGCAATGGAAGAGGCTGCCATTCAGCCCTACTCATGGACGGACTAAGGCTACCGGCCCCTGCCACAATGGGTCATGGGTTTTATGAGGCACAATAGTAAGAATATAAAATGGAAAATGGTTTCCTGGTGTCCCTGTGAATGTCTCTTCAAAACAGTTCCCAGTACCCGTCATAGTTTCCTGCCTCATCGGTCCTGGGAGATCAAAACTTTACACCTTTGTTGGGGGCAAAGCCAGGAGCAGCTGCTGGGAGTCACCTGGAAGCCAGGAGGTGGCCTCTCTAGTGAATACCCCCATTCATCTGTCACCTGACACTAGAAATCTGCACTCATGTGCTGGTCTGGGCAGGCGCACATGTGTATGTATGAGCTCTGCAGAGGCCAGAAGACAACTTCAAGCATCGTTTCTCAGGAGTCATCCACCCTGACAGCATCTCTCGCCATCTTACTTCCCAAGTAAGCCACAGGGGCTGGCCAGCAAGCCCTAAGACCCACCTGTCTCCCCTCCCTTGTGCTAGGATTATTTTTACATGAGTTCTGGGTATTGAACTCAGGTCCTTGCGCTTGCTCTGGAAGTAACTTAACCACTGGAACCTTTTGTTTGTCCCACACCAAGGCTTTAGAAAAGTATTTGTTCTTTGGGATGTTTTAAATTTTGTAAGGCATGGATGAAGGGAGACAGAGTCAGAGAATCAGACGGAGCCAAAAAAACAAAATCTTTCTGGAGACAAAGTTACCCTTACAAGTACATGGTATAAAAAAACAAATGAGTTGCTCAGACTCTGTGGAGGAACACTGAAGCTGGACTGTATCGGGACATGAAATGGCCCCGAATAGCCAACATGTGCAATTTGGCCAAAGCCACTGGCTGGGTAATCAATCCTGGATGCTTCCTACCTTAGGACTGTCAGGGGACATGACTGAGAGGAAAAGCCACCTTGCTCATCAGTCCATTCACCTGGGCCGCTGAGGGCCGCCACTGTTCTATCCAAAACCTGCTGCCATTGTACCCTCCTTTTAGTTCCAACTAAACCTGATGCATTGTCTTAAGGGGTTTTATCAGCCCTCTTCTCAGCCTGGATGGAGATGTGTTTCCAGCCCTTTTAAAGTTATCCTAAAAACACATGCATGAACCACACACATGCATATTAAGCACTCGCACCTGTGCACACACACACACGCACCCATCTGACAGACAGTATGTGGCATCTAATATCTTTTCTTTTCTTTCTTTTCCTTTCCTCTCTCTCTTAATCTCTCTTTCTCTCTCTCTGTCTCTGTCTATCTCTCTGTCTTTCCCTCTCTCTCTCTCAACAAATGATGTGAGCTTCACTGGGGTCTAGCACTGGCTTTGGCATGGGGCTTGCACATGGGTGATGCCCTGGGGTGGGTGTTGCCTGCACTCCTTGATGCTCTCTCTGGGTGGCCCTACCCAGAAGCCCTGATGCAGCCATCATGTGCTGAGGCCAGGCAGGCACTGTGGCTTCAGCACCACTCCCTACACCTGCATGTGTGGCAGAGTTGGGCCAGGCAGTGCCACACCTGCAGGGTGCTGGGCCTACCTAGTTTTTGCATGCATGCACGGAGCCTTTCTTCAAGATTGGACACTCTGCTCTGAAGTTCATCGTAGTCATAGGCGCCAATTTCCTCTTGCAGCTCGTTAAGCACTGACGTCAGATTCTGGACCTCCTCCTTAAACTGCAATACCAATTTGGCATCGGCCTTGTACTCTTCCAACACAGGAATCAAAGGCCTAAGTTCATCCATTTTCGTTTTTATTGCCTGCAAGGTTAAAATAAGCTGGTTCAGTGCGATGCATGCAAGAACTTGAAATACCCTGCCTTGGCCTGGCTTCTCCCTATAAGAGGGAAAGTGTGCACATTCCCGTTTTAGTAATCCATCAGTTATCTGGTCCCAGTGAGTCAGGATAGCGTATTAAACAGTCCTCAGAACACCAGCACATTTGGGAAAGCTCTTTATTTGTCAGTCGAGAATGCAACATCTTAAGGTTACATGCTTTAGGTCACATACACAAAGTTTGTGGTTCTTTTTTTTTTTTCTTTCTTTTTCAAAAAGTGCATTGACAAGGGTTCAAACTATTCATGGGATGCATCTAGAATCGCATGCAAAAGGAGGATCCTGGTTGTATTCAAGGTTCCTTAGTGAAATGGTGCTAAGGATTGGAAAAGAATCGTAAAAATGCATGGTGCAAAAAGCTCTCTGGCTCTCTCATGGTTACATGGGGGGACTGCATCTTCAGTCAGTGGCGCATTGAAAAAACTCTTAAGTTAGCCCTGCAAGCAAGAAAATGAAACACCATTGAAAAGCTAGCTCACTAGCCTGCCTTAAACAACCATTAAAAGACACGTATTTGCATGGTCATGTAAGAAAAATCACACTTTAACAATAATAAAGCAAGCCACTCAAATGGTGAAGGGCATCCCTCACGGTTTCTGCTGGAACTCCTTCACGCAGTGACTACAGTGCCAAAGGCAAAGGCTTGCTTTTGCTGTCCCAGAGTCTCAGAGTCCCCAACTTTGGAACTCAGAGGTGCTCTGTGGACGACACTCTCCAAGGAGAGCTACCTCATGTCGCTGAAGACACCTCTGTCTTCACAGTCTGCTGAGCACAGGAGGGCAGATGCTGGCCAGGAGAGACACAACTCTTTTTGGTCTGTAAGGTCAAGAATCTCTCTCCAAGGTTAAGTCATGATGGCACACCAGAAAAAGGGGCACAATGTTCTCCTGCCTGGGACAACAATCACTGGCTTAGTCTGTCTCAATGTGATTCGTCTGCTATTATTTTATTTATATTATAGATTTACAACTTCATTAGCTTGCCATTTTGCCTACCTAATGCACTGCTTTTAAAGGGAGAATTAGTTCCTGCTTCACGTAGGGAGTGCATCAAAGGATAACATTAGCATACAAGGAAGGGAGGACAGACAAGGGCTCAGCAGTTTCCAAGCAAGCGGCTGTGTAATTTGACCTGTTCATTTACATCTGGGCCTGATTTCTAATTAACATGCATGAACACCTTAATTAAGGTGGCAGATAATTCCCAGCCTAGTCCTAGTGGAGAGTCGTGTATATATACATACTCGTACATATGTATATATAATTTAAGGTCAAAGTTACTGAGATTTTAATGGCCAGGGTCACCTGGAAACACAGAACACTTAATGCAGCTGCATTTACAGTGTGCCTTGTCACAGCTAAATTAGGTCAGAAGTGAAAAACTGCTCTGAGTGATCTGGGCCCAGAAATGGCTCTAATCAATTACGCTAATCCTCGGCTAATGTGATTTACCTGCAGCAGCTATGGAATGATACCCTGCCCGGCTAATACGCCTCAGCCAGAGGAACAGGGGGCCTGGGACCCCTAGAGAGAGGGGCCAGTGTGTGATGAAGGGGCTGACCAAGCCCCAACCCCTCCAATGGCCAGGGTGGATGGTCTCTCTCCTCCCAGAGTGGCACAGCACAGCTTTGCAAGGCAGAGGACAGACCTCATTGTGTTCCCTAGGTCCCCAGTCACTATCTCTGTGGGGAAAGGGAAGCCAGAAGGGGAAGAAGATCTGGCTTGGAGGAGGAAGAAGAGGAAGAGGAGGAGGAGGGGTGAGGAGAAAGGGTAATAGGGGAATAGGAGGAGGAGGATGTGGGGAGGGAGAGAGAAGGAATGGAGGAGGACGGGGGAGAGGGAGGAGAGAGGAGGAGTTGGGGGAGAGGGGTAAAGCTCCAGGGGGGACAGGCATACCTTGAACTGCCTGGCCAGGTGTTGCTTATGGCTCTCCTCCACCTGCTTGAACTTGGACTCCAGGCCTTTCATTTGGTTCTCCATCTTCTCCACGTACTGCAAGTCTCTCTGAGTCCGCCTGTCCAAGACTTCTATGGATTGAGACATGTTTTGCACCTGTCAAAAGGGTAACAGGTTCAAGGCTAGAGCTGCAGCAGATGTCGGGCGGTTTCATTTGTCTGCTCATCAGCCAGGCTGACCTTTCCCACAGCACCACCCGGGAAGGCAGGAGTGGCCCAAGCCTGATTTACCAGTTAATCACCAGCATCAGATCGTTAGGACCAAGAACTCCCCAAACACAATAGATGGGCTGGGTAAACATTCCCTTTACCCTCTTCCAGCAGAACTCTGACTGTGGGGTACAGAGATCAGGGAAGGAGCCTTGAGCGGCTCCAGGCACAGGGCTGGGGGCCATTTCTCTCTGCATTTAAGGGTGGGGCCTGTTTCCATTCTATGCTGGGGAATGACTGACATCGCTAGGGAAGTGCACACAGCAAGAGATGAATCCAGAACGATGCCAGGCCCGCCTAGGGTATAAATTCCCTCTCCCCTGGAGTCCCCTGGAGTGTCCTTGCTGACAGTGTTGGTGTTCTAAGTGGAATGAAGGGGTAGGGAGCTGCTCTAGGCTCTGTGCCGAGCCTTCTCCCCACCGCATATGCCATCCATCACCCCCACAATATCATAGGCAGATGACTGCTCGGCAAACACGCACATTCAGAACGCAGAGTCAGGAATCAATCACCCAGCAAATGAAGAATCGCTGTTTTACATCCTTACGGGCATTGTTGAATGGAGTGTAGCCTCAAGATGGGACTCTATTATTCAGCACGATTCCAGAGAGCGTCAAAGAAAAACAGTTTTGGTGCGGCCAGCTGCCAGCACATTTCATTTTCAGGAAACTGGCTACGGCTTATGTGAGAATGTATGCTCACCAGGGGCGATGGGGGCAGGGAGCCAAGGTGCTGAGGATGCTGCCGGGGATGCCGCAGTGGGTTGGGTCATTTTCTCAGAATCTAATCCAATTACTAGCAAGGAAGGTGTGTAGTGAATGACAGGTCTCCTTGCTGAATTTCCTTTTCTTTCTGAATTTGAAAAAGACTCCCTTCTAGGAAAAAATCCTTAGGATAGAGGCTTAGCTTCACTGCTCAGGGGTCAGAGCATGAAGGCAGGATAGCACCACAAACCCTTCAGACCAGTAGGTGGAGTGAAATGGGAAGAGTGGCAGGATATGCCTTCTCGCTGGCCAGGTCGATACTGCCCATCTCAGCACTTAAAGCCTTATGGGATCTTAGGACTTGAAAGCAACGCACACATTCACCTTCACATCTCAATTTATAGCACAGCTGTGCATGGGGCTGACTGCCCCCTTCTCTTAGCTGCTCTGAGGGGAATCGAGCTGCTCTTCCTGGACGGCCTTTCCCGCCTCTTGCTGCCCCTCTGAATGGCTGCTGTGCTTCTTCTGGGAAAAGATGTCACATTTGCTGGGGTGCATCCTTCGAGGCCCAGCCCAAATGCCACTGCCTTCAAGGAAGCTTCTGGGAGGAGCTCAGACAAAGGATCCTGGGAACTACTTGGGAACAATACCATCTTTTGGCGGGGGGAGTTCATCTACACCTGAACCCAGAATAAGGGCAGCCAGTGCAGGAAACCTAAGCAGCCTGCCTGGGCCACAGGAGGGACAACATGGGCATCTCTGCTCCAAGCCTCGCTTCCTAGTCTCCTCCTTGGAGATATGACACTGACCAAAAGGACAGGGCTCAGATAGCAACCAGTCAACAGCGGGCGGGGCTTGGGTGGGAAGGGTTCAGTCCAACACAGGCTTTCAGTAAGAGACCACACAGTGCAGGTTGGAGATCTTTGTCTTCCTTACCATGGACCAATGTTTCTAATGAATTTTAAAATGTAAAGATTAGCTGTACATAAAAAAGAAATCTTAAAGATGCCAAATAACTTAGTTGCCTTAAGGTGAACCAACAGACGTGTGAGCCCACTTTCTGGACAACCACTCAGCTAAGCCTTCCATAACAAAACATGGGTGGCATCTATATTAACCCTTTAGCAATACCTGCTTCCACAGACCTCTTCTAGTTCCCAGAGTATCCCCAGAATCTGCCCAGCACATTCAAGGTCACAAGGTCATAGGATGCTCTTAGCCACTGTGGCAGCAGGTGCCACGAAGTGGGGGAGGGGACATGCACAGCAGCCACACACCTGTCCCCATCTGGGAATGACTAATTGCTAATGTTTATTGCCCACGCAGGCACTGGCCTGAGCCAGCTATGTTATTTATCTTATTTTATCTTCATAAAACCCTGGGGGGGGGGACAGAGCAAACTGTTCTGAGTCCCACATATCAACACAGATAAGTCAGTTAAGAAACTTGGTCCCATCACATAGCCAGCGCAAGGTCGGGGGCTCCAAAGCCTCTGCTCTCAGACTCAGACTGTGTCTTCAAAGGACACAGTGCCATCCTTATGCTCACCTTATCCCCTCCTCTGGCATCAGACCCTGGAGGAACTGCCCAGGCATACTGATACCCAGTCCTCAGCAAGGACTCAAGCTGGCCAAAACCAGAGCCTCTAGGCCTAGGTCCCAGATGGTAGCAACACAGAACCAGCTCCAGAGTCCTCAGCCATGACCAGCTGCAGGGGACCCAAGGAATCCAGAGCCTTCTCCATTGCCATCCAAGATGGCAGGTACTGTCTGGAGGTCTGGTCCCGCCCCACAGGCAGAGAAAGGAGGCGTGTTGACCAGGCCCAGCCCTAGAGCACAAAGGCAAGCAGGCTTCTTGTCTCAGCAATGCTGGCAGGCACAGTAAATGAAGGCCCCTCTCTTCCAGCCAGTGCTCAGGCTCTCCCGAAATAGAGTCTACGCGGCGTGAGATGGGGCTTTAAATTTTTTAAGCAGCAAGACTGTGGCCTGCATAGGCAGAGAAGGAAGCCGAGCGGCCTCATTCTCAGGGGGCCCCAGAGCTTTCTGGAACCATTTGTGAGTTCTGCCCTTTTCCCAGGGCCCCACGGCTTGGGCCTCAGGCCCCTCCAAGCCCCTCTCCTTCGCTACAATTCTGAATAATTAACGGCTCAATTAGGCGCCTGTCTAGTTTGGTGTAAATAAATGTCTGTGGAATCTGTTAAATGTATTTTACTTGAGCTCTTTTCAAATGGTTTATTCTGGTGGCTATCGGTGGAAAACAGGCCAAGAAACCAACACACTCTACCCCTTTAGGGTGAGCCAGCCCCACAGACACCATGATGGAAATAAGGTTCCATGTCTCTTCCAGATAGGGACTGGCAGCAACTCGGGAGTCACCCTGATCCCCTGGCTGCTCCCTGCCTCAGCAGCTGAGTCCAGAAAAGGGAGCTGCTCTGCCCACGGAGGTGCAAGTCCTGCAGCCATGCCAGCTCCAGCTGGCGAGGCCAGGTCCTGGCAGGCATTAAGCTGGGCTCCAAAGCCATTCTGTCTTCCCCAGGGAGAAGCTATCCTCAGCACCTGTGTTCAAGTTACAGCGATGCCCTCAGTCCACAGATCTCACACAGGTGAGGGCTTGAAAATTCCAAGTCCGATCAGTAGGGAAAGTCCCAGCTTTCCTGGTGCACGCGTGTGCACATGAGAGAGAGAGAGAGAGAGAGAGAGAGAGTGTGTGTGTGTGTGTGTGATGTGACTTTTGTGGGAAGGGCGCATCCCCTGGAGGCATCTTTTCTTGGGGGAGTGAGATAGGCAGGATGGAAAGGCCCCTCATCTTCCCTTCTCCTCATGGTAGCACTCCAGGGACTCATAGTAGTGAGGTTAGAGTTTGCACAGTCTGGGGTCTCTGGGGGCAGCCTATAGCCACTCTTGTCGAGAAATAGAAGCCAAACAGGAAGATAGCTGGTCCAATTACTCAGACAAGCTCCCTTTCTAACTAGCTCTGTGGCCCCGGGGACATCAATCTGAGGAGTGACTAATGCCACCAACTGTACTCTGGTAAGACTCAAGGTGTATGCATGGACCACACACTGCTGTCCTCGTGTTAGAAGCATCCACGGTGGGAATGAATTGCTTGGTGTGACCACTCATCAGTGGAGCAGAGACATCCCCATGGAAAGCCTGTGGGCCAGGCACCTGGGGTCTACTGTTTCCCTGGCAGCATGGCTGAGCCCTTTGGACCAGACCCTGAGCATTGCTCAGAGGAGAAATGGCAGAGGACAAAGAAGCCATGCTTCTGGCCTTACCAACGAGCTCTTTCATGGAGCCCCTGGAGCCCAAGAAGCAGGTATATTCATCTCCCCAGCAGGGTCACCATGTTCTTTTCCATCTTCCTATCCAGGCAGTCGTATGCCCACTCATCCATTCACAAATACTGAGATGGGGCCACACAGCCTGGTCAAGCCTCAGGCTGGCACACAACACTCTGCATGTGCAAGCTCACACACACACACCCCTGCACAGACTCACCTTCTCCAGTAGCTGCCTCAGCTGTTTTGTGCGGGCATCCCGTGAACACATGGTCTGCTGGGGGGCGACCACCGTGCAGATACACCTGCCCTCACTGTCCTGGGCAGAGCTGTACACCTGCCAGCTCTCCTCGGGGTTGGTGGGCAACACCTGGAGGGGGGCAGGTGGGGAAGGGAATGGGGAGAGAACAAGAGAATGAAGGTGAGAATGAGGGAGGCTGGCGCCTGGGTGCCAGGGGCTGAAGTAGATCAGAGAAATGCCTAAAAATCCAGGTTCAGCCCTGGATGCTCAGAGTTTGGACATATAACCAGATTAACACTTGGGGAGGTGGGAGGAGCTGCGGATGCACTGGGCTGGCTGAGGAGTCATATAAGAAACCAAGTGGCTAACAGCCCAGGGAATCAGAATTCTCTTCCCCCAGTAGTCCTGATCTGCTGTTCCCTAACACTGGGAGACAAGCACCATTGTTAACAGTTCCTGTCAGTGCCTACAAACTGAGAGCAGCAATGGCTTAGAGCTGTGCTGTCTCCCGGAAAGCAGCCTGGCTAAGATGTTGGCCTTCCAACTCCATGCAGCTCCCGCCCACAAGCCATTCGGTGGATGTCAATAAACACGTTGTGTAAGGGTCACCCCCAACCTCGGTCCTGAGGATTTGCCTGCCCAAAGACCACCAAGGACCCAGAGCTGTGAGTGGCTAGGTTCACCTTGTGGGCCCTCTATACCACCCACGACCCTGACCTTCAGAGACACAGCAGGGGCAGTAGACACCAATGCTCCTTCCTCTACACACCCCCATGGCCTCCTGCTCTCCTGCCCTCCTGCTACTGAAGCCTGCCCACTGTCTCCAAACCTTTCCCTGGCATCCTGTACGTCCCTGCTATTTTTAGATAGGGATGGGGAGAAAGGCAGAGAAGCTATGGTAGTGATGCATTTCATCTCATTCACCAACCTCAGCACACAGAGCGTGTAAAGTCCTCATCACAGAAACTCATTCTGATTTTTTTGTTTGCTTGGTTTTTGGGAACCCACTATGTAGACCATGCTGGCCTTGAACTCACAGAGATCCACCTGTCTCTGCCTCTTGGGTGCTGGGATTAAAGGTTTTACACGCCATGCCCGGCACTAGAGAAACTCGAAACAACAGGAGAGGTAGAGCCAACAAGAGTCATAGATGTGTGTGTGTGGGGGGGGGCAGGTTACACCACTGAGACCTTGCGAGCAGAATTGGAGGAAAAAGGAGACTCGTCCTTCACCTCTCCTTTCCACTTAGAAGGTTAGGCTGGGGCCCCTTTCCAGGGGCTCCTCACGGAAGGGTGGTCTCAGCTCAGTCTGCTACAGCCACTATGGAAGTCAGCCCTACCCAGACCTTCCACCCCAACCCTTAGCCAACGCTACCCTCCCCAGGCTGCTGATGCACAGAGATGCGATTTCCATTTCAGAGGCCGATAGAGACGGGTGGGTGAAGCCCTGCGCACGGGAGGTGGGGGGTCCGGTCCCGCCCAGCTCCTCTTAACCTCTGGAGAGGACCCTTAGATCTTCGAATGGGGATGGGAAGAGCAGGGTGCCTCGGGATTTGGGGGACTCAGATGAGACCACCGAGCTCTTATCTTTTGCCTGGGGCTCCACTCCGGCACCGTCCAGTCCGCCTTTTACAAAGTAGGGCGAGCTGAGTCCTGACTGGACCTAGCCCACAAAAGGCTTTAAGCAGCATCTCCACCCCTTACTTGCTGAGTGACCTTGGCTAAGTCCCCAAGTCCCTAGTTTCAGTTTCTTAAGCTTCTCAAGGAAAGACTTCCTAAAATTGGTGAACGAGGACTCTGGACTTTTGAACCCCTCCCACCAGCACCACAGCAGGTGTCCTCAAGCCCCTCAAGGGGACCGGGCGCAGAAAGCATCGCCCCGAGATGCCAGAGTGCGGGTGGCGGCCGCAACCCGAGGCGCTGCTTAGCTGCAGCACAGAGGGTGGGTTCGTGACCCTCGCCCCTGCATCTCTTCCTCCCCAGGTGACCCCATCCTGTACCGCACCACCGGACCAGTCCGGGGCTCCGACCCAAGAGGAGGCAGGAGGGAGGAGGGGCCGGGAGGGCGCACGCGGGCTCACTTACGCCGGTGCTGCGGTCCAGCGTCCCGCCACTGGCGGCCGAGAGCCGGGTGGTGTTGAGGCCCACCAGCGAGGGCAGCGTCTGGGACATCCAATTGGTGATCATGGCCATGGTGCTTAGCACGACCCCGATCTTCAGCAGCGGCACCGACATCGCGCCTCAAGTGGCCTCCTGCGCCCGCGCCGCGCTGGCGCTGGCTCCTGCGCCCCGGGCAGCCTCAGGCGGCGGGCACCACGGCGGGCAGGGGCGCCCGGCCGCGTCCCCGCGCCCCCTTCGCCCGCCGCCGCCCGTCCGTCTCCGCCGCCCTGTGCGCCCTGGCCATCGCCGCGCCGCCCTGGCGCTAGGAGGTGACCAGGCGGCCCTGCCCGGCGCGTGCTACCCGCCCGCGCTGCCCGCCGCTGCCGCGTCCCTGCGCGCTCCGCTGCCGAGAAGGGCCACCGGGTTCTGAGCGCGGCGCGGGCTGTGCGCGGGGGCCGCGGCCAGGAGGCGGGGACACGGCCGGGCGGCGGCCGACGCAATCTGCCCAGGAAATGGGTGGATTTTTCCTCCGAGCTCCGGCTCCCCGCCGCCCCCTGGCTGCAGACAGCGAGGTCTGCAAACTCGTTGGCCGAAGAGTTAGGGTCACCCAGGAGGACAGACAAAAACCTGCCTCAAACCGTAAAAAAAACAAAAAAACAAAAATCCTCAAAATCTCGCATGGCACACATTCATTGTTCTCCCTCCTCAGATCTCTCGGTCATACTCATGACCCTGTCTCGCTGAAGCCCCAGCTCCACTCCTGCCTGCTTGTGGCAAGGGTTCCTGGAACGATGAACCACACCACCCTTACTGCTGGGATTCATCTTCCCAGGCGGATTGAGTCCAGTCAGTTTGGAGCTTCTCCTGAGCCCCATAGGGGAAGAAAAGCTCTTGTGGGGTCTCCAGTGCCAGCACAGGAGTAAAGAGGTGGCTACAAAGTGAAAGACATTGCCGGGAACCTATCTCTGAAGGAAGGGACAGTTAGAATTCCTAGGGGTACCATCCTGGGTTTCTGAAGCAGGTTTAAACAGAGAATGGGCTGGTGTGCCTGCTATGCACAGTAGGGGGTGCAGGAGAATGTGCCCACCTACCATCAGGAGCTGCTGGCAGCTTGGGGCTCAGGAGGCACTAGAGAGACCACACCCCATGTTCACCGCGGACTCTGGTGTGCGCATTGGTGGATAGGGCCACAGGCATCTGTGCTGTGGGCCTAGACACGCAGGCGTCTCTCTTAGGAATCAGCTCAGGGCCAGGGCAAGCTTCAGCAGCATCTGTGCTAAGACCTGTAAGTCTCAGTACAACAGCACAGCCGGCAAAACACCTTAATAGTGCTTTTGACTTTGCAGCAGCCTTCTAAACTGAGGAAAGCCAGGTCCTGTAGGCATTCCTCCAAGTTGTCCCAGCCCGGGTAAAGAAAGACATCCAACCGCCACTGCAGTCTTTCCCACCTGGTCAATTATAGACTCCCTGGAAGGGGGTTTGGAAGAGATGTCAGGACAAAAGGAGACTTCCTGATATCTGCCAAGAGGGGATGTGACACATTCCTAGGACTTGACTCTCTGTGTTCTGTCCCCATTTGCAGAGTAAACTTCAATGACAGCCAAGATGATCCTGGCCTGAGTGCTGGGTGTGAGGCCTGCTGGCTCAAGAAATCAATTGAAGTTTTTTCTCTGGCTAATGCACACAGCATTCATTGGTGCCTCTGGTTTGGGTCTAATGCCAGCAAATTACAACTGTTGGGGAAGGGCACCATCTCTCAGTGAAAGCTGGTACTGCAGGCTAGTCACACCCAGTGGTCTTGCTAGATTAGGCAAGCACAGAGATGCTGCCCTGCCTTGCGTATTTTACAGATTCAGGGCCACAGCTGTGTCTGCCCAAGTCACACATCCTTGCTCCCCACTACACAAAAGTAAGGGGCACTTAATGTTTATCAACAATTCAAATCTAACGAGTCCACAAAAGTTGCCTCCATCTCGGAAGTCACAGACTTTTATTGAATATCCAACTTAGTGCAAGATTCAAGGGGCAGCATGCTCCAAGCTCCTTGTCAGATTCAACATGGAGACCATAACTGGCTTTGTGAGGAACACTCCATGATCAAGCACTGTTAACCTTTCCTGCTGTCTGTCTGATGGGCAGATGTTCCCGCTGGAGGGAGGCCTCAAGTGACCGCTCTGGATGCCGACCCTGGGGCCAAACTGAGCACCTGCCATGAACTTCCATGAGATGGCGACCCAGCTAATGAGGTTTTCTGTGGCTCAGCTCTCTCACCTGCAAAATGGGCTCAACAGCAGTAGCTTTCCTCTGTGAGGTGTCCTTGGGATAAAGGATCAGTGCAGGAACAAGCCCAGCATGCTGTGGTGTCAGCTATTGTCACCTTTTCAAATGAAAACTGGGCTCAGCCAGAAACCTGTGCTGGGCAGGCTGTGGAGCTGGGCTTTGATGCAAGGTGTGATGCCCCTGAGCCCTCTGACATTACTCTGGTGCCTGCTGTCAATCAAATGCCACAGAGAAGAGAAAGTAGCTCCCCATAAGTGGAGATACATTCTGGGTGGGGGACCTATGGTAGGCATATAACCATAATGGTTTTGAAGAGCTCCCGACTCTGCCTTAGGTGAGTAATGTTCCAGGGTTCACAATTGCTGCCCTAAATTGAAGGAGCTTAACTTAGCTGGGCTTTTGAAAGGAAATGGAATCCAGGGCGTTTGCAACAATGAAGCCTGGGTCTGTTTAAGTAGTTCCAGAAATAAGTAGGAAGCCTTCAGTACCACTGACCAGGGACTCTCTCTCACCCTCACCAGGACAGGTCATTGTGCCATAACTTGGAGATTTGACTCTCAGCTCATATTTCTTGTGAGCCTGTGTGAGGAGTCAGGGCTGAGGAGTACTAAAAGTAGTTAATGCAACTCCCATAGAACTTGCCAGAGAGGAACTGGCCCAGAATTCCCAAGATCCCTAAGCTGACACCAAATGGCAAGCATTCGCCCAGGTGGAAAGAAATACCCACCCTACCCACACTGGTGCTTGTCAAAACTGGTCATCGTTTCAGAATCTGTCTAAAGTGACAAGAGAACTAAAGAAATAAACATCTAATCACCTCCTAGAGAGTGTGATTGGAACAGAGGTGTACAGTGAATACAGAATTTCCAGCTCCAGCCCACATCTGATACGCTCTCACCAGAACACCAGCCATTCCATCTGGACCGGAACCTCTACATCTGCAGCCACAGCTGAACCTCTCTCACCTGCACCCTGAGCCTCTCCACCTGCACCTGAGCCTCTCCACCTGCACCTGAGCCTCTCCACCTGCACCTGAGCCTCTCCACCTGCACCTGAGCCTCTCCACCTGTACCAGAGTCTCTCTTACATGTACCCACGTCTCTCCACATGCACCTGAGCCTCCACCCTACACCTCTGCCTCTCCACCTGGATCTTTCTACCTGCACCTGAGTCTCTACACCTATACGTGAGCCGCTCTTACCTGTATCTGAGTCTCTCGGCTTGCACCTGAGCCTCTCCACCAGTATCTGAGCTCTGCCTGCACCTGAACCTCTCTTACCTGTACCCGGGTCTCTCCACCTGCACCTGAGCCTCTCCACCTGTACCTGAGCCTCTTCACCTTCACCTGAGCTTCTCTATCTTCACCTGAGCCTCTCCACCTGCACCTGAGTCTCTCTATCTGCACCCAAGTCTCTCCACCTGTACCCGAGCCTCTCCATCTGCATCTGAGTCTCTCCACCTGCACCTGAACCTCTCTATCTGTATGCAAGTCTCTTCACCTGTACCTGAGCCTTTCCACCTGCACCTGAGTCTCTCAACCTGTACCTGAGCCTCTTCACCTGAGCTTCTCCACCTTTCCCTGAGCCTCTCCACCTCACCCAAGCCTCTCCACCTGCACCTGAGTCTCTCCACCTGCACCCAAGTCTCTCCATCTGCACCCGAGTCTCTCCACCTGCACCCAAGTCTCTCCACCTGCACCCAAGTCTCTCCACCTGCATCTGCTCTCCACCTGCACCCGAGTCTCTCCATCTGCACCCAAGCCTCTCCACCTTTCCTTGAGCCTCTCCACCTTCCCCTGAGCCTCTCCACCTGCACCTGAGCCTCTCCACCTGCACCTGAGTCTCTCCATCTGCACCCAAGCCTCTCCACCTGTGCCTGAGCCTCTCCACCTTCCCCTGAGCCTCTCCATCTGTATCTGAGCTTCTCCACCTGTGCCTGAGCCTCTCCACCTTCCCCTGAGCCTCTCCATCTGTATCTGAGCCTCTCCACCAGCACCCGAGTCTCTCCATCTGCACCCAAGCCTCTCCACCTGTGCCTGAGCCTCTCCACCTTCCCCTAAGCCTCTTCATCTGCATCTGAGCCTCTTCACCTGCACCTGGAGCCTCTCCATCTGCATCTGAGCCTCTCCACCTGCACCTGAGCCTCTCCACCTGTGTGTGAGCCTCTCCACCTGCACCAGAGTTTCTCCACCTGTACCTGAGCCTCTCCGCCTGTACCTGAGCTTCTCCACCTGCACCTGAGCCTCTCCACCCACCTGATTCTCTCCACCTGTACCCAAGCCTCTCCATCTGCACCTGAGCCTCTCCATCTGCATCTGAGCCTCTCCACCTGCACCTGAGCCTCTTCACCTGTGCCTGAGCCTCTCCACCTTCACCTGAGCCTCTCCACCCACCTGATTCTCTCCACCTGTACTCAAGTCTCTTCATCTGTACCCAAGTCTCTCTCACACAAGCTGCCCCACCTTCACCTGAGCTGATTTGAAGAGCTGAGAGGTTCAAGTTAATCCCTCCCAACTCTTCCAAGTCTAAAGCAATGTCCTGCTCAGACTCTTTTTCCAGATTTGGCATGAGGGTCAACTGTCCCTAAGGCATATGTGAGGGACATCAGGAAGAGCTAGAATGAGTGCCCTTTGATCTAGTGTGTCACACAGCATTTCCGGAAGTGATCCTTGGATTGTTGAAGAACATAGACATTTACATTAAGCATCCATGGTGCCAGTCAACAGTCAGTGTTCCTAAAGAGAAACTCAACCCAATTTTCACACGATTTCCCTTGAAACGAGGGCTCGCCCACATTTGCAAATGAATAATCATCACACTGACAGAGCAGGTGCTGTGCCCAGACAATCCTGGGGATTTGCCAGTACGTCGCTGGGTCTTCACAGAATGCCATAGGGGAGTGCTACCCCAAGCTCCAATGTGCATATGAGCTGCTTGGCTTTTGAAGTAGACCAGATATGACCCAGGCAGTGTGCTGAGACAACCGATTCTCAGGGCAAAGCTCAAAATTGTGGTAGTGCCCTTGCCCCTTGGATGTCTTGGCCATAGTCTCCTGGATGCTGGGAGTGTGGAACCTATACAGCTCTCAATGCTGATGACCTTTGGAAATCAGCTGGAGTGCTCTGCAGTTCTTGTTCTTGAAGCTGCAAAGATCTCAGAAGGCCTGTGTTTTTGTCACCTATGGTGATACTGTCTCAGGTCCCTATCCTTATGCCCTTCCCTTACCAGCCTCAGCTTGGAATTTGCACAAATGTATCAACAATCAGGAAGCAAAGAATGCGGACCTCCCTCCGTGGCCCAGGTTCTTCAGCTCTGAAGATGAGTACTGAGTCTACAAGTTGGACCAGGACACCTGCCCGGACAGCCCTCCTGCCAGGGACTAGCACATGGTAGATAGACAGGGGTGAGGGATCTAAGGAATTGCCTGGCAATGACGGGGCACAAGGGCTACAGCAGCACCACCTCACCCACTGCCAGATAACTGAGGCTGTAGGGCAGGAACCTGCCCAGGCATCGGAGCCAGCAGTGACCACTTGGTGGGATGCAGGTCCCCCGCTCACTTCTTGATGTGCCCTAGCAAAGGACAGTTCCATAGGACAAACTCTGAAATGACACACTGACTAATAACAATGTCTATCTGGCCTATTTTCAAATAGTTTTGGAGGAACAGGAAAGGGGAAGAGAAGAGGGGAAAAACAAACTAGAAAGGAAGGAGGAAGAGGAAAGGGGGTGGGAGAGAGGAAGGAAATAAAAAGAAGAGGAATAGAGACAAGGAGAGACTGAAACAGAGGGACCGAGATAGAGAGATTGAGGCAGACATTGAGAAACACAGAGACACAACAAAGACAGACAGACAGGGATATAGACATTGAGACACAGAGAAAAGAAGATTGAGGCATACTGAGAGGGGTAGAAAGACAGAGGGACAGAGAGAGGCAGTGGCAGAGAGACAAACGGAAGCATTCCCATATGGAGCTACCTTCTTTTCCTTCCCTGCCCTTTTGATCTTTCTCTGAGGCAGACAGAACATTCTGGGAACAGGAAAATGATTGCTTTTAGCCCAGGACATTCTTCCAGCAGCCACAAGAGGCCCCATGGGCAGCCAGGCTGTAGATCCCCCACATAAGCCCATATGGGTCCTCCAGGAGGACAGATGGGTAGTGTGCTCTCCACCCCCACCTCAGCCTGACTCCTTGTACTCTGGACTACCGCCCGCAGGTCAAGGGTGTATGACCTGCCATTTTAGCATATCTGAGCAGCTTTGGGGAAGCGGCTGTCTTGCTGTCCTTGCTCTCTGCCTGTATCATGGGAAGCGAGAGTGAGAGGGGTTATACTTCCCTGTGGCCCTGGTAGGAAGGCAGAGCTGCCAGGGCCAACCCAGCCAGGGAAGAGAAATGCCCTCAGCCACCAGGAGCTACTGCGTCTGGAGTTTGTTAGCGGAGCTAGCGAGAGAGCTAAGCCAGGGAGCTGAGGTCCTCTTTCCTCTACTCTTCTACTCCGGCTTCAGCCATTCAAGTCTCCCAGTGATCAAGTGCCACACCCTCCTAGCAGAAGAGCCCACGAACCCTCAGTTGTCCCCGAGACAGTGCCCCCCACTTAAATCGGATCTTCCATGTTTCTGGCTCATATGTCTGCACCTGCTCCCTGTTCATTCAGAGAGCTGACTGCTATGCTGCCTCCTCGGGCCTAGCTTCTCTCATTAATGTCTGTAGGAAGTCTTAGCCCCAGTGCTCTCAGCTTTCCTGTAGAACTGGGGCCAAATCATGGAAGTGGCGCCTCTCCATGGACACATTCCCCTAGGGGCTAAACTGCAGTTTCCAGGAGCTATAAACACTCCATTTCCTCCGTCCCAGGAGAGAAGTCTCCGTAGCTGAGGACAGGCTGACTTCTCTGGCAGCAGCACCTGACCTAGATGTGAATTAAACTATGCATGATTAGAGACATCGCGTTGACAAGGGGTATCCAGCAGGGAATGGAGGAACACCAAAGATGCCATACCTGCTCAGCCTGTAGACTCTAATGCTGTCAGGCTCTGTAAACCCTGCTCTTGAGGACACTGGCTCTCCAGGCTGGACTTTCCCTAAACCCCGTCCCCTCTGCTGCATGGAAGTCTCTCACTGCAGAGCCAAGGCTGAACTGTGAAGATTCTCAGTTACTGCTAAAAAGGATTCTGCTATCTTTGGAAAAATTACTGCCTGAGAGTCCCTAGTGCCACTGGTAGGCACAGGACAGTAATCAGGTCTCTCCCTGACTGCCACGCACACAGCCGAATCAAGAGACTCAGGGGCCAGGCAGTACCATGTAACGGGGCAGGGGCAGCCACGTATTGGTGGGCGTCAGGGTGCAGGTCTCACATTCTGAAGGCACAATTGCTGGAAAAGCCTCTTCCCATCTGAGTTCTGCTGTGCTCTCTAAATGTAACCAGAACCCTGAGATGCACTGAGAAATGCACCTGTGTTCTCTCTCAGACCCTCAGATACCAGGCCCTTCTCAGAGCCTGCAGGAGAGCCATTCTGCACACTGGGGGCAGCTCTGAGCAGGAACACAATTCCTCTGGGGAGAGATGAGCATCAACTCAGACCACTGGATTGGATAGGATTGTTTTAGGTAAGTAAGGTCAACCAATCAGAGATGCTGAGGGGGTAGCATCCTCCCATCTCTCCTTGGGATTCTTCAGTCTTAATTCTCTCTCTCTCTCTCTCTCTCTCTCTCTCTCTCTCTCTCTCTCTCTCTCCTTCCTTCCCCCCTTTTTTTTACTTGGTTATACAATATTTTGTTTTGTTTAGAAAAGGGTCTTCCTCTGTAGCCCAGGATAGCCTCAAACTCAAGGCAATCTCTCTGCCTCAGCCTCCTGAATGCTGGGATTATAGGCATGAGTCACCACACCTGGCTTCAGATTTTATTTTGAGATGAGGTCCTGGGTATCCTAGACTGACCTCAGACTCACTGTAGCTGACACTGAGTTTTGGAGCCTCTAGCCCCTACTCCTGGGATGACAGGAGTTCTCCAGCAAGCCCAGTTTTATATGGTCATACAGAACTCAGAAGGGCTTGTGTGCATTCTGGGCAAGCACTCCACCAACTGCGCTATATTTTGGGGTGCCAGTTTTTAAATCTCACTGATCTGTACCCAGGGAGCATCCATGTCAGAATTGGAATCATGACAAACCAATGGCTTGGCGGAGCAAGAGATAGAGCCATGTTCATATCTGTAAAGAAACCACTCTTCCCAGTTGTCACCCGAGCAGTGGCCATGAGCTTTAATCTGGGTGCAGAGACTAGCAGATGGTGTAGGCAGAAAAGCTATTGGTGAGAAACCCCAAACAAGAGTGGATCACATGTAGACAGCGCCGGTCCCTTTGAGGAGGCCTAGGTCATTCCTGCACTGTGCAAACTACACAGATCTTGCAAGTGATGGAGCCACACCCACACAAAGATTAGGTGATCTAAAGACCTGGAAATAGGTGGTATCCGTTCCACATGGCTAGGTTCTACTTGTGACTTCTGGGATCTCAAATCACCTGAGCAAATAAACGCCGAAACGCCAAGGAGGTGCTGGACTCCCCTGTAACCTCCGGCATTGCTTTAAGACTGAGCCCAGGAGCCTCGGCATGCATTATTAGATGCCCCTGGGTCTCTGAAGGTGAGGGTACCCACCTGAGGCCTGAGCCTTAGTGGGAGGACAGAAACTCATACCATGGGGTTCAGATCATATGATTGCCCCTTCCTCCCTTTCCTGCTTCCCTTTGAATGCCAGGTGTCCAGGTCAGCATCTTGTCCCACAGTGAGATAGCCACCCACAGCTCTGTACCACAGAGGTTGCTGTAACCTGGGGACACACCAGGCAACTCCTCTTTCGGGTGCTTCACGACGCAGAGCTGTTCATTTTTCTATTTTAGCAGGCACCTGAATTTTAGGTGTTAGAGCTGGGGGTGCATCTGGGGCTCCCACAAAGGTTACCCCCTCTCCGTGAGGCTTAGTGTCCTCATTTTAAGAATGAGGGCAAACCCAGGTCATAGGGACATTATGGTATGAAAAGTTAGTCCTCCTACATATTTCCTGGCAGGAGGATGTCACAGATGGCTAACTGACCTCCCAGCACCCTGAGTCTCGGTGGAGCTCCTCTATGTGTTAACAATCTGAAAAAGAGAAAGGGGGGAGGGGAGGTTTTACTTTCCATCTCCTACCCTCCATTGGACTGCAGTGGTGACCTAGGTCACCTGGAAGTGGGACTAGCTGAGATAGCCTGCACAGAAACAGCATCCACACCCTCTCCCAAGGCCAGAAGCTGCCTCTTCTCCTTACCAGGCCCACTCAGGCTCACAGCTCCCGCCCCCCAATTCAGCGTAGCTGGTAATTAGTTTTGTATTACCTTACACGGTGATGTTAATACTGATTACAGGGCCTGATAATTTTAGTAATAAATACTAACCAAGACAGACAAGCACTAGCTCTTGATTGGGGAAGGCTGAGGTGGGAATGAGAAGCAAATTGCTGTGTGAGGGATTTAAAGTACTCTGCCCAGTGGGGTTTGCGAGACTCCCTGTCAGCATGGTAGGCAGGCCCAGGTAGCAAAGTGATGTGTCTCAGGGGCCTCCCATTTGTGTGCAGAGGTTGTCACCAGCCCCTGGGGCAGTGCCCAGTGAGTATGTTCTGTGTGTTCTGAAGTAACATGTGCAGAGAAAGAGGCCAGTCCTGCCTGACTTCCTGTCACCCTCCTCATCACACACGCTGTGTGACCAAGGCAGATGAGGGGCTGGAGTGAGGGGAAGGACTGTGCAGATGCACGAGGTGTCCATGGTACCCCTGACTCAGGCTTACCAGGATTCTGAGAGATGAAGTTAACATCACCTGCCCTGTCTCTACCTTTCCCATCCACAGAACTACCCAGGGGTAGCCAGGTGCCTGGTGCAGGCCAAGGCTTATTATTGCTGCAAGCACCTCCAATGATGAATAGTCCATCAGAATCTAGGACCAAGAGCCAGTAGTCACTCAGTGAAGACAGAAATGGAGCAGCAATCACAACCACAGTTGGCAAGAGGGAAGTTCTATAAGCATGGACAGCTTTGGCCTCACTAGGCTGTCAGTGATGCTGCTCTGTTAGGGAAAGCCATGCTGGGCTAGGTGTGGTGGCTAATGAGACACAGACCCCCAGCATAGTTGCAGAGCATGGGGCCCAGGAGGGAAGGTTTCTGAGTCCTTTGTCAACAGCAGCCTCTACAGCTCCTTTTCTTCCTGCATCCTCCTCCCTATCTGCCTGCTGGGGGTCACTTGGAAACAACCCTAGCACCTATCTGGGGTGTCATCTGTCTCCCTAGCTTCTTCTGTTCTCAGCTAGAGCACTTGACACAGACAGTACTTGTGCTAAATGACATGGCAGAGCCTGGCATCCTCTCACAAAGTGTATTGCTCCAGTTGACGATGATGACGACTTGGATTGGTGTGTGACCATAAGCCCATATCTGAAGGGGTTAAATCCAACCAGCTGGTGGCCAAGAAAGGCTTGTTATAGAATAGGGCTACTGAGTGGAGCAGATGCAAGAATGGGACAAGGGGTTTGTGGGACAGAGAAGTCCATGAAATCATCCCATTTAATCATCCTTGTTCTAAAAAGATGGAAGGTCAGACTCAGAGAGGTTGAGAGCTGACTCAAGGTCACCTGGTCACTGTTTAGTGTGACTACAGTATGAACAAAACCCTCTAGTTCAAGGTCATTGCTGCAGAACTTTCCAATCTTTCTTACTCAACTCCCACAGACCACGCTTCTATCTAAGCAGAAGCTCGGGGTGGGCTGTGCATGGGCCTGGAGACCAGGAGCCCCAGTTATACCTCCTATCCAGGACTGAAAAAAACAACCCAGTGCCCCCACTGGGAGGCTCAAGATGATGTCACTGACACTGCCCTCAAAGAGCATGAATGTCAGCCTTTTATTGAAAACCACAGAACAAAGCCACACCAAGTGCTTTCTGTCTGAGAACAAAGTTCACGAGGGCCACAGCTTTGCATGGAGCAAGCTGTCAATCAGCACTTGGCATTTGATTGAGCCGCTTGCTCCTGAGTCAGCTGCTGGGAGAACAGATGGCCCCACACGTGCTCCATGCCCCACCTGCCTGCCTAGATCCTGAAGGCAGCCCTCGTTCTGGGTCGGAGTGGCCCATCTATCTCTGGCTGGTTCTCTTGCCCACTTGTACCAGTTCACACTCACTCCCCTGGGATCTTGGTCCTCAGTGTTTGGAAGAGCTGAAAGCAAGTGAGGCTGTGGGGAGCATTTCCCCTGCCCCAGGGGTTGGCATACAGATTCTTTCTGAGGCCCAAAGGTGTTCGAGTAGTGTGTCTTGTCACAGTAGAATTGAAAAAGCAGATTTCCAGGCAGGGGTATCCTCAGGGACCAACTGACTCAGTGAAGCCTAGACTCACGTCTCAGGTTGTCACCACTGACTACAAGAGCCACCTGTCCCCATCTCAAAGGGGCTTCTGACCACAGAACCTAGGCAGAGGCATCTGAGCCTTCCTAGACTCAACATGGTTGGGTGGTTTAAGAGATCTTCGTTCTTAAGACTTGGTGCTAAAATCCCATCACCTTCAGGGATAATGAGTTCACCAGGCAATATTCTACAAAAGAGACTCCAGAGACTGGTCCGAGGAGGGCAGGGCTAGCAGGAGAAGTGAGGAGGGAGTGCTTCTGGCTGTCCTCAGAGGAACCTCAAGGCTCAACCTCTAAGAGAAAACCTTCTAAGCAAGCAAACAACTTCATTGTCTTTCAAGCACTGCGAAGGCTTGGGACTGCGGGAGCTGACCAGGGTCCTGAAGGCAGTCCTGGGGAGGGAGCCTCTTCTGGGGTCCAGAGAAACTGGTATTGAGTGTGTAGGGGTCTGCTGAGGGCCCCTGCTGGAGAGCAGGCTCTTTTAGCACAGATGGACAAACACCACCATAGAGACAAAGTTTCTAACTGAAGTTGAATTAAAAGTTTTCCCATTAACAGTGAATGTTTGAAAAGACAGGTAGAGGATTTAGGGAGAAAAAGCTTGTAGCTAGAGGGGGAAAAGCCATTAAGGCCAGAGGGTCTATGGGAACAGTCACTTTCAACACCATAGTACCAACAACCAACAACCACCTCTATGCCAAGATATGTCAGTAAGGCATTGCCCTTTGTAAGGTTAACCCACTGAGAAGAAAGATTGGCACATGGATTTTGTGTGTGTGTGTGTGTGTGTGTGTGTGTGTATGTGTGTGTGTGTGTGTGTGTGTGTGTGAGTGAGAGTGTGTGGTGTGTATGTGTGGTGTGTGTGCGTGTGTTCAGTCATCTATGCCCAGGCAGCACCCTCCTTCAGCCTTTCTTCAGAGTGGTCAAAGAAACTCCATCCCCAGAGTTCCATGAAGACCCTCTCTATGTGTAACTATCTGTCTGTCCAGGAAGCTCCAAGTAAAAGGTACTGAGGGGAAGTGGGACAACAAATCTCACTGTCATGTCAAGTTTGAACTGTGTGTCCTGGACAAAGACAACCAAGCCAGCAAGGGCTTCCAGGTGAACAAGGGATGCTTTTTCCGTCTTCCTCCTGCTCTCTGGTCTCTCCTCTCTCCTTTGTTTCCTCTTTCTTTCTGAGAGATGGATAGATGGTCCAGGCAGCTGGGGTTGGGACCAAAAGGTGGGCTGTCATCCACATCCTGGACTTCTGACTGCCAATGGTGGGGGGCTCCACTCAGATCAAGGCACAGTGGCACTGCACAAAGGGCATTTTAATGTCACTCCTGAGCAGCCCAAAAGCTGGCAGGCTCTTTCCTGGGAGCACAAGCACCCTAGAATCAAAACAGCCTCCCAGCTGGGAGCTCACAGCCTTCCAAGCTGCAGTTTTAAAATGGAGAAAACCCCCGCAGAGACACACTCTGGTCGGTACATTGTTCTGGACAGATGAGCGCTGGGCATCTCCAGCCATCCCACATGCACACAGCGCATCACTCATGCTTCTAGCCGCGTGTGGCCACAGCCCCCAAATCCTCCACAATCAGCCAACAATGCACCCCAGCGCCTCGCAGCTGCCCTTCCAGGGCTTAGTGGCACCATGCCCACTGTATAGAGAGTAGCGTTGTTCCCAAAGGGACAGACGGGCCACCGAGGGGGGTGTGTTGGGAGGCAGGAGTACCTCCGCTGGCAAGAACGCCTGGGGGCTTGGCTGTCGCCTGTCTTCCCTACCAGATGACAAACCCAGGAAACGAAGCCCCCAGGTTGCCCTCTGAACTTCTCAGCAGGAGTGGGGAGGTGGTCTTGGGAGAGGGGCTGCTGTGCCTCGCAGAACCAGCGCTGCAGAAACCCAGTCTAGATCAACCCGCACCCTTCCCTCAAGCCGGGCCGGATGGCACTCCGGTCCCCTCCTCAGCCCCAGCCCCGGGGACAGCTCCCCGACTTTGCCCGGCTCTCGGTGGCCCTGGCAGAGGAAAATGGCGTTGGTCACACGTACTTGGGTGAGTTCGGTGCCCATCACCAGGAGGACCAGGAGGCTGAGGAGCTTCCGGGCCGGTTGCATGTCTCGCGGTCGCTCCGACGTCCTGGCGTGCGGGGCCTGGGTGCTGGCAGCTGGCGGTTGCGGGGACGTGGACGCGCTCCCGGCTGGGGCTGGGGCTCCGGCCGCGGCTCGGGCTCCGGCGGCGCCTGCTCAGCAGCCGGGGCGGGCGGCGCGCGGGTTGTGCTGCGCCGAGCCTCCGCTCTGCATATTTATGGTCCCGGTTCCGGAGCGACTGCCTCTCGGGCAGGGCTGGGCCGGCGGGGCGGGGGCTGCGCCTGATTCTCCCCGCGCGCCAGGCGGGTCCCCGCGCTCCCAGGCTCGGCGGAGAGGCGCGCCCTGCGGAGCTCGGCGGCGCGCCCGGGCTGCAGCGAAGCCAAAAGTTTGCTCGGTGAGGGGCGCGGGCGGGGGTGGCGCCGAGGGACCGGCGCGCCTCGCTCGGGCTGGGAAGGGAGGAGGGAGGGCGGCGGCCGGCGGGGAGGCAGGCTGGGACAGGATGTGACATCAAAAAGGCGGGGGAAATTGAACTGGTCCAGACAACTCCATCCCGGCGGCCTTAGGCCAAGGGGAGCTCTGGTGTTGGGAACTCAGGTCAAGGACCACTGAGTGATGAGAGGATGGTGAAAGGAAGCGTCGGGGATGGGTGGGGCGGCATCCTCAGATGCCGGGCCCATAAGTTGCTCAGTTCCCTTCTAGGTGACCCTTAAGGAGCAGGGTGGCAAGGGTCTTTCCAGAAACAGTGGGGAGTCAGGTCACCGGAGACTGGGAGAGGACATTCCCTGGCCCTGCAGAGTAATCAGGAAGGGGCTGAAGTGTGAGTAGTGAGAGGTGCGTTGTTCCATACCCAGGTGGGGGCTGGGATGGGGGTCTGATCTTGTGCTGGTGTGTGTCGCACCACATAGATGCTCTGGGGGTCTGTTCTTTCTTTACCCCCAGATATCTTGCTAGAGCCATATATCAGGAAAGGAGCATCCAAGAGCGTCCAAAAGAGAGTCCTCCACCTTGGCTAGGGCTTCTAGACCCCTCTGGGCCCAACCTGTCCTCGTCTCTTCTCTTGGCCCCAGAATCCTCCAACTAGGGTAAAAATGCTCTTTTCTCGTATTCTGGTACCCAAACCAAAGACTGTAAGGAGCTTGTCTTGGAGCTAGGCTTGTCCTCCACTTAAATTGTGCACTTTGAGGGAGGAGTCCCCAAGGAGACCTCTGTTTGCCCAGACGCTCAGGCTGCTAAAGGCTTTGGAAGCATCTCAGCTCGTTTGTTCACACTGTTTCGTTTTCAGTCTTTGGAAAATGAACTCTATAAAGAAAATCTCCACTAGCAAATAGCGAGTGGTGAGGGGATGTGGTTCTTTCGTACTACAGGTGAGGACATGGGGGCTCTGGGGTGGGACCTACCTAGGTAGTTCCAAGCAAGATGGGCATTAGTTCACTCCTGTGTGGGCCTCAGGAGGGCTTTGGTAGGGCCACTCCGAGTTCCTGAGAGCAAACTCTAGCAGGGAAGCGGGCCTGATCTGTGCTTTGGATCATGAGTAGGCCACAAGATGGCCCCTTTTAGGTCTAGAGAATAGTGTCATTTGATAACGGTTGTTCGGTGGCTGGGTGAGGTTCATCCCCATGGTAACATCTGTCACATGCTCTTCCTTCTCAAATAGTGTTTCATGGGTGTGGCTCTGGGGATGGACCTTGTTTCTCTGTCTGTCTGTTTGTTTGGGCGTTACTCGCATGTTTGGATGTTTCCCTTCTCGGCTATTGCAGGAAGCTGCTGTGAAGTTGGATGTAAACACCTGCCTCAGGTGCTGCCTTCAGTTCCTAGAAATGGAGTGGCTGGGTCAGATGACTGTATCATTTGAAAAGTAAAAATGGGCCCAGGAGATGGTTCAGTTGGCAAAGCACTTGCTGCAGGAGCATGAGGACCTGAGTTTGGATCCCCAGCATGCTTGTAAAAAGTTCCAGCAAGCCGGCAGTCCAGTGCTGGGGAGGCAGAGGCAGGCATGCATGTGTTGGAAAGGAGATGAGAAATTTCCAAGGCTGAAGGGAGGGGAGTAAGGAATGGTCACTGAGAACAAGTCATGTTTGGGGTCATGGGAAAGGTTTTGAAGATGGAGGCAATGATGCTTCAAATGTTATATATTGGATATATTCTTACCCCAATCAAATATAATAAAGTCATAGGCCCAAAACCCTTGACTTGCACACTTCAGATATATTTATTTTTATGTATTTATTTGTGTGTATGTGTGTGTGTGTGTGTGTGTGTGTGTGTGTGTGTGTGTGTGTGTACCATGTATGGGAGTCCCTGCAGAAGCCAGAAGAGGGCATTAGTTCCCCTGGACCTGGAATTACAAGTGGTCATAATCCTCCTGATGTGGATACTGAGAACCGAACTTGGGTCTTGAAGAACAGCAAGCACTCTAAATGGAAGAATTGTGTGGAATGGGTGCTAGTGTTGATAAAACTTGTTTTTAAAAATTACTTATACAGTCTAGGGATATAGGTCAATGACAGAGCATGCACAGGGCTGTGGGTTCCATTCCCAGCAACACACACACACACACACACACACACACACACACACACACACACACACACATACACACACACACACACACACAGAGAGAGATTGCACATAATTTTGTTGCATGATTAAAAAAATAATACAATGAAGATGACATCAAGAAAGCCCACCCCAGACCCACTGAAGTACTACTTGGTTCTTACATGAACAGAAGACAAGCAAATGATTGGGAGTTTGTGGTCTTTACAGCCACACAGCCTAGGTTCTGATCCGGCTCTGCCTCTCTCAGGAGCTGCTGTGATCCTGGTCATTTCTGGGTGCCCCACGCATCCTTGCCAGTGAAGTGGGTGAGCAGTTCCCCACTGTGTCCACCCAGTGGAGCAAGGACACTAGTGAGAGTCAAACACCCAGCCCTGCCTGCCGTGAAGTAGGGATGGCTAGAAATGGGAAGAGAGTACAGTTGTCCCTTGAATGTTCAACCTGGAAACTCGGTGTCCCTCAGCACAAGGGTGTGAGGCTTTACTATACCTTGTACACACTTCCTGCATGTTTTATCTCCTTGCTTACTTTAGTCAATGTTTTCAGTTTTATTTTTTCTAATTTTAAGATGTGTTTGTATTAGTTTTAATTATGCGCCTGTGCAGGTGAGCCCAGGTGTCCATGGAGGACTGAGAAAGTGGCAGGATCTCCTAGAGCTGGAGTTACCAGTTGTGAGCCACCTGAAACAGTCGCTGGAACTAACTCCAGACCTCTGAGAGAGCAGCAGTGAGCAGCAGTGGCTCTTAACAGCTGAGTCTCTCTAGTCCCCTATTTCAATTTTTGAAATTTTTTAATGGTCCCTATATTTCCTCCCACATACTGCCAGTCACCTCTAGATTGTTGCTAATACTCAGTGCAATGCAAAACTATATAAACAGTTATTACAATGTATCATTTAGCCCACTTCTGTAACCTCCCATTCCTGGGGATTATCTTCCATCTGTGGACTTGGGGACCTACAGACACAGAGGCCAACAGTATTACACTGTAGCTGAATATAAAGCAAGGGGAGAATAAAGCAGAGCCAAAGCCACTGGCTTTCCTCAAGTTCATCATCGTGGGGAAAAACATCTATGAAGATCGACACCGGATGGGGGCCCGTGCATCTCCACTCCACATCTTCACTTGGACTCTGCCAGTCCTGTGTTGAAGGCTAGCAGCTCGCATGCTCAGTTTCCCTTCCCTTGGTCCTCAGTGTTCCACACCTGGTCCTTCTCTGAACTTGCGCTGTCAAGGTTGAAGCCTGTGCTGGTTGGCCCTACTCCTGTGTTAGGGTGAATGCAGTGGTCACCCTTCCTGTCCCACTGACTTCATTTGGACACCTAATCTCAGGATAACCCAGTCCTCCAAGCTGCCACACCTCATGCAGCTCTCCAGACACCAGGCTTCCCGGCTGAGATTCAAGGGCTCCCATTGGGGCAGCCCCAGACTCTCCATGCCTGCCTTAAATCTGACCCATCTCATTCACGACTCAGTGGGTGCCTAGCCACCAGGGCTACCGAACACTGGGCCAGCTTGGTCTGCCCCGCTTCCTAGCTCCCTAACTACCTCACCCGCTGTCTTCCTGATGGACCAGCCAGCTTGCCTGGTGTGCCTCCTCGGGACACCAGCAAATCCATATGCTTTGTACTCCTTTAAGCTAGGCTTCCTGCTACCACTGAGCCTCATCATAATGTGACAGAGTGTTGCCAAGGTAACGGCACTAACTCCCTGTCCTCTCTTCGAATTTCCTGGCAAATGGGGCCTGAAACCTTCCCAGCTTGTCCAGCTTCAATGGACTTTGCCACCAGAACCAAGACCAGAGTCTTCAGATGGCCAGCTTCATGTTGTCATGGTACAGTTGAGCTAGGTACCAGAAGCAGTCTGCTATCCCCGGGTCTCTGCTCTGCCTCCTCTGACCGAGCTTGTTAAGTCGGGTCTCATGAATGACATTTGTTTATTGGAAAAGTATTATTTGACAGGTACTATACCTAGGGCAGGCTGGAGAAAGGGTTACTGGCAGATGGGCTCATAACAAGGACAACAGACTTGGGAATTATGACCAGCTGTTTCTATCTGGAAGCCATTGGGGGATTGTGGGGTGTCTGTTTTCACCCCTGTATGTCATGTGCTGTTTCTGCAGGATTGATAGCTATGGTCATGAAGGCGCAACCCATCACCCCAATTATTTGCAATTTTCAGCCCCTCTTCTGGGCTGATCATGAGGCAGAAAGATACATGTCCTATTGAACCCTTGGCTTGAGGAAGGTCTGGGATGCTTCCGTCCTCTGGGCGATTCTTGCTCTACCTAGCACCGTGATGCAGCAGCTCCTGCCTAATCACTACCTTGCTTGTTTTCCTGGCCACACTGGCTGTGTTAAGCCCAGCTGCCTGTCCCCCATCCCTTGCTCCCAGATAGCAGAGCAGGCACTACAAACTCTGTTCCCACTTTGATGTCCTACCCTCCCAACTCAAGGGTCCTAGGGGCTCCCAGGAATTGTTTGATCCCCGCTTCTCACTCAAGTTCATTCCCTCCAACCCCAAACTCTATGTTCTTGTTACTGTGGGGAATTAACTGGGAGCCCTCTGGGGAGCCTACTGACTCACCCCATCTCCACTCTGTGACCCCAAGTCGGGCCTTCCTCCACTTCATTCTATAGATAGATAAGCTGTGGCCCAGGAGACCAGCCTCTCGTCTCCACCTGTTCGTTCCTATCAGCAACAACACACAGCTGGTTACCCACCTTCAGCAGAGATTCATCCCCATTCTTGCCAGCATCAGCCATGCTCACCTCTTAGATCCCCGTGCAGAACTACAAGTCATCGCTGACTGAGTCTGTTGCTGCTCCTCCCAGCCTCCTCGGTGGCAAGTCTTGCTCCTCAGGACCACTCCAGAGGAGTTTACCAGCAACGTCTACAGTCTGGTAATGGCTTTATTGGCAGTGTCTCCACGATGGCCATCACCCCCTCATGGATCCATGACTGCCTCTGGACTGGGCACAGCCTTCTTTTCTATGCCCTCAGACCCTCTTTGTCTTCCTCAGCTCTTTGTGGTCTCACCAAGCTGCCATCGTTAAAGGCTGAGGAGACCGAGTTCAGGCCTCAGCTCTCCATGCCGGGTACTCCCCCCTCCCCTCAGTGCTCACATCCTTTCATGCCTGAACAGTCTCTCCCCTGAATTATAGACTCACACCTGGCCTGCAGCCGGCAGCTCTCTTAGACTGAATCACTCCCAAGCCTGCAGGTCCACTCCCACCAACTCAGCTCTGTCCGGCTCTTTCCTGTTCCCATCAGCAGTGAGTTTGTTCTTCTATTGCTAACTGAGCACACAGGCGCTCAGTCTGGCTCTCAGAGACCCAGGATCTCTCGGTCCTCACAAACAGCCCAGTGGCAGATCCTGTGGCTCCCAACCATCAGTGTTCCTAGCCAAAGTCACCTACTTTCTGGTCTTCATTTTTTCCCATCATTTAAAAATGTTTTTTCTGTTTGTTTGTATTTTGTTTTGTTTTGTTTTGTTTATCCAGACAGGGTTTCTCTGTGCAGCCCCAACTGTTCTGGAACTATCTCTGTAAACCAGGCTGGACTCCAACTCAGAGATCTACCTGCCTCTGGCTCCTAAATTCTGGGATTAAGGTGTGAGCCACCATTCCTGGCATGTATATATATGTGTGTATATATGTGTATGTATATGTACATATATGTATGTACACATACATACATATATATGTATATATACATATATGCACATATTTATGTGTATACACACATGTGTGTGTGCATATGTATATACATACATATATAATTTTACACACGCACACATATATATATAAATTTGATTTTCTCATCTTATAGCCACCTTTGTCATGTGCCAGGAACCTTTAGTTTCAGACACTCAGGAGTTTCCTCCATGCCTCAGGTTAGATGTCGTGTTGTTGGGAAGCCCTCTGTAATGGCTAGGTTTTTGTCAACATGATACAAGCTTGTGTCATTGAGAAGGGGGAGCCTCATTTGAGAAATGACTCCATTAGACTCCACTAGACTGGCCATCATTAGTAGGAAGTCTGTGAGACATTTTCTGGATTAATGATTGATGTGGGAAGGCCCAGCCCCCTGTGCATCCCAGGTAGTCCTAGATTATATAAGAAAAAAAAACTTAAAAAGCAAAAACCTGATCAGATCAGTAAGTGGTATCCCTCCACGGCCTCTGCTTCTGTTCCTGCCTCCTGGTTCCTGCCTTGACTTCCCGTAGCGATGGACTGTGATCAGGATGTGTAAGTCAAATAAACCATTTTCTCCCTAAGTTGCTTTAGGTCACGATGTTTGTCATAGCCATAGAAACCAAACTAGGACACTCGCCCTGAACCCCAAGACAAATGAATCATGGCCACCCTTGGACCCTCTTCATTTTCTGCTTAGCTTTCTTTACTGCCAGATGTGAGACACATGTGTTCTCCTCTACTTCAGCTGCCTGAAGGCCAAGAGGCCGGGCCTGCATACCAAGAGGGAGCTTGGTACTCTGTAGCTGTGGGGGTAGGAAGACTCACACGGCAGACATTTATGTATTCCTTTCCAAGTCTGGGAGCTGAAGTCCAGGACCAGAGCATGGGTAGGGCTGTGCTCTCTCCAGAGGCACATCCTTCCTGCCTCCTGCACCGCCTGGTGTGCCATGCTTGTGGCCACATCACTCCAGACTGGGGCAGCTAACACCCTCAGCCTCTCCCTCTACCAGGCCACCTAGATAGGCCTCTGCAAGTCAAATGGCCCTTGCCTCCCCCTCTCAATCAGGTTTGCATTTCCATTTGGGCTCATTTTCCCACACAGAGGATCAGCAGGGGTACCTGTAAGGCTTGGTGGCTTTACAGGAGGAAGGGAGGGAAAGCAGGAGTAGAGATACAGACACAGAGAAACACAGAGAGACATAGAGATAGACAGAGACACAAAGAGAAAGACACAAAGACTGACAGTAGAGAAACAGAGAGCCACAGATATAGACAGAGCGAGGTAGAGACAGAGAGACAGAGAGAGGCACAATGGAGGCAGGAAGATGGTGTGAGGTGAAGATGGATGGATTTGAGGCCAGAGTGTATGACCTGTGGATTCTGTTCTATGAGAAGGCAGACTTGTGGGGAGGAGGTCAAGTAGGGAGGGAAAGGGTCTGTCTGGCTTTCATTTTGGGACTCTTACTCTCAGTAGAGAGTGGGGAGTTTAAGTGGGACCCCCTGAGGGTAGGACATCATCCTGGGAGCACCAAGTTGGCCACTCTTGGGGGCCAGTAGAGCTACAGAAGAGTATTGAAGTGTGTTGTTCTGATGAGCGCCAGGGCTGGGGTGCTGGGGTTGAGGTGGGCTAAGGGAAGGAAGGGAAACTAGCTGCTTTACACGCGCTGGCTTGAGGCTCTGAGTGGACAATGGGCAGAGACAGCAAGAGAAACAGAGTAGGGGGAGGCCCAAGTCCATTCCACTGGCTTTAGAGCCAGAAAGAGGCTCTGAGCAGGTTTGCCTGTGGGATGTTGAATGGGGAAGCTGAAGCCCCAGACAAGCTCAGCACCCAGGGAACCCAATGGACTCCCTTTGCAAGGACATCCACCAAGACCAGGAAGCTCCATAGGACAGGCAACGTAGGCCATCTGTGAAGCACTCATCCCCTGAGAAGAGACTGGATGGGCATTACCAATAGAGGGCCCTTCATGGACCCCACCAAATCCAGGGCCATGGGGCAGCCCAGACCAGAAGAAGAGATTCAGAGTGCGCTTGACATTGTCGCCATATATACTCCATGGGCTTCTGGAGCTGGCTTCACGCCCAACAGGCTTGGCAGAAGGTTCAAGACCCCCAGCAGTGGCTCAGAACCCAATTACTTAGTGACACCTCTCCACACCAAATCAGAGCCTGACTCTCTGATGCCACCCTTGCAGCGGGTCTTCGCTTGGTGACCAGGTTCCTGTCTGGGAGCACAGACTCCCAGCAGGAAACAGGCAGGTTCCGAGTAGTTCCCACAATGGGTCCGCAGAATAGCAGGTCCTCCCGGGTGAGGGGAGCAGGAAGAAGACAAGGCTGTGCTGATCCCGTCATGGATCCCAGCCTCAGGACTATGTGTGTGTTTGGCGTATTTGCGGGACACGCATCCTCACTTCTATATTTGAGCTCCCCTACCTACCTCCACTTTCTTAAGCTGAGGAAGCAGAAGCTAAGAAGTGTGAAGTCTTTGCCTCAGGTGTGGAAGAGTCTGGTTCTGCAGGCTTCCAGGGTGCATGCTTTCCCCTGCACCACACGGCTTCTCTTTGATTTGGCCATTCCCCTACCAGGACTGGACAGCTGGATGCTGCTTTGGGATCCCACTCCTGCAGTTGTAAGTTTTCAGGGTACAGGAAGAGAAGGGAGCAAGTTGCCCTACTAAACATAAGCTCGTGCCAGGTGCTGAGCTGCAGCGTCTCCTTCCTTCCCCACCATCTGAGCTAGGCACTCAGGGGGAAACTGAGGCAGACATGAGGGGAAGTACTGGCTCAAGGTTACAGAACTGGGAAGTAGCAGAGGCTTCCCTAACTCCAGGACCCATAGAATCCAGCCCAGGCAGGATTCCCTCACCTACAGCTCCTTCGTTTTCATGGGGATCTTACCTCAAAGGTACAAAGGTACATCTGCCATTATCTCTCCTACAAAGTTGTCCCAACTGGATTGACTCTCTTCCCAGAGACAACCCCCCACCCCCCAACTCCCCGCTGTAAATGTCACCAGGCTTCAGCCTTTTCCTTTTTCAGCATGAGATACCTGGAGAAATTCCAGTTCCTTGGGACCTGTTTTTACACAGCCTGAGCTGAATGTCATTTCTGGCAGGTCAACCATGCTGCAGGCACCAGGAGATAGAGGCAGCAGAAGTATCCACACAGGACTCCATCTCCCTGTCTGAGTGCCTCCTTCCTGGATGAAATCAGACTTTGTTTTCTATGTGAATCATGTTTCCCATGTTTCCTGGCTGTTTTTCCTTCCTGTGGGGCTGAGGCATGCCCCTTATCTCTCTAAAGTGGCTCAGGACTATTGTATCTGTGGCACATCTGTGGCTTTGATTGGGTCAGTTGGAACCACCTTGGGCTGTAGCCTGGCTGCCCCAGCAGCCTCCCGCCCTCCTCCCTGGTTCATGCTTGTCCTGTGACAATGCTTTAGGTAGTTACTCTTTTCTTTGTCTTCTTTGTGAGTATCCAAATGTCTTCACCTGGTGGGAGGCAGGGAAGGGTCATCTTGTTACCGGGAGCCTACAAGAGAACCACTCAGACACAGTTTATAGCCAACTGGAAGTCTTTGTTCCAGCCAGCTGGGACTACACGTATTTGAGAACCCAAATGTAGCCCCAAGCTTTTAGCCCAAGATGCTTTTAAAGACAAAACCCACATCCTGGTATCTCACTCAGCAGCACAGCATGAATAATAAAAACCCAGAGACAGAAATTGGGGTTCAGTTTGAAAACCAGAAAAGCAAAGCAACCAAGCCACCAGAGAAGTCTTACTTCTACCAAGGCTGGGCGACCACAAACTAAACAGACTAAGCCTCTCTCTCCTCCCATTTTATATTCCCTCTAGTGCTGGGATTAAAGGCGTGACTCCCTAGGACTGGGATTAAAGGTGTGAGTCACCACCACGTGGATTTGTTTCAGCATTGATTTTGCGTAGTCCAGGGTGGCCTTGAACTCACAGAGATCCACCTGCCTCTGTCTCCCAAGGCCTGGGATTAAAGGTGTGTGTCACCATTGCCTGACCTCTAGTGACTTTAGCTTTGTCTCTGTCTTCAGGCAAGATTTATTTATCGAAATACAAATAATATCCCGCTGCACAGCAGTTGTAGGGGGAGTTTTGTGCAAGCAGCCAGTGTAACAGAAGCTATGAGAATCAGTAGCTGGGGCATCTCGGTCCTTGGGTAACTTCTCACAGATTCTCCATCAAGGAGATTAAATTCTAGTTAAACCTGAAATGGTTAGAATGCAGAGGAAAAACCTCTGCACTGCCTCTCCCTTGTTTCAGGGGGCCATAATCTTAGTGACTTCTAAGATTTCTTTACATATTTTGGGAAGACAAATCTTTTGTCAAATGCAGATTTTGAATATTCTTCCCACTCTGTCCTTTGCTTTGTTTTATCTTAATTAACTATTAACTAATTGGGTCTGTGTATGTCTGTGTGTGCCCCAGCATGTGTGAAGGTCAGAGAACAGCTTTTGGGAGTCCTTTCTCTCCTTCCAGCAGTAGATCCCAGAGATCAGACTCAGGTTGCGTGGCTTGGTGGTGAGTGCCTTTGCTCCCTGAGCCATCTCTCTGTCCTGACTTTGTTTCCCTGGTGGTATTTCCAAAGTCCAAAAGTTTTAACTTTCCAGCCACTCCAATGTCTCCATTTCTATTTTGAGAGTTGTGCTTTGTGACCAAAATAGGGCATTCTTGCCCCTAAGATGGGAAGGTTTTCTCCTGAGCTTTTGTGGTTCTGCTCTTTGTATATGAGGTAGATGGGGTTGATGCTGATAAATCAGCCTGCCTCTGTTTTGGGCATCTTATAGCAAAATCAAATGAGGTTTGTTCCTGATTATGACTAACTCTCTGTCTTTCAGGATTAAGCTATGCTCCTCTTCTACCCTTAAATACAAACGATTCTGTGCTGCCCATTTTAGGAATTGGCACCCATGCCTTTGTTTCAGGAGGTTGTTATGACCAACTTGTTCTGCTTATGTTCTGCTTCTTAAGCCCACTTATTTGCCTACCAAATTCCCCATTTGGAAACCCCCCTATTCCCGAGCTATAAAAACCTTGTCTTTCCCATGTCCAAAGCTGATCTCGCCTTAGGCAGAGACAGTTCATGTACATGAATAAAACTGGCTTTAATTTGGTCATGTTTTAGGTCAGTGGCATTTTTCCTTGCATCTGTGAAATTAATAATACTTAATTCCTCTCACATTCTCTCCTACTGGCTCAGGAATATTTGCCCAAGTGGCCTTCCTCCCAGTTGGAGACATAGCTGTGCCCCATGGAACTTCAGCTTAACATCACCTGTAGGAGTGCTACTGGACTCTGTTAAGTGTTTGTATGGGGTACCTTTTCCCAAAGGTCTATATTTTAAAAAATTCTTTGTGTATGTGCACATTCCTGTGTGCATGCATGAGTGTGGGTCCACACATACCATTGTGCAGGTATAGAAATCAGAGGACAACCTAACGTTGGTCCCTCCTTACACCTTGTTGAGGCAGGGTCTCTTGTTTACTTCTGCCCCCAAATTTTGCAAAGACTCTCCCATCTTTGCCTCCCATCACACAATAGGAACACTGGGATCATAGGCCTATGCTACTGCATCCAGGTTTACATGGGGCCTGGGGATTTGAACTCAGGTCTTGGAGTTTGTGTGGCAAATACTTTATTCACTAAGTCAACCCCTAGCCTCTTTACTATTGTTGTTATTATTGAGACAGGTTATCACTACATAGCCCTAGGCAGCCTGGAACCTTCTAAGTAGTCTGGGCTATCCTTGAACCTACAGAAATCCTCTGCCCCAGCCTCCCTAGTGCTGGGATTATGGGTGTATGTTGAAAGGTTTGGATGAGGAGGTTCTAAGACACAGACAGATCACTGGGGAGAGAGGAGCTTATTAGAAGCCTTCTCACTATCATGGACAGACAGGCACGGGGGCAACAGCATGGTGGGGACTCCAAGGTGACTCAGGCCCCAGCGCTGGAGACAGACGCAGTGGTGGGGGCTCTGAGGAGAGGAATCAGAGCCCACAGGGCAGACTAGAGTCTCTTCTTCCACTTCTCTGAGGGTGGGGAGGTTCCCTGCCTGTAGCCAGGCTCTCTGATTCCCAGGCAGGAGGCAGGGAACGGGTGAGGAGTGGAATACGTAGCCACCAATAACTTCTTTGGTGTAAACTCACTTCCCAGCTGAGAGACCCTGGCACCAGGGAGTCTGTGAGCTGGGGACTTACAGGGGCTTTCTCAGGGTGCCCGCGGGGTGTGTGTGAGAGGAGAATGGCTGCTGCGGGCATTGTTGCCCCAGCAACTGGATTCTGACATTATGTTCTTACCTGTACCACCACACCCGACTCTCTGCCTTTGTTACTATATGCTCATGGTGAGTCTTGATGCCCAGTGATTTACATACTTCAGTTTTGTTTGGGAAAACATGGCTTTGGCTAGAAGTGGTTTCCATTTGAATTTCCCCCCCTTCCTGTCGGTTCCTCTAGAAGGGTTGCTGGGGTTTCACCGACTCACACTGACTTCTCCCCTATGGAGAATCAGCTTGCCCAGGGCTCTGGAGTCTCAGGACACAGATGGGATCTTAGTTCTGCTTTCTGGAGTTACCGTTATCTTTTCTCAGCAATGCCCATGACTGTCTGGAGCACGAATCACCTGCTTTGTTAAATTTATCCTTCTGTGCTCTTGGGTGGTATTCTCACAGGAGGCTTTAAAACCTCCTTTCTAATTGTTGGCTAATAGATGCAGCTGGGGCTTGTAGCGCGAGTCTTTGCTGGCTTCACTTGGTTCTGGCAGGGGCTTCTCAGCAGTTTCTACACAAGCAATTCCTCACTTATTAATAAAGGCTGGCTGATATCTTTGCAGATCTGTGTTTTTTTTTTTCTTGGTGTCCTTTTGCAATCTCTAAATCATCCAATAAATACCAAGGGGAAATGGAGAGAGCAGGGGCCCTTGATCTCACAAGAAGAGCATGGAATATGCACTAGCCTCAGTCTGCATGGTTCTCTCCTCCCTTCCTGCCTCCTCTCAGCTCTGAGTGTTGTATTGGGCTTACTCTATATTTAATCACGCCAAATGGCACTTTGTACCTGTTGAAATGATTGGATGGCTTCCCTCCTTTCTGAAGTTAATATGGTGAATTAATTGGTCAATTTTCAAATGTCAAAACCGCCTGCATTCTGGTATAAACCCCACCTAGCCGAAGCACATCATTTTTTTAATATGTTGCTGGATCTTATGAGTCACGGACATTTTGTTGAGGGTGTTTTGCAGTGTGTTCATGACAGAGAACACTCAGGGAGGTTTCGAAGGTTTTCTAATGAATTTTCCATCTGGCATAGAGGTTCCGCCAGGCTCATAAATGAGTAGTGAAGTTTCCTTCCTCCTCTATTTTCTGAAAGAGTTTGTGTAGATTTGTGTTAATTTTCTTGGGATGCATGACTTCACCAGTGAAACCAAATGGGTCTGAGATTTTTCTTGTTGGGGATGCTTATTTGTTTTGTTTTTTTTTTTAAACTTTCTTTTCCGTTTATTTTACATGCCGACCACAGTTTCCCCTCTCTCCTCTCCTCCTACACCCCCACTCCCTTATGCTCCCTCCCATCCACTCCTCCTTTGGCTCCACTCAGAAAGGGGCAGGTCTCCTGTGGGCTTGAACATAGTCTGGCACATCAAGTTGAGCAGGACCGAGCTCCTCTCCCTGCATTAAGGCTGGGTGCCCAGTTTATTTGTTTATAATGGAAAAGTTGTTTTAAAAAGTCAGTATCCAAGGGCTGGGGAGATGTCTCAGCAGTTGAGCCCTTCTGGGCTTGTAGAGGACCCAGGTTCGGTTCCTGACACTCAAGTCAGGCAGCTCACAGTCCCCTGTAACTCTAGCTCTGGAGGATCTGATGCCTCTTCTGGATGTTAAGGGTATTGCACTTAGGTCTACGTACTCACCCACAGACATACATGCATATAAATAATTGAAATAAATATTTTTTAATAGCACATCTCTACTAGACAGTACACAGGTATGGCCTGTTTTTCTTTTTTTTAAGTATTTTTTTAAGATTTATTTATTGTGTATACAGTATTCTGCCTACATGCATGCCTGCAGGCCAAAAGAGGGCACCAGATCTCATTACAGATGGTTGTGAACCACCATGTGGTTGCTGGGAATTGAACTCAGGGCCTTTAGATGAGCAGGCCATGCTCTTAACCACTGAGCCATCTCTCCAGCCCGTATGGACTGTTTTTCAAAAGTCCATTCTGATGAACTCTTGCTTCTCACCAGAGTCTGTACTCAGCTGATATTTGAGTACAGACTCACTCTTCCACCTTGCGCTCTATTTTCCTCTTCCTCCTTCCTTTTCTTTGACAAGATCTTACTATGTAGCCCAGACTGGATTTGAACTTGTCATCCTCCTGTCTCAGTCTCTCCAGCACTGGGATCTTATGTGTCCCATCATGCTGGGCCTGTCTTTATTTCTGATTAGAGCTTTGAGATCATGTACACTGGGGTTGGTGGTTTGAATAGTAATGGCCCCCCACAGACTCATGGATGTGAATACTTGGCCCATGGGGAGTGGCACTATTAGGAGTGACTTTGCTGGGGTATGTGTGGCCTTGTTGGAGGAAGTGTGCCACTGTGGAAATGGGCTTCGAGGTCTCATAGGCTCAAGCTATCCCCGTGTGGCTCATAGTCTCTTTCTGCTGCCTGAGGATCAAGATGAAGAACTCTCAACACTATGTCTGCTTGCATGCCACCATATCCTGCCATGATGATAATGGACTAAATCTCTGAAACTAAAAGCCATTCTGATTAAATATTTTCCTTTATAAGAGGTGCCGTGGTTATGGTCTCTCTTCACAGTAAGAGAAGCCCTAACTAAGACGCTGGGGTTCTTTTGTCTTTTTCCTCTACTTCCATCAGTAATATCAATGGAGGGAAAGGCAGACAAGGGTATGAACAATTCCGTTGCAGTATAGACTTTTTATAAAATTATATTTATTTTTTATTTCATGTGCATTGGTGTTTTGCCTGCATATATGCCTGTTGTGAACATGTCAGATCCCATGGAACTGGAGTTTCAGACAGTTGTGGGCTGATGCGTGGGTGCTGGGAACTGAACCCCGGGGCCCTCTGGAAGAGCAGTCAGTGCTTTTAATTGCTGAGCCATCTCTCCAGCCCTAGTATAGGCTTTTTTTTTAATTTTGGAGGAAAGGTTGAAATAGGGGATTCCCTGGCATGAGAATTAGAGCCACTGTCTGCTTGGATGCTGGGGCACCTACAGGGGTTCTTCCCTCAGGGTCCTGGGAAGATTAAAGCATTTTCAGTCCTGATTTGACCATTGCTAGGGTAGCCAGGGAGGGTGAGGCAGAGAATGGCAGGCGATGGAGAAACATCTTCAGGGGCCAACCTTTACAGAGCAGGGAAGGCAAGGATTGAGGAAAAGATGCTTAGTTCTGGGGTTGCAAGTTGCTTTAGTTTGGGGAATTATTACCATTTAACCAAAATAGAGAATATTCACACACACACACACACAAATGTGATACTGGCTAATACTAACTTTTAAACTTGTGTTTCAGCTCTTTGACTCTGGTGTGTCTAGATGTGGCTTCCTGTGGATGGGTCTAATTCATGGGTCTCTGAGCATTGCCTTTCACGAAATTTGGTGACATTGGCGACAATTGTTTTATCTCCTCCTAGATCCACTGTTTCTCCTTTTCTTTTGAGACTCAAATGCTTACATATACGATTTTTTAAAACCTCCATGGGTTTCTGAGGTACTCTGCATTTCCTTTTTCCTGCACACTGGGTGGTTTTGGTGTTTCTAACTATGAGAACTCTCATTCTTTCCTCCACCAGGTGACTGTTTTTTTTTCTATTTTTTTTCCAGTTCAATTTTCCCCTCTTTGGCGAACTGGCTCGGCAAGCAAGGGTGCTTGCTAATGAGCCTGACAGCCTGTGTTTGGTCCTCGGGACCCGCAGGCTAGACAGAGATAGCTGACCCCTGTAGGTTGTCCTCTGACCTCCGTACTTGGGAGATACACTCATACACACACACACACACACACTACACAAATAAATGCAATAATTTTAAAAATTTCCCTTTGCAATGTTTTTCTCTTTCCATCCAATATGAGAACATTTTCCTTTTCTGCACACATCACCATTAAAAATAGCAGCTTTTGTCTAGTAATCCCAGCATTTGCTCATCTCAGGGCTGATTCATCTCAGCATCTCTTCTTCACAGTGACTCACGTGGTCTCGATGCTTTAAATGTCAGATAATTTCAGAGACCATTATCGTTATGTTCTGAGACTTTAGAATCTGTTATATTGTGTCCCCCCCCCCCGATTTTTTGTTTTGTTTTAATAGCCAATTTACTTGGTTAGATAAAAGTTGGAGAGAAAGGTGGGGGGACTAGTTTCCATAACCACATAGGTTGGGAGTCACAGGGTTGGCAAGCTGTTGAACAAGAACATCGATTCCAGTTCAAGACCAAAGGCCGGAGGAACCCTGGTGTGACCCCTAGTCAAATAGGAGAGAGCTGGTGTCACTTCTTCCTCTTCCAGTTCCTTCTGACCTTTGCTAGGCTGGTCTTCCCATCACACTCTGGAGGGCTCATCAACACAAATATTAACCACAGCTGGAAACACCGTCAGAGATGCACCTAGTCGTACTGGTCAGCTGACTATCCAGGTACCTCATCACCGGGTCAAACTGTGATTGTTCATCTTCACCGTCACCTTCATGAGACCTGAAATCACCTAGGAGGTGGGGGCACACCAGTGGTGTGTCTGAGGGTCTTTCTACAGGTAATCGACAGTGGGGAGAAGACCTCTGAACGCCTGTAGTGCCATGCTACAGACTGGGAGCCCTCCAGAGTTGGGGAAAGAGGAAGCCAGCCAGTTGTAGCATCTCCTTTCTCTGCTTCCTGGCCATAATGAAGGGCCTTGCTCTGTCTGCTCCCCCCCCCCACACAAATCCCTTTCTGCCACGACAGCCTGACCCCTCAGAAACTGAGCCAAAATGTATCTTCCCTTTTTAGGTTACATAGGCCCGGTGTTTAGTCACTGTGTTATCAAAGGAACTAGCACACAAAGTGACACAAACTTACCATCACAATGGGAGCTCGGATCACGGCTCTACCTTCTTTTTGCCTGCTTCACACTTCACAGTACAACCAAAATCCAGACAGCCATTCTGAACAGGAAGCTAGCCAGTTTTCCTCCTCTACTTTCTTCTCCCCTGATCCCTCATTCACCTGCTTGTCCCCATGTGCCCTCCAGGGGGAGGCACGAGGGCTCCCTGCCTGTGGTCATGCAGCTCTCTGAACAAGCCACAGGAACTTGACATGATTTGAGCCCCACACATCCCCAACCTCCTCATCCCCCCCAACATAATATTTTTATTGCTTATTTGGGGATTTCCCAGCACGCACCCCAAACACACTCACTTCCCAGTCCTCCCAGGTCTGCAACCCTACCCTTGCCACCTCCTTCCCAAGAAGAAGAAGAGAAAGAAGGAGGAGAAGGAAAAGGAGAGGAAGAAGGAGAAGGGGAAGGAGGAGAAAGAGAGTCAAATTTGTGTTGCCCATGTGCTCACTGGAGCGTGGTCTAACTCCCATCCCCTTAAAGAAAGCCGAATCCTTCTCCACTCCTACCCCCTCCAGAAGCCATCAGCTGTGGAGAGCTACATTTCATCATCCTAATCACCAATTTTAGGAGTTCTCTTTGATGACTTTCTGTCTGTTACATGTTCAGGGGGTGGTTGGGCTGGGAGTAGAGGTTATCATAGAAGCCTTCTTCGTCCCTTTTTCTCCTATGCTTCCGGGGGCAGCACAGAGCACAGACATCCTCCTGGCCTTTGGTGGTAACATAGGCCACGGACATCAACAGGCCTGGCTGCAGCAGGACCATGGGCCCCAACGTGGCCCTCTGCAGCAGCACGGACCTCAGACATCGGCATGGCTTCAGGTGGCAACATAGACCATAGATACTCACATGGCTTTTGGTGATAATATGGGCCATGGACATCAACACAACCCTGGCTGCAGTAGGATCATGGACCTAGGCATGGCCCTCAGTGGCAGAACGGACTACAGACATTAACATGGCTATAGGTCAGCCTCCCTGGTTTCTTTCCAGGGCCTGCCTCTTTGTGTCACTCCAGAACTTTCTGGTCACTGGTTTTCATTCATCCTACCAGCACTGGTTTCTGTGGTCACGCTGATTTGTTGGGAGTTGTTTGCATGGACAGGAAAAGGACCAGGAGAGAACCCCAGGAAGTCATCTCCATGCTCCCTCTGCTCTGTCGTACATGCAGGAGCGCAAGCGGTGTGGGTTTATCTCCTGGGGCAGCTAGACTCAGCCCTTCTTGTTTAACAGGTCAGCCTTTAATGTACTGTTCTCTTCGAGCATCTCATCGTGGGTCCAGAAGCAGACATTGTGACTGTGAATATTCTGTTTGAAACATAGTTTATAAGTTCATGAAGGCAGGTTCTTGTTGTCACAAAGCCACAGGTCACAGTGGTACCAATGTGACAAAGGTTCTGGTCGTCAAAGCCTTAGCTAGTATTTTCTTCCCTCCCTCCCTTCTCTCATCTTTCCTTTCCTTCCTCCCTGTCCCTTTCTTCCTTCTCTCCTGCCCTCTCTTCCTCTGTTCCTTTTATCTTCTTCCCTTCTCCTTCTTTTCCCACTTCCCCACCTCCCCATCTCCCTTCTCCTCTTTCCTCCATCCCTGCCCTCACTGCCAACTTATGGCACCTTCAGGTGTTCAGAATTGCATTCAGGCTTCTGCTTCTTGGCCAGTTTCCCTAGGGGTCTCTCCTGCTTCCTCCGCTGCCCCTCCATCAAAGTCAATGGCACAACCCTTAGGTTTTAGCTCCAGCAGCTCCATTTCTCTCAGGCACTGATCATGGGGAACAGGTCACCCAAACTCAACTCTCAAACTACCGTCAGTGCTGACCTTGCTCATAGGTCTGCCATGATGCCTGGGGTCTGAGGAGATAGTGTTTTCCCTCTCATAGTGTGACCTGAGGTGGCTAGACAGCTGTGCTGGACTCACCTGGGGTCACAGTCTTTATATACTCAGCTGCCGATGTCCCTGTCAGCAGGGGCTGCAGCCAGAGCCACTGGATGCAGCCTCAGTGTGGGGTGCTCGGCGCAGCTGAGGGAGGTTGTCCATGACAACAAGGTAGAAGGGAACATGTGGCCTTTAATAATCTGCTCTTAGAAGTTGCATCCCATTGTTCCTCGGCACTGTGTAGGTTGAGATGCCAGAGACAGCCCAGGATCTAGGAGAGGGGACACAGGACCCCCCATATGGCAGAGGCAGTGTGAATGATAGGGTAGACAAGGTGGCCACATTGGAGTAGCTCGTCTGTTGCAGTAGCCATGTGGTTGTGGATTAACATTAACTAAACACTCAGTTCCCTCCTTGCCCATCTTCCAAAGCTAAGAGCAGATGATAGGAATCATTCTCAAGCACTTGCTCCGTTGCAAGGCTGAGTCAGGTCCTGTTCAATCTTCCTGTTGTTTTGCTCATAGTAGCCCCTATCATGATAAGAGTTTACACGGACACAGTGCCAGTGGCATGCTGGGCTTGGGAAAGTGCTTTGAAGATATCGGCTCACTTGGTCTGGTGACTTTACCTGTTATACCCAAGGAGGACAAAATGTGTGTGTGGAAATCTGAAGTTTGAAAATCCCAACTCTGTGGAAACTTTCCTCACCTGCCTGGAGATCCACTTTCTTACTGCAGGGGCGTAGCTCATTGTGTTGTATTTTCTTCTCAGTATCCTGAGTGCCCGGTCCCCTGGGCTGATGACTGCAAGCATCAGGGACTTACTTACTGGGACAGACCAAGGGGCGTTAGCTGGGTAGGGGGAAGAGCTGTCATGAAGCCAGGTCCATCTTGTATGTGTGTGTGTACATGCTCCTGTATTTGTGTGTATGTGTGTGTACATGCTCCTATATTTGTGTGTGTACATGCTCCTGTATTTGTGTGTATGTGTGTGTGGATGCACAGTGTGTGGAGGCCAGAGTTTGATATTAGGTGCCTTCCTCAATTGCTGTCCACCTTATTTTTTGACACACAGTCTCTCACTGAACCTGGAGCTCACTGATTCAGCTAGATTAGCTAGACAGTGAACTCTGGGGATCTTCCTGTCTCCAAATCTATCCCCACCTCACCATGGTTCTGCAATAGGCATGTATTTTACCACACTCAACTTTTCACATGGGCACTGGGGAATTGGACCCAGTCCCTTCAGCTTGCATGGTAGATACTGACTGAGCCATGCCCTGTTGCATCCCTGCCCCAGGCTTTAACCCAAGGTAAGACTATGAAGCACAATCAGTGCAGAACCAAAGCCAGCACCCATGGGACATTAGCTGAGGAAGTCCGCATGGCTCTCTCCAGCTCTGACGTGTGCTGCAGATCAGAACAAGTGAAAAGGGAGGAGCTGGGAGAAGCCAGGAGTCATAGCTGTCTCCTCCTGAGTTCCCAGTAAGTCAAGACATCTGCCAGCCTTGCACTGTGTATCATTTCTGACTGACTCAGTGTGTGCCCAGCAACTTGCCTCCTCCTACATCTGGAACAGGTGCCAGCTGCTGCTTGGGGAACAAATGTGCGTCAGTAGACAAGAGCCTCGATGATGAGCAGGCTTCCTTGGAAGCTGCAGGTGGTGACTGTTGAAGGTCAGGGGCTTGGGCGTCCTTTTTTCTTGTCATTTAGCATAGTCCTACGACCAAGACCGAGAAAGAGTTCCCGTTGCTCTCTTCTGGATCACCGAAGTCTGCTTGGTCCTTCCGTCCCCTCCTTTAGCCCAGCACTCCCTCTTCCTAGTTGACGTCTGTTGGGGGAAGGCTGCGTATTCGTTTCCTGGCCTATCATGCTGACATATGCCTCATGTTCTCTTCAAAGGCTCGCTTCGTCTACCCGTGTTAGGTGGTCAGGCGGACTCCCTGTCTCAGGCCGGTAGAAGAACCATCTCTCATTCAGGGATGGAAGCCTCTCAATCTGACTTGAAAATAGTCTTGCTGGATGAAGGGTGGCACCATGGGGTCTAGGCCAAGGTCCTCACAGTTGCTGCACCCTGAGGAGCTGTTGGTTTCTGGCCACACAGAGATATCTCATCTTTGCTAGGGAACCAGAAATAGGAGTGGGTGGCGACTGTGGGCAGCATCAGGTGAGCAATGACTGAGGCAAGTCAAAGTGCCTGCGATTGCTTTTGTCCCGCCCATCTGCTTCTGGAGAGGATGAGGGAATGAGGTTTTTGGTAGAACTGATTTTATTCCTGGATATGAGACTGTGAATGGCGTTAGCACCCGCTCCAGGAATCCGCCCAGTCCCCAGCTGAGCCAGGCTCCTGTGCAGATGGCTCACGCTGCCCCCCTCCTGCACGCTGTCCTGGCCAAACTTGTTTGCAGATGAGTATCCACGGGATAGTTTTTCCAAGTCATTGGTGTCCCTACCCAGGGAGCAGTGGCTGGTTTGCATTGTGTCATGTGCGCACACGCGTGCATGCGTGTGTGTGTGTGTGTGTGTGTGTGTGTGTGTGTGTGTGAGAGAGAGAGAGAGAGAGAGAGAGAGAGAGAGAGATTAAAGAGATCGATTATCAGCTCAATGTTCTCAGCAGCTCTCTCCTATTTCCTGCAGCAAGATGTAGCATTCCTTAGTAGACTCCCTTTTCTCTGGCTTGTACACAATCAGGGTGCCCTGGGAACTTGCAGACTCAGGGTCGGTAATTTCATATCCCTCCCTTACCCTAAGCACCCCCAACCCTCACCCCAGAAGCCTGGATTCTCCAAATATCAGATGAAAATAATCCTTTAATTATCCATCTAGGCAAATTTAGGAGTGTGAAGAGCGGGGGCGAAATGAAAACATTCTACACTCAGTCAAGTTACTGTTGACATTGATTTCTCAGAGCTTGCCGGGAGAGTCGTGCTGCGAGAATGTAGGATGTATGTTACGCGGAGAGAATAAAGGCAGCTTGGCGCTCAAGCTGGTGAGTGGGCAGCTGCATTCGCAAGCATCCTCCCTTACAAATGTGGGTATACAGCAGGTGTCTGTGTTTTCCTGCTGCATGTGAGGACACATTTTGTCATATGTGCCTCCTGAGTAGCCCTACATGGACTTAGGATGTCAGGATCAGGGCAGAATCATTTTCTCTGACGTGTCTGTGATGCCCCAGGTCCAGCTGACTTGCTGCCGCCTTCCAGGTTTGCTCACCCTGTTTCCTCTGCTCCTGCGACAGTGGTTAGAGGCCCAGTCAGCTCAGTCCTCACCACAGAACTCCAGGCATCCGCTTCTAGCCTGATGATTTCATCAGTCCAGGAGACAGAGGATGCGAAGAGGATTGAGAGAGAGGGGCCAGAGGCTGATCCTGTCATAGCAAGCATGACCCATTGTCTTAGTTAGGGTTTCTATTGCTGTGAAGAGACACTGTGACCACAGCAGTTCTTATAAAGGAGAACATTTAATCAGGGTGGCTTACAGTTCAGAGGCTTACAGTCCATTATCATCATGATGGGACACAGTGGTGTGCAGGCAGACGTGGTGCTGGGGAAGAAGCTGAGAGTCCTACATCTTGATCTGTAGGCAACAGAAAGTGAACTGAGCTAGGCATAGCTTGAGCATAGGAGAACTAAAAGCCAACATTTCCTTCAACAAGGCCGCACCTACTTCAACAAGGCCACACCTTCTAATAGTGCCATTCTCGATGAGTTTATGGGGGCCAATTACATTCAAATTTCCACACCCATATCTCTGAGTAGATGTCTTCCAGGCAACAGTCTGCTGGGTATGGAGTGCTTGGGAGCTCATTTTACTTCCAGTCAAGCTTCTGCAGCTGAACTAGCCTTCCAGGTAAGCCCTGTGTGGGACCCACTCCATTGGTGGGCTGGTTTTCCTCTTCCCCCACACTTAGAACTAGCAGGTGACCAGAGGCAGGTGGATCTCTGTGAGTTCGAGACCAGCCTGGTCTACAAGAGCTAGTTCCAGGACAGGCTCCAAAGCTACAAAGAAACCCTGTCTCAAAAGAACCAAAAAAAAAAAAAAAAAGAACTCTTACCTTCAAAACACTTCTTAGTCTGCCCACTTTAGCCAGGTGGTGGTGGCGCATGCCTTTAATCCCAGCACTCAGGAGGCAGAGGAAGGCAGATCTCTGTGAGTTCAAGGCCAGCCTGGTCTACAAGAGCCAGTTCCAGGTCAGACTCCAAAACCACAGAGAAACCCTGTCTCAAAAAACCAAAAAATAAAAATAAAAAGAACTAGCAGGCTGCAATGTAGTCAGAATGTGAGCAGCCCATCTCTTCTAACTCGTTTTGAATCTGTCCATCTTTCAGTAATTGACAAGGTCTTTCTGAAGGGCACACAGCTTCAAAAAATAGTTTATTATTTGTGTGTGATGGGTGTATATAGGGGCAGGCACAGGAATGTCAGTGGACAACTCTGTGGAGTTCATTTCTTCACAGTTTCCCACTTCCTCCAGCTTCTCATGTCACTCCCTCCCACCACTGCTCCAGTTCTTAAAACTGGAGGAGGTCGTGGATGGATGGACAGATGCATGGGTGGTAGATGGACGGATGGATGGGCAGGTGGATGGGTGGGTTGATGGATGAATTGATTTATAAATAGATGGATACAAGGGTTAATGGGTAAATGATCAGATGGGTAGATGAATGGATGGGTGGGTGGCTGGGTGGGTGAATAAATGGATAGATGGATGGATTGATTGATGAATGCATGTATGGGTAGGTGAATAGGTAAATGAATGAACAGATTAATGGATTCATTGAAGAACAGACGGATGGATGAATGAATAAATGGATAGGGATGGATGATTGTGTGAATACATACAGAAATGAATAGATGATGTCCTGGATAATTTTAAGTCAACTTGACAAAAGCTAGGGTCGTTTTGGAAGAGGGAACCTCAACTGAAAAAATGCTTTCACCAGATTGGTTTGTGGGCAAGTCTGTGGGGGCATTTTCTTGAATAATGGTTGATGTGTGAGGGCCCAGCTCACCCTGGGTGGTCCCTCCCCTGGGATGGTGGACCTGGGTTCTATAAGGAAGCAGACTGAGCAATCCAGGAGGAGTAAGCTAGTAAGGATCGCTCCTCCATGGCTTCTATTTCAGTTCCTGCCTCTAGGTTCTTGAGTTCCTGCCTTGACTTCCCTCATCCATGGAGTGTAACCTGAGAGTTGTAGGCTGAAGTTGTACTGTAAGTTGTAAGTTATGCAGCAGGACTCGCCCTGCCTCTTGTACCTCTTTGTACCTCTCCAAGTTGTTATCTCTCAGGGTGTTTATCACAGCAGTAGAACCCTAACTAAGATGAATAATACTGATAGGTACGTATCTTTATACATACACATATACAACACATGTGAAATTTACATGTTACATAAATATGCACTTATATTTGAGAAAATACACACATTGCTCACATACATATGCACACCTTCACAATGCTCTTATGTATATACATATACACATATAAACACACACCAACCATGCTTGTTTTGTAGACGCAAGCATGATACACATCACACACTCTGCTTCCTCCATTTCTGTTTGCTTCTCTGCCATTTTTGATGGACTTTGCTCACTCTTCAACCACTGTTGTCCTTCCACTGCGCATGTTAGCTGATTCGCTACCCAGGATCCTAGAAGCTGTTTCCAGTAGCTTACAAAGGGAAGCGCTGCAGTGCACAGATGCATGTGCGGGAGGGGAAATGCCTGGCTTTGAGTTCCGAGCATCTTTATCCTGGTAGGCATTCCTGAATCAGCTCCCAAAGAGTCAAGTCTGCATTTCCTCAACAATCTCACCAGCTGTTTTAGCCACTATAAAGTACTGCAAATTGATACTTCTAATGTAATTAGAGGGTTTTCCCTCTGGCATTTAAAAGTCATTTTCTCCTCTCTCAATTCTTTCTCCCGGTACTTTGGGTACTTTCTTCTGTGTAGTCGCCCATCCAAGAATTGGCCTAGGTAGCTGGGCGTGGGTATAGCATCCTGATCTTACTGGAAATGTTGAATACGGAAAGTGCAAAACTATCACCTTAGGCAGAGAAAGGATTTGACTATAGCTAACTTCCCTGCCTGCAGGTCAGCTCCCTTGAGTTGCTCTCACCCGGGGCATTCTTGATCCAGGTAGATGTTCAGCACATACTCATAAAGATTCAGGCTGCTGACTCTCTGGAATGACCCAAAGCTAGCTACTGCACAGGTTGGGCCAGATGGTGGCAAACATCTGTCCTTCAGAGATGCTCAGAGGAGGGGAAAATGGGGTCCAGGCTTCCAGGCTGCCTGCTCTGCATTTCCTGTTCATGGGCTTCTACCCAGAATCTCCTGTTGAAAACATGGGAAAATACACTAACAAAAAGCTGTGTTAGCTCCCCACCTCTGCCCTTAGTGTGTACTGCAGGACTCGCCCTGCCTCCTGCCCCTCTCTGTACCATGATACATTGCCTAACTTACCCCACATCTGAGTGGGACAATGCCTAGAAAACCACTGAGTTATTCCCTCGGCTCTTTCTTCTACCCAGAAGCCAGACCAATCAAACCTGTGTGGTTCCACCAGGAATGATGGAGGTGACGGGCAGTCAGGCTGGGGGCTAGTTGGAGTCCAAGGTTGATGCAGTATAGGACCCCCAGCTTGTGTTGATGCCCCCAGTGCCAAGTGATAGGTACTGAACTGGTGTTCACCCCCAGAGCCACTGTCTGAGAGGTACTAGGTGGTACCAACCACCCTTGGTCATCAGTCAGCCTTCGCCTCCGGTCCTTCTCCTCCTCCTATCTGCCCTGCTAGGCTGCTACCTCTGCTTGCTGGCCCTTGCTCCTGATATAGCACTCACTCCATGGACCGCTGGACTCAGGGAGAAGCAAGCCCACTTATGCCTTCTTTGAATCAGCAGTGAAAACCCCCAACTGCTGATTCTCCATCCTTCCAAACCCCACTCTGTGTTCTTTTATCCTAACACAAACCCAAAGAGCCACCTGATAGACTGTCACCACACTGTAGCCATAACCTATCACAGCAGGCTCGCCTTGCCCTAGCTCTAGTGAGTCTATGGGTGCCAGTGGAGCTGGAAGAGTCCTGCTGGTCTCACGGTAACTTAGGCTAGGTGTCTTTGGAATACTGTGTAGTCCTTCTGAGCTTAGTAATGAGTAGAGATAAGGCCATTTTACAGAGTTGTTGAGTGTTATGTTGCTGTGTTGTGTGTCTGCTGGTGCTGTTATTCTCAAAATGTGTGAGGGCTGCAAACACACATAATGGGGCAAAGTGATTTTGTATAAAGATGATAATGTTAAAAAACAAAGAAACAGACAAAACTGAGATAGAGACTCAAGCCCAGAATGAAATAAATTAAAATTCAGTAGTCTTCTGTTTGCTCTGGTGCTGACACTAAGGTGTGATGTATTTTCTCATAAAGTTGGTCTCTGTCTCTCTCTGTCTCTCTCTCTCTCTCTCTCTCTCTGTGTGTGTGTGTGTGTGTGTGTGTGTGTGTGTGTGTGTGTCCTTCCACACAAAGAAAAGGCCTGGGTGGGATATAGGATCAGTGGATGCTCTTAGCAGGAAAGATCATAGTCCTTACTAATTCTTTTCTCAGCAGAGGACCCAGGCTTCCTTAGAGACACGGCTGGCCTGATTTGGGGTCAAGTGACAGGCCTATCACCGGCGTGTCCAACCAAGCCTCTGTACTGCCCTGTCTCCTCACACAGTGTGCGTCTCAGCCAAGCCTCACAAAAGTAAAGAAGAGAGCCAGCGTTGGATGTAATGCTGGCTGCTTCCAGGTTTCTGTCAAGCAGTGCTCTGTGGACCACCTTCAGTCCTGTCTGAGAAGGACACAAAGCCTTTGGCTTCAGAGGGTACCCTGGAGGCAGCTGTTGACATCAGGTGCCATGGCAGCCTCTGAGGTCCAGGAGGTGGTCATGAGACTGTGGACTACAGGCAAGGGTCCCTGGGTTCAGCCACAGACCCTCTCCTGTCAAGTCTCAGGGGCCAAAGACTTACAGATGGGTTAGGAAGAGACCTACACGCGGTCTCTGTAACTATAGTATGCAGTGGATCTTTAGGGAAGGAATTTGTATAAATAATTAATGTTCATTTCTTCTGTTTTATATAACAAAAAAATTTTTTTGGTTTGTCCCTTTTCCCTGAATTTTTGGGTATACACCCTAGAATTCTAAATGCATGCCAGCTCACATTTCCCTTTTGGTGTTTTTTGGTTTTTTTTTTTTTAATCAGATTTATTGTGAAAGTCTACACTGTAAGTGAAAGAGACTTTCCTCTGTTTCTATTTTTCCTTTTCTTCTTTTTCCTTTTTGTTGCTGTTATTCCATTTTGCTTGTGGTACTGAGGATAGAGCCAGAAGCCTTGCCCATGCTAGGCAAGTACTGTAGCCCTGAGCTACGTTCCCCAGCCCCAAGTTTTCTGAGGCAGTCTGGCCTTGAACCTGTGACCCTCCTGCCTCTACCACCCAAGATTATGGACGTGGCTGCTTTCCTCTTTGGTTTATTTAACTTTATATTTTATATGAATTGGTGTGAAGGTGTCAGATCCCCTGCAACTGGATCTTCAGACAGTTGTGAGCTGACATGTGGGTGCTGGGAATTGAACTGGGGTCCTCAGGAAGAACAGTCAGTGCTCTTAACCACTGAGCCATCTCTCCAGCCCCCTTTTTAATTTTTTTTTTTTATGGTTTGGCTTTTCCTCTTTGAAAGAAATCTAGGACACCGGGTCCTTCTTGCTTTGTGTCCCACATTAAACAGGCGCCAGGTAAGATGTGGAGAAAAGGTGGGATAAGTGTGGACCCCAAGAAAGTGCCCTGCAGAAATCCTGGAAGTTCTGAGTGCCGGGTGCACTCCCTACCATGTTTTCAATGGAAAGTCAACAGGAAGAAGCAAAGTGATTCTGTGGGAGACCACAGTCATCCTTTCCCAGCAAGAAGGAAAGCGGGGGTCGCTAGCCCCCTTTGAGGGGAGTATTAGCTAATGGGAGGAACCCAAGCTACACAAAACTGCTGACAATATGCTGAGCACCTAACTTCCCCTATCGACTGGGTAACAAGGGACCAATCAGATAAGTCTCCAAGCAGCCCCTGTGGTTAGTTAGCAAACAGTGAGCAGATGTCCCAAAAATGTGATCAGGGGACAGTTGCTATGGGTGAACAACCCCCCCAACAATGACAACCTATCAGAGAATAACAGCTAAGCTTAACCTTTAGCCAATTATGATATAGGATAAGTAATTTTGTATTTTGAGACTGTAATCTTGTGACTGCTTTGTGGTTTTTGTCTTTAGAAACCCCTTACATTACAATAGTAGGAAGGGTCCTTCTCCCTCCATCTGCTGTGTCAGACTGTGAGGCAGGGGATCCATGCTAGCCTGTATACAATAAACAAAACCTTGCTTTTGCATTTGGAAGTGTGGCTCCGTGGTGGTCTTCTTGGGGGGTCTCGGGACTTAGGCACAACATGACGAGAGTCCTGCCTCGCTCCTTTCTGCTCCTCCTGTGGTCCTACATCACATGAGCTGCTTCTGATGCAGGGCCAGCTGATTTGCCCCCAGGGTCTGCCCTCAAAAATGTGGTAAAGACAGTATCCCCTCAAAGGTCAAATGAGAAAGGATTAAGTGGCAGGAACATTTTGGGGATGGTATCCAGACTGTAAAGGGAATGTGGGCAAATGGAGGGGAATATGGGAAATAGGGACCAAGTGGCCCAACAACATTGGCTTTTGATAAACTGAAAGCTGAACGTTACAGGAATAGTAAGGATTTAAAATTTTTCCACTTATTTATTTAGTTATCTCTGTGCCATGCCACAGTGCACATATGGAGGTCAGAAGGCAGTTGTCGGATTCAGTTGCCTCCTTCACTATCTGGGTTCTGGAGATTAACTCATGTTGTCAAGCTTGGTGGAAGGCGTCTCTATCCACTGGTCCATGTGACTGGCTCAATATTATTTTTTAAATGAAACAGTTTAGAAAAACCTGTAGCTTAAAGGTGCTCCTGATAGTAAACAAAGAGATGCTGTGGGTGTAACAATTACAAGGGTAATAGTTGAGTCTGCTCAACGCCCTCAAACACATGAGTGCATAGTCAGCTGAAGAAAGCCATGTCAGTTACTGGGTCAGGTGTGGGGGCGTCCAAACATCATTCCAGAAATGGGCGAGGACAAAGGAGGAAGCAAGCATTGTGTTGTCTTCCCCAGAGGCTGTACTACTATGAGAAGGTGCTTTCTTGGGTCCATTAGCTGAGGAGTGCCCGGGAGGAGGGTGGCCCCAGCACTCCACTCAAGCAAATCAAGCTTCCCATGGTTGTCCACCCATCAGGAGGGAGGGAACAGAGTTTGTAATGAACCAATCAGGATGACGTCACCTCAAGCCCATTCAGACTGACAGACACGATGATGTGGCCACAGGAAATGCCTGCTTGGTGCATGCAGAGCTCTTGATAAAAACATGCCCGTTCATCACCAAGCTTTGGCTCTATGGATGCTATAGGAACCGCAGGAAACAGGCATGTTACATGACAGCACAGGTGCTGTCTGCCAGCTCTGTACTGTGGATTATTCTACATGGTTCTGATCCATCACGAAACAGAAAGGAAACTTGCCTCGAGGCAGGTTGACCCAGCCAGCTGCCTAGGGCCACTGCAGCCAGTGTCAGAGTGTGAGCAGATGTAGCAGGAAGAGGCCATTTCTAGGTTTTTCCCAATGACTCCTCCACCTATCACTGTGGGCAGAGCTCCAACGTGCAAGATGGGGTAGGGGTGGGGTGGGGTGGGGGAACAAATGCACTGTTAATCCATACCACTACACATTGACAGGACCCCTCAAAACCTGCCTCTCAATTCAAATACGCATGCATCCCTTCTGTAGAGACACCCATAAGCACAGAGGACACACCCATTGATGACATCAGGAGAGTGATGTCTATTCTGTTGATGCTGCATCTATTACGAAATGGCTCCTAAGCCTTGCCACAGAAACATGCAGTAGCACTTTCTGCAGTCAGTGGTTTGTTCCCCTGAGGTCCTGTGTGTGGAGAGGCAGAAAGTTGTAAGCCATGCCCAATGGCTGAGGGTGGACAATGGCATCCTCTGGAACCCAGGTACAGGGTGACCTCCTTAAACCTATGTCCTATTGCATGTTTAGAAACTTCACATTGAAGGCTTTTCTCACTGAGTTTAGAGGTGAGTAATTGACCTTGGACAAAAGGATGGACCAGCTGATCACTATTCACCTTCTGCCGAGTACTGTCCTGGTCTCCTCCATCTATGTGTGACCCACATTGCTCTGAATCTCTGGGAACTGGCCCTTTCTGGAGGTGGTGGACCATCCCACACCAGAACTAAAGGACCCTCCTTGTCACCAGCATCATTAGCCCAAGTGGCTTAAGTCCAGATCCCAATGGCTGACCTCCATGACCTTGAGTGATGACATCATTCTGAACTTCGCTTTCCTATCAGCTCAAGGATGGTAGCTGGGAGGCCCTGATGACTGCACTGGGTTAAGGCTGGCAACATGGGACAGACCCATTAAGAATCAGTCACACATGTGGTAGAGGCCACATGGAAGTTCTATGTGTATAGACACACACATGGCTCTTCTTCCCACCCTCATCTCAGGTTTCCTCCTGGGCTGGCTGACTACCATGTGCACGAAATAGGGCAGGGCAGGGTAGAATCTACAGGGCTTATGCTAATGGCCTATGGTCAGCTTTTAGGTGACAATATTATCATCCTGAGGACTGGCCCTGCTCTGAAGTCACCAGGCTCTTCCGCCACTGACATCTAGGGTTTGTGATTCAGCATCTGGTTCCACCTAAAACCCAGAGATCATCTCTGGCAGGGAGATCAGTCCTGCTTAGTCCCAGAGCTCATGTTGGGAGCCATGGCATGATAGAGTGGCAAAGACATGATGTAGAGTGTAGTGTGAGGTGGTAGCCAATAGTTAGGGCTGCCGATGACCAACTGGCTTGCTTGGGAAAAGAATATGGCAACCAGATCATGAGGCATGAAGGAAGACTACATATATGGTCCATAGGAAAGGAGCAGGGAAGTCAGGAATACTGTGTGTACACATATACACATGTATGTGAGCAAGGTTTATACTGCACCTCTGTGTGTGTGTGTGTGTGTGTGTGTGTGTGTGTGCAAATGGCTGCATTCATCCTTGTGCGTGGGTGTGCAAGCTTGTGTATATGCAAGAGCAGATGTCTATTTTCATCACCGTGTGTACACCCATGCTTACTTGAGCACATGACTGTGCACATCTGGAGGAAAGGATACAGGATGCTCTTCCCTTCTTCCCACCCTGTAGTCTTTGCCTCTGGATGAGGCTGACAGTGCAGCATTTGTCTCCATGCTGAGAATAAGCTTTGGACTCTTCTGCTTCTTCTTGGACCATCCTTTCCTGAGGGGGTCAGTTGGACAAGCTCTGTGGTAATGTGGGATACACACAATGAGTGCAGAGGAGGTTTCCTGGAACCCCTTCCCCAGAAACTAACGCAGAGTGTGTGCAGGCTGAGTACTGTGCTTTCTGAAAGTTCACAGACACACACACACACACACACACACACACACACACACACACACACACATACATACACACACACACGCACACACATCCCATATGGGGATGGAAATAAGTGTGTATACAGCATTGGGTGGAACCTAATCTAGAAACAGGCAGCAAACAACCCACCTTCCACCTGCCTCAGGCCTTGGAAATAAACTTGTCTGAGCAGAGCCCAGTGGGAGGACAATGCTGATTAATTCTAGGCAGGCTGTGTGGCTGGTTAATGCCAAGCCAGGGAAGGCACATGCAAATCAAGATGGGCTGATGCATGATCAACCAGAGCTGCCATCCCCATTCCTCCCTGTCACTCTTTTCTCTGTCCTTTATGCTGAGAAGTCAGCCAGGCCACTGGGGAACAGTGAGGTCCCCCTGCCTCTGCCCCTGGCCTCTGGCTTCAGCATCCCCATTACAACCTTACTTGATTGCTCTGGATCAGAGTGGAACGTGCTAGCCTTTCCTGCCAGATGGAGCCTCTGCTCCTTCTGCACCTCTTTCCCAAGGCTCTGTTCCCAGGACATGTACCCCCAGATCCCAGCCACTGGCTATCCCCTCCCTTCAGTCTGAGCATAATTCATGGGTGGCTGCTAGGATACTCCAAGATCACAACCCTGCACACACAGTATTTACTCATTAATTCATTCATTCCCAGATGCACTTATCTGATAAGACATGACTGAGACATGAAATGCCCCTTTTGGCTAGAAGCTGAATCTTGGCGAGCTTAAGAGAACTGGCCTGGGACACACTTGACACTCACTAGCTCTGTGCACACACCCACCCCTTTAACCTTGCATGGGACCAGTTGCAAAATGAGAAGTTATTATTTTTCTTATTTTAGGAAGAAAAGACACCGAGAGATACTGCGCGAAGCGCTGGCATAGGCCATAGGCTCGCTATTACCAATCTAAAGCAGAAAGTGAATGCGCGTGGGGAAGGAGGCAGGAAGCTGGCGTCCCACACATAGCTGGTGGGATGGAAAATGGCACAGCCACCACAGGAGGCAGCACGGATGGGCCTCAGAATTTGAATAGCGAGTGGAGCTATGATCCGGCAGTTGCTTGCTTGGGCACGTGCCCAAAAGCATTGAAAGTGAGGCCACGAAGAGATTTGCACGCCTGCGGCCACAGCGTTATTCATAATAGCTAAACCATGGAAACAACACTTAAGTCGGTTGTCCTGTGATGGGAGCAATAAAATGCAGTCTTCTACATGGTGGGACATTTCTCAGCCTTAAGAGGGAAGGACGTTTTGATACAGGCTGGATCCTGGCTGAAACCGGCAGACATTATACAAATGAAATAGGTGTCACAGCTTCCATAATACATGGGCCTTACATAACTACACTTACAGGAGGCACCAGATGTGGAGGTAGGGAGTAGAATGCTGGGTGTCAGGGGCTGGGGGGGGTGTTTCATGGGAAAAGAGCTTTAGAAAGCTGAGAAGCCTGGAGGTGGAGAGCAAGGATAGCTGTGCAGACGTGAATGCACTTCGCGCTACGGGATTGTGCATTTGGACGCTAGGCTGGGAAATGGGCGTTAACAATTCCTTACACAGAGTCCTTAAAGGGAAGCGGTCTGGGAAGAGGTGGCGTTTGGGATCCTGACTGTTTGTTTCCAGAAGAGAACGAGAAGAGGACTCTTTGAGATGCCTGTGAGTGTGGGTGAGCCCAGGTGCTCATGGGAGTAGCTGCAAGGTACAGGGCCATAAGAGTCCCGTCTCCGTGTAAATGAGGATGACCCCCAACAAACTGCCACCGAGGGAGTGTTGGCATGAGAAAGGAGGTTGTACAGATCAGCAGGCTGTGGGGAGAACTAGGTCCCTGTGGCGCAGGCTGTAGGAAAAATACTTTGCATTGTTCTCCAAAACCATGTGGATAAAAACATTCCTGCTTGTGGTTGCCAAGTAGAGATGTTGATGTGTTAGTCACTTAGTTCTCAAGTGGCCCATCCTTCCTGATGCTTGGATGCCATCCCAGCTAGTGACATGTGTTGCTCTTCGCCACCTTGTCCATTTCATGGCTTATGCCACACTTGGTACTGTGGGCTCACAGGCTTCTGGCTAGGAGGGTTGAGGTGGAACAGTGTGAACAGTGGGTAGGTCAGCTTGGGCACTATCCTGAGGCCAAGCCTGGCACAGGGCTTCCCCAGGCTGGTAGGGAAGGGCATCTGGTTCCCAACACCCAGCATGGGCCCAGTGATCCTGGAACCTCTGTTCTCTGCAGAAGGGCTGTCGCTTTACTTGCTGATTCCTGCTCAACACAGCAATAGGCCCCTGGAGGAGGGACAGGCCCCTCTGCCGGTCACTTACAGACCCAGCTGCCAATCTGCAGTGGTGTACAGGCGAGGCTCTTTATTGCACATCTCCATCGCTGGTTTGCTTAAAGCATTCCTGCTCTGGCCTCAGCAAGCGCCTTCAGCTAGTGCCGGAGCCCTGCACCCTGCCCCCAGCCCTGAGAGGTTTTGTTTTGTTTGGTTTGGCTTTTGAGCATTTCATGGCTTTATGCTGTTAAACTCCAAGATCCAGCCCCAACTACATTTGTAGTTTGCAGCTATGGCTGCTTCTCAGCCTCTTGTCCACAGTGAGAAGGTATGTAAGCACTAACCTGTGTCTAAAAATGCCCAGGGACACTTCCTCATGTGGCCTCTGGGTCTGTGTTAAGGTGTTTCCTGCTCACACTCCTGTCTCCAAGACTGTGCTTCAACTCTGAGGTTTGTGCAGGTTCCAAGCTCAGGGAACCCATATGAAACCCACTGGGTATCTGCAATTGGGGGCGCAGGGAAATCTGGCTCCCTCCATTTATGCTTTATGTTCCCCAGGAAAACAGAGACAATAGGGTGTGTGTGTGTGTGTGTGTGTGTACATATGTGCAGTGTATACAAAAGTTCTCCACTTACAATGGTTCGACTTACAATGTTCTACTTTACTGATAATGCAGAAACCACACGCATTCGTGGTGGCCACACTTTGAACTCTGACTCTGTCTTTTCCACATCGAGTGACATGTGGGGATGCTGGCAGTGGCAGTGAGCACAGCTTGCCATCAGCCCCATAGACTTGAAGGAAGCATCTCCAACTTCCCGGCACAGTGCACAGCCGAGCGAGGATTCTGGGTAAGGACAGTGACTGTATTTTTGACTGGCATCATCATTTGACGCCCACTGGGTAGAAATGCTGTCAGGAAGCTGGAGAGCCAGTGCCACCCCATTTACAAGTGCAGCCTGCAGACTGGGGTGAGTGACACAGGTTCTGACCTAATAGCCCAGACCTGTAATGCAGGGCTGCATGCGGCTGGAAGCCAAAGATGGTGCTGGCTCAGGAGAAACCTGCTCTCCCTAGGCCCTTGGTGGGTCAGAAGAGACTTAGCCCTGCTGGAGAATGACTCGCTTTCCTCAGCCACTGAGCCGCACGTTGATGCTTCCTCCCTGGAACACCTCCCAGGCATGCCCAGATGTCCCGTCGTCCTTGCTGTTGATTGACCAATGAAGTTGGCCAGTGCAAGCAGCTTCAATCTGTGCCTCCTCTGGGTGGTCCAGCAACAGTCATTTGAAGGAAAGCTAAAGGTGCCAACATGCCCTCTCTACCACCAGGAAGCTTTCCTCCTGGGCATTTTGAGACTCCCTCCCTGGGTGTGTTACCCAAGAAGGGGGCCGCATCTTGGGTACTACACTGGTACCATGTGAATGAGTGAGAGATAGTTCAGGGGCCTCAAGTTATCAGGAATTCTGGGGAAGCATGTTCCTTACCATTATTTAAATTAAAAGGCAAAGCTGTTGACTGGGAAGTGAGGCTGGCCTACAGCATCCATAGTTTGCCATGAAGAATGTATTTGCATTTCAAGAAGGTGGTCACTGGTCTGCCCTGCTATGGGATTATACCTTGTAGCCTGTAAAGAGTTGTCACTTGTTGGTTTTAATAAAATGCTGATTGGCCAGTAGCCAGGCAGGAAGTATAGGTGGGGAAAACAGACTAGGAGAATTCTGGGAAGAGGAAAGGCTCAGTCTGCAGTCACCACCCAGTTGTAGAGGAAGCAAGATGAAAATGCTGCACTAAGAAAAAGTACCAAGCCACGTGGCTAAACACAAATAAGAATTATGGGTTAATTTAAGTTGTAACAGCTAGTTAATAATGAGCCTAAGCTAATAGGTCAAACAGTTTATAATTAATTCAAGCCTCTGTGTGTTTCTTTGGGGCTGGACAGCTGCGGGACCAGACAGGAAAGAAACTTCCATCCACACTGTCCACTCTTAAGTGAGGGGTGTGGTGAGTGGATGGAACTAGCTGGGAGGGCCCCAAATGGACAGCTCCTTCTGAAACATGGTAGTGAGCCTCAGGCCATGACTGGCAGAGCTACTGGGCAGTCAGGGGCAGTGGGAGAGAGGGAGATGACTGGGCTCTCTGGGCTGAAGAGGCCACCCCACATGCCCCAGCTGAGACAGCGCAAATCCAGGTCCTCAGAGGATGGTCAGGGATGTCTAGATACAGCTCACCTGATTAGGGAGGTAATATATAACCATGATGGAAAAGTTAGAAGACAGACATAACACAGCAAACTAAGAAGGACTGAGGAGGTGGCTCAGTGGTTAAGAGCATTACCTGCTCAAGCATGAGGACCTGAGTTTGGATTCCCCAGCATCCATGTCAAAAACCTTAGAGTGCTTGCTTGCGCATGCCCGTGACCAGGGCTGTGGGGGACGGGAGCAGGTGGGTCACTGGGCTTTGCTGCCAGCCTTGCTCCAGGTTCAGTGAAACACTGCCTAATGAGAATAAGGCAGAGAGCAATAAAGCAAGACACACCCCCATCAACATCCCCCCCTCCCTCCCCCCACAGAGAGGCAGTGATCTTACCAGAACGACCCATGCATCTATCTGCCAGGCATAGGAGTTGCACACTGTGCTGGCCAGACATCCCACTGGGCCAACATGCCTATCTCCTTTGATCCTCCCAGGAACTGAACGTGGGTTCCTTAACTTTCTGAACCCCACTTTGCAGCAGATTCAGATGGAGGTGAGCTGGCCTGCCCTGATTGCATCAGTCAGCTGGCCAGGGGAATAGAGGCAGGTTCACAGCCTGGACCTGTGTCCACATGCCTTTCTGTGCTGCCTCTGGGTCTCTGCCTGCAGTGGCTCAGTGGCCTCTTCTCTGCGGGACTGGAGGTCCCACAAACTGAGGGATCACTGCCCATGGCTTAAGGCAGTTGTTTGATTCTGACGTCACAGCCTGTCATCCTGTGTCTAACCTGAGCACTTGGATGACAGTGCGGGCATATGGCTCTTAGCATAGGCGGGTGCACTTAGCTGACCTCTGAGCCGCAGCAAGGCAGAGTGCGCGGGTGGGAGGCTGGGCCTCTGCTGTTGATTCTGGACTCCTCTGCTTTCAGTTTCCCTGAATCCGAAAGAGGGGGAGCTGTTTTCTGGGTTGCTTTTAGCCCTGACCAGGAGGCCACCCCAACAGAAGTAGGGTTTCCAGGTTCGGAGCCACTATGGCCGATGCTCTCACCTCATCCTGTGACCTGCACCCTCTGCCTGCAACACTCTGGAGTCTGCTTTGCAGCTCACAGGAGGGAGAGGAGGAGGCCCAGGCAGGGGAGGGGAAGAGGACCAGGGAGGCCAGAGGAGGCCAGATGTGGGCCCTTTGAATGGCGGAAATGCACCCCTGATTAGATACGATCTGGATGGCCCAAAGACTAGGGTTGGGGACAGGGTTAGCTGGCTTCGGTGGTAAAGTGCTACCTTGCAAGCACGAAGACCTCAGTTTAATCCCAAGAAACCATAAAAACGAGGTCGGGAGGGGATGCTCCCTTGTAATCCCAGGACTGGGAAGGCAGAGATAGGAGGATGCCTGGAACTTGCTGGATAGCCTGATTACTTTAATTGGTGAGGTCCATGACAATGAGAGACCTTGTCTCAAAAAGACAAGGTGGACAGTGTCCCAGGAAGGACATTGCAGAGGTTGTCCTCTGGCCTCCATGTGCACCCACGGGGTCACAGCTTCTCTGCCTCTGAGTTTGTACACTTCTTCCTTGCTCTATGAGCTCAAAAGCTGCCTGTCTGGGACGAAATGAGATGCAAGATGCAAGAGGGTTGCTGTAAGTCATATAGCACCACACCAAAACGAGCTAATGTTGTCGTCGCTGTAATTATTGTTATTCTGAGTGCACCGAGATGACAGATGGCTGGCCGTGAGAGTCCAGCCCACCAAGAAAATCTCTATATTTCAGCGAGAAAAGGCTTTGAAATCCGAGGAATAAAGAAGCTTACCGCCCAAGGTATTGGGATATCATTGTGAGCAAGTGAACTGGGACAAGGCCTGACCCACCGAAGGCGTCATCTGCTTCCCTCTATCTCCTTCTGCTTCCAGAATTCGGGGCTTAAGAGATGAATGTGCAGAGCTGACTGCAAAGAGGCTTCCGGCAAGTTCTGGCCCAGCAGGCAGCTGTAAGTCACCATTCTCTACGCATAGACCCAGCTTAGCAGGGGATATGAATTAGACAGAACCCAGTGCCCTTCCAAGTCCAAACCCAGAACTGCTCATCAGTGTTTCAACACAGGCCAGCTTGAAAGTCTGACTGTCTTGTCCCTGTGACTGGTGGTGGCTTAAGGCAAGGTCAGAAGGATCTGCGGGGCTGGAACAACAGTGTGAATTCTGAGCTAGGGTTCATTCATTCAGGATCTTAGGCAGCCATCAGGAAGCTATGGTTCTGTTCTCCTGGCTGTGCCTACAGTCCAAGCACACTGCCTGGTATGTAGTAGCTGCTCAGTTAACCACACTGAGAGAAGGGTCACGTGAGAAGCAGGCAGTGGAGGCCTCATGAAGACACCTGGAGTCATAAGAAACTCCCTTGTCCCACAGTAACTATTAATAAACGTCACCCCTGCTTCAAGTATCCAAGGGCGGAGACGCTGTGATTTGTGAGTGTTCCGTCACTCACAGCTCCCATCCTGAAAGGTGTGGGCCTGGTTCTGCCTGTCCCTCCACCTGTGTTCACAGGCGATTGACGATCTCTCAGTCCAAGGGTTGTGGGGAACATCAATAGAACCCATGGTAAAAGGGTAAGCCCAGGCAAGGACAGAGGGACAGACACTTGCCCAGCCTCTGTGGTCCACCAGGACCCCACGCATTCCCTCTGATCCTTGGTCTTCACTGAAGTCACCAGGCCCATGGACTGTTGGAAAACAGGACACAGGACATTCAGACACAGAAAGAGGGGTGGGGCCACTCAGCATGGGCCCAGCCAAAGCCAGTGGGGGACAACTTCCTCACACCCACTGATACAAGGCTGTTTTAGGCTTGTTTCCAGACTCAGCCTCCTGACTTAGGACCAGTGACCACATCTTTATGTCCCAGGCATCATCAGAAGGCAGGCTCAGCTGAGGTTTCTGTTTCCAAACAGAAAGGGGTGGAGCCTACATGGGAGAGGGGCAGAACTAACAAGAGCCTAAAACTTAATGAACCAAGCAGATTGCACAAGGGACCATTGGGTCCCTGCCGAATTCGCCACTCAGTTCCCCAGCCTCCTACCATGGGACTATCAACCTGTCAACCAAAATGTACAGATTGGAACTTCACACAGCACAGATGGAGGGCTGGAGGAAGATGCGCGGATCTGCATTCCTCCCAGAGCAATGGGAGTCTCCTGCCCTCTCTCAGTTCCGTGGTCTCCCATGCTTCACGATGTGGCTGTGCCCCTCTGGTCATAGGTGCTGAATGTCATGTGACTCCCCTCAGCCTCCCTTTTATAAGTCTCGCGATGACATTGGCCCTGCCAGGTGACCCAGGGTCAAGTCCATAAACTCATGGAGCTCACATTTGTTGAGACCCTTCCTTCGTACGTGGCCTCCTCCATGTCTCCAACATCATCACTCTCTTGACCGCTGTCTGAGGAGCAGCTATAGTGACCATAGCAGACCTGGGAAGACCCACTATGGAGATATCACAGGTGCCAAGGGTACAATCCCTCTGCAGCCATTTTTCTATTTAATTGATTTGAAATGGATTGGCGGGAAGGGCCATCCAGGTAATAAATGGATTTAATAACACCTCCCATGGGTGGGAGTTTTCCAGGCCTGCATGCATCTGTTATGAGTTTTTCACAAAGGGGTGGCTGTAGCTGTTGTTCCATTGATGGATGAGGACACTGACATGTGGGTGGCCAAAACTGAGGGAAAGGAGGATGTGTTTTCTAACCCGCCGATGGCACTCTCAGCCAGTAGCCAGGAAGCTGTCTGGCAGGCTGCTTTCATCCTTGGGTACTGCTTCCCTCATCCCACGCTATACCCTGTTAGCTGCTCACACAGCATTGAGAGGCCAGGCATGCAGTACCCCCAACCACCTGTAGAGGGCGTGACACTAGCTCTCTAGTTAACAGGGCCAGCATTTATCTTTAGCCTATCTTCCTTTCACTCCCTCTCCCAGTGGGGGCGGGGGCTCAAGACCTGGACAGCAACCCTCCTGGGGCCATCTCTCCAGCACCCTTGGTGGATCAGAGGCAAGGGCAGTGGCTAGCGGAGCCATCATCCTAGATTGAAGGTGGCTGCCTCTCTTACCTCTCCCCCATCTTCCCAAACTCCCCTTCTGCTATCTGTCTTCTCAACCAGGCACCATGCACTTGTGCCAGGACAGTGCCGCAGAGGTCCATGCCTTTTGCTCTCCAGCCTGTTTACTCCTGGGTAGGCAGGCTACCTGACTGCATCACCTCCCTGGGCTATTTATGGATGACAGAGGGACACTAATGGACTTTTGACAGGCTGGGGCTGATGGGGTCACACCACCCAGAGGCTGTGAGTAACCCCCAGCCATTGGCTGGAAAGCACAACTCAGGAAGAGGTCACATTAAAATGTCATTTCCAGCTCCTCCCCCACAGACAGTTTAGAAAGATGGAGAAAATGAAGGTGGTTCTCGAGCCAGGAAGGAAGTCTGGCTGAACTCTTGCCAGCCGAACATCAAGACTCCCAGCACAGCTGACCTTTGATGTGACCTTGCCTGTGAAGATAGTACTCTTTTTAGAAAGAGACTAAGGACAAGCTTAAGTCCCAAGTGCACATGGCCATCCAGGGTGGCCTCGCTCCTTTCCCAGATGTAAATCTGAAATCTGTTGGTCATTTTACGAGCAAGAGCAGGAACTCCGTTCACAGTAGGAGACACATCCTACCCCCCTGTGCAGCCCTGTGCCTGTGGTTGTACCTTATCAGATTGGAATCCTAGCCAAGGCACTAGAGGAACTATCTTCCCATCTCATTTACCAAAGCAGAGCAAAAAAGACAGTATCTTAGCAACCCTTTGAACAAAGGATCCAGAAGTCACAAAATCACACCGATAGCTCCTGGCTAAGCCTCTTCAGTGCGATGATTCTCTCAAGTAGGCCACGCCCACACTTGTGAGTATAGCATCCCTCGCCCAAGCGCCTCTCTTTCTGTTAACCCCTATGCTTGAATCTGTATGAAATCACATCCTCGGAAACTTCAATCCCGCTTCATATTGACTTACCCCGGAATTCCTTTCTCAAGTGCAGCTAACAACCCTGGTTTATCTGAGTAGAGGGCTCCAAGAACTCCTCGGGCTGCTTTGTGCCATTGACACACACAGGGCAGCTTGACCCCCAGGCCAGGGGCCCCGAGACTGTGTTGAGTGCACACATCTCTTTGGATAGCTCACTTCCCTCCTTAACTTGGTGAGCACATATGCATGAGAGCAGGCATTCAGTTCTCTCAACCATGTTGCTCCCAGCGACGGAACTCAGGGCAAGTCTAGTCAAAACCTGGCAGTCTCCAAGGCCTGCGAAAGACACTGACTGAAGAGGATAAGATGGAGAGAGGTGGAGCAGGACACCTGACACCACTCTGGACTCTGCACACATAAAGAAACCACTTTAAACACACACACACGTGCACACGCACACACATGCACACGCGCGCACACACACACGCACACACACATGCACACACACACACACGCACACACACACACACACATACACACACACTGATCTGAAGTGCCACTTTTTGCCTTCAGGCGCTGATGGTCTGAGCCTCTTATCTCTGTGTGCATTCACACACGGGTGGACATGTTGTGTGGCTGGCTATCCCCTCTGCCTGCCTAAAAAGGCAGATTTATCAAGATATACTTACATGTCATTTGATTGCCCATTAAAGCACACACTTCACCAGCTTTTAGTTCATTAATGGATAAGCGCAGCTGTCACTGTGGGCAATCTTAGAACATCTTCATCACCTCACAGGCAATTCGTCCCCATTACTACTGCATCCCGCCTCTGCGAGCTCAGGGTCTCTGTAGACCTCCGCAGTGCAGACACTTAGCAGGGATGGAATCACAGCACATGACCTCTGTGTCTGCTGTGGCATATGTCAGCACTTTCCTGACAGAACAGAATAATGTTTTAACCTTGTCTACTACATGCTTGTCTAGTTATCTATCCATGAGGGCAATTTCTTGTGTGTGTGTGTGTGTGTGTGTGTGTGTGTGTGTGTGTGTGTGTATATAGGCCAGAGGACAGCTACAGGTGTGATCCTCACGAAGGCCACCACCTCCTTAGAGACAGTCTCTCACTGAACTTGGAGATCACTAGGCTGGCTAGCCAGCAAGTCCCAAAGATCCACCTTGTTGACAGAGCCTTCTGTCCCACCCAGTCCCGCAGCCGTTCAGTCCCAAAGAAACACACAGAGGCCTACATTAATTCTAAACCGGTTGGCCTATTAGCTCAGGCTTTCTTATTAACTAACTCTTACATCTTACATTAACCCATAATTTTTGTCTGTGTTAGCCACATGGCTTGGTACCTTTTATCAGTGAGGCGTTCTCATCTTGTTTCCTCTGCATCTGGGTGATGACTGCAGACTGAGCCTTTCCTCTTCCCAGAATTCTCCTAGTCTGGTTGCCCCACCTATACTTCCTGCTTGGCCACTGGCCAATCAGCATTTTATTTAACCAATACAAATGACAAATCTTTACAGGGTATAAGACCATTGTCTCTCCAGCGTTGGGTGACAAGTGCATGCCACCATGCTCTGCCTTTCACAGAGGTCCTGGTGACCCAACTAGGACACTCTTGTTTGTACAGCAAGTGCTTTTAGCAACTGAACTCTCACCCAGTCCCTCCCTTTGTCTATTTGTTTATTTTTGACTGGTTCCCCAAAGCTCATCTTGACCTTGTGGTCCTCCTGTCTCAGTCTGGTAAGTGCTGGGATACAAGTGTGCATCACCATGCTCGGCTCGAGAACCGGGTTTCTGTGAGCACCCTTCTCCAATATGCCTTGACCTGGCCTGGTTTCTCTGCCCTTGTACTGCCAAGGAGGAAATCCCTGCTAACCTAATTCATAAAGAAGCCATCACTCTCTCAGCCCCCTATGTTGGTGATCTATAGGTCCATCCAGCCCTTGGAAGGAGTCCCCCAGTCCTGGGCATCTAACCATATTCTTTGCAATCCCTCACCTCTAAGCCCCTCACTTCTCAGTTGTAAAACCCCAGCTATCTCTGTTACATTCAGGTCAAGGTCAGTTCTGTACTCAAGCCCCCGTCCACCACAACAGTTCCAGCAAAGTCTGTCTTGCTGGGCTAAAGAGATGTCTCAGTCAGTGAAGCACTTGCCTTGCAAGCTTGAGGACCTGAGTTTGATCCCCAGAATACACGTAAAAAGCCGGGTGCAGTAGCACATGCCTATAATATGATTGGATGATAGTAACTTGAGAGGCAGATGACCATTGGCTAGCCAGCCTTGCCTATTTGGAGATGTTCCAGGACACTTTCTTGAACAAAAAAGAGAGGCACCTTAGCTATCTCCTGTTCTTTGCACACACCCACACTGGCACCCATTCAGCCCCTGCCCCCACATACACAATCTAGCTTGCTGCTTCAGCACGGTCTCTCGCAATGGGACTCTAGGACTTTCTCCCTCTGGCTCACAGGAGCCCTGTTGCTGTGCACATACACACTTGTGGTTTTGTTTCTCTTGTGTCAAGTACTAGGAATGGAGCTGCCAAGGTTTGAGTTTAATTGGTGTCCTGTGTGGGGGTTGGTAGCCTTAGGCCCAGCCTGTGTTGAGATTCATGCAGGCTGGGCTCCCTCAGGACTGAAATAAACCCTGCAGAGAAACAGATACAAAGTGGCATCGGGCCCCTTGGCTTTCAGCACACCAACCCCTCACCATCTGTGCAGTCACCATGCCCCTAATCACACCCACAGGTGGGAGAGGAAGTGGCACTCAGAATGTCCCTAGGGCTCCACACAAGGCTGGCAAGCTGGTGTGATGTGCATTATGCTGGCAAAGCATCACACGCTATTTGAGTTCACTGAGGTGCTGGCTCGGGAAGTGGGGCTGTCCCCTTCATCTCTGCGACGGAGAAGAAAACAACACAGCAGCCCAAGGGCAAAGACCCCTGTGTTATTGAGAACAGCTAGACAGCGACCCGTTTCCAATAGAGGTCACTGCTGCCTGCCCTACGATATGAAAGCGCCTCCGGTGGGGAGCTGAAGCTGCCAAGTTTGGGCATGGGAGCTCAGCCGCGGAGAGAAAGGTCAACAGGAAACTCCTACTGATGCCTCAACTTCCCCAGACTCTGCCAGATTCGGTAAGATCACGTCTCTACTGTTATTATTCTTTCGTGTGGGAAGCTTCAACTGAAGGGATGCTTGGCTTTGCCCTGGGCTCTCTGTCGGGAACTCCAGCTGACTGCCTCAGTGGGATTTCGGCCGTTTGTTTTTGCTGGATGTTTTGAGCACCCAATGTGATGTTTTGCTGTCTGTCTGTCTGAACAGTTCAGCCTCCAGCTGAGCTAAGCCTGAGAGTGGAGGTGGAGGTTTTCATTGGAGACTGGACCATTCTTTACCAGAAGAAGAAGGTTCTAGAACTCACCCCAATACAGAAGGAAGAAGATAAGGAGAGATGGGAAGGAGGGAAAGGCGGATGGAGCTGGGTACCCTGTAGCTGGCAATGGCTCAGTGTTGAACCTGGAGGAGAAATAAGGGGGAGGCCCTGCTCCTCAACATCAAGCCTGGCCTGGGACCTAGGGTGGGGACCCTGAAGGTGGGGACATCTGAATAATGGTAGCAGCTGTTCGGCCTGTCCTTTTCTAATTAAGGCTACAGAAAACAGCCCTTCCCCATAATTCAGTCACCACACGCCCTTCAGCGTCACTTTTAATTAAAGTCAAAGCCAGCCACAGTCAAGATGGTCCCCATCACTGGCACTAAATCAATTCCTCATTTTGAGTCAGAGGCCCCTTGAAAGTGAAGAATGGCAGGGCTGAAAAATGAGTGTTTGTGAGAAGCAGCCATGGCCGTGATATTGGCCCCTGCTCCAGGGGGATGCGTTTCTTCCCTGCCCTTTCTGTATCCTGCCCTCACCTCAGCCATAGGTCTCCAGGGCAGAGCCAGGTGGTGGGGAGGGGCTCAGGCTGAGGCCCTGTGGAAGAAGGATTAGGGGCCAAGGGACTGATGCCTAGGCCTGCTACCCATCCCCCCCCCCCCCGCTGTGCACACTGTGGGAGAGAAAGGCCAAGCAGTATTCCAGAACTCACGGAGCCCAAGGAGACAGGATGATGGATCCCGGCGTGGTACCCTGGATGAAACCTGCGTGGACACCGGACACTGGTGGAACCATACTAGGAACTGTGATGGAGTGGAGAGAGTGGAAAGCAGCGATGTTCCAGGTGACAGTCCCACCATGGTGACGTCTGTTAACCACTGGGCAGTCAGGGGGTGAGAGAGCTAGCAGGCTCTCAAACTACCGCTCAGGGTAGCTGAAGTTACCAGTGCACTGAAACACATTTCTGCAAGTTCACACACTCCCTTGCATGAGAGAAGCTGGAGGAAGGATGATTTCCCTTCCCTCCCTGGAGAGAGGGGGCAACGGACAAGCTAGAGAGATGAGCAGCTCATCCGCTCCCAAAGCCGTGGGCACCAGCTATGCCGCTGGGACTCATGGCTACCGTCGGAGGTTTTTCATGCTCTGTGGCCATTTGTTCATCTCACTGCATGGGCATCAAGTCCCCTCACCCTGGGGCTGTCAGTTCATTTCTGTTTGTGTCAAGTGTGGGCTCTGTGCTGCTTTAGTGGTTGCTCCTAGCCTTGGTGTATCCTCAGCAGTGACAGGAGACTGGGATTGCTGTCATTCTCACCCCACGAACACTGAAAATGAAGCTCCACGTGGCCAGGGGTTTCTGCGTCACCCACAGAGTAGGTACTGGCTGGGACTCTGCTCTTATAGGGGAGTTTGGGGCCCAGCCTGAGTGCCTATTGTCATAACATACTGGAGTTCTTGGTCCCATCCTGACTGAGCATGCTCCTTGTGCAGCTGTCCAGTGTGCCTTCCAGGGACTCATTATACAGCTCCTTTCAGGTCACACTCATCATCCTTAAGTCTAAGAGTACAGGGCACAGCATCTTAGTTCTTCCACTGGGGGCAGATGCCACCCCTGGACCAATCAGCAAAGCCAGAGGAATCTGAGATATGAGTGACTGCCCCTCCCAGGTCCAGGCTCGGGTAGACAGGTTTCGTGAAGGGAATGAAGGGCAGGATTATTCATGGCATTCTTGCTGACTCCCACACAGGGCTTTCTTGCATGTGTCTGCACAAGTGCATAGGTGTGCACGTGTGTGTGTGTGTGTGGTATGTGTGCACATACCACATGTGCATGCGTCTGTGGAGGCCAGAGGTCAATGTCAAGCGTCTTACTCAATCTCACTTCACCTTATTTTAATTTTGATTATTTACTCATTTATTTGTTTTTGGAGGCAGGGTCTCTCACTGAACCCAGAGCTCAGATTTAGTTAGGCTGCCTGACCAAAGCCCCAGGGACCAAAGAAACAGTCCTGGGATTAGGCATAGGTGCACACTGACATACCAGCTTTTGTAGGTGCTGGGGTCTCAGCTCTCCTTGCTTGTTTATGGATGGAGCCACCCCCAGGCATGCCGGGGAGTGGGGGTGACTCTTAGCTGGCCTTTTCTACTTTAGAGAAGGTCTCAGAAAGGCATTAAGGAGAACAGCTCTGTCAGCTGAGGGTTGTTATTAGAGTGGTAACGGGGTCACTGGGGCAGCACCATGAAATTCTGATGTTTTGGGGGTAGTTAACAGGGAATAGGCAGTCAGAAGTTAGAATAAGAAGTTAGAGAGAAATAGGTAACATTCCCACACAGCAGCAGGATTGTAAAATGAGGTAACACCTCACCTCACAGTGGGGGGGCATCTTCTTACTCAGGCCTTGTTATCTTGCCCAGCCAAGGAGAGGAGATAATGGGGGAGGAGGAGGAGCGGGCCCAGGGACCCTAAAGAGAAGCAGCCCAGAGACCCCATGCTGTCTACCAGCCCTGGAAATGAGTCTTCCCCAACAGGGTGCTTTCTGCTCTTCATTTTCTGGGTCAATAAATGCCTGTCCTCACTTCCCCTTCTCCGTATTTATGTTCGTTGCCCCCCAGTGTTCTAGCCTCTGTTTGCCTCTGCGAAGAACCTATACTCCTTGGTAGCCATCCCGAGGCCCTAACTCTAGCCATCAGTTTGGATTATACATACAAACTCCAGTCGGTCATGGTCACTGTGTGCTCCTCAGTGGACCACTGCTGACTTAGCCCTGCAGAGAAGCTTCAGCCTTGGCTCCTGGACCCGCCCCAAATGGGAGATCTTCCAGGGGCCTGACAGAAAATCCAAGATGTTTAAGGAGCCACACTAGACAAATATTTAATGCATATCAAATAATGACCAGAAGGGACAGGTGCAGACACCTGTACCCCACTCCATCTCAGCTGAGGAATAAGGGCTGATTTCTTTCTCACTGTCACAATTAGAAGCAACAGTGGGAAGACTTGAACCCAAGTCCAGCCAGCCTCCAGACACAAACTTCACCACCATCAAATCTCCTAAATCCACTTCCTTACCCTGCCACAGCCATAGGCTGAGCATTGATTTATCTGGGTCTTGGCCCTGGGGATGGCTGGGCTGCCTTTGTTGTGGGTCTTTGGCCAGGTAGGAGGGGCTTCTCAGGCCACTGGCTGCTCTGCTGTGTGCTCTGGTCAGGCCCAGGTGGGCATTTGAGGGGATATTTTTGTGCTGTTCATTCCTGCCTGCCAACTGTTGAGGCTTCCTGGGTCTGCTCTTCCAGGCTCTGCTCCAGTGTTCCGTCTGTTACATGTAGCTCTAAGACAGCCTTGGAGAACTAAAGCGCTGTCACCTTATGTCCCTGCCACTGTTTGAGCTACACCCACCTTAAGTATATACATCACCGAACACACATCACACACACAAATTAAAAACAAAAACACAGAAAACACTGAGGGGAACACAGTTACTAACTTCCAAGAGACTGGACAGCGACTGGGAACTGAGGTTCAGTGTATCTGCCTGGGGTTGACCTACAAAGTTCCCCACTCCGGGCAGCCCTCACAGCAGAACCATGTCTCCACAATTCTGGAGGCAGGGGTCCGTCAAACAATGTTATCAGGCTTGGGTCCTTCAGCTGTGCCCCGAGCTGCACCCCACTCTGGTGGCTACTGCTGGCTATGTAGGGACATTATTCCAATCTCTGCCTCCACTGCCCCAAGATCACCTTCCCCCATGTCTCCACACCTCCTCTTCCCATCGGCACAACAGCCAACTGGGCTGGGGGCCACCATGCCACAGCAAAACCCCACCCTAATTGTTGACACCTGTAAAGACCCAATTTCTAAAGAAGGTCACCCTCACAGGTGCTGGAGGTTAGGACTTCAGCGCCCTTTGGGGAGGATGGAGCCAATACCTAACCCGCAAAGCAGAGAGCCACCCTTGAGCCCCACACTTGCTGAGCACTTCCCAGCTCTTTGTCAAATGCAATTCACATCTTTTCTTTTCCCCTTTTGACAGCTGCTCCCTCTGCCACTCTTTGCCTTTGTCTTGTTCACCTTTGGGCTGCGGAAGAGAGGACAGGGTGTGCCCTGCTCCTGGGTTGTGCATCTTGTGGCTTTAGCCTCCAGCATAATCTACCCCTCCACCCCCAGATACCTGCCAGCCCTTGTCACATACACCATTCGGGTGTGGCCAGCCACCCCTGCTGGACTGTCTCTATTCTAACTCCAGGAGTCTTTGTCTTTGATGGGGGATATTTTCAGCAAAGCAAAAAATATCTGCGTGAGAAGGAAATTTTAGCATCCCAAAGAAAACTAATAATCGCTCATGGCATCTGTTACTGAGTCTATTTCTGGAAAGGTTTTATAGTTTGGGGCCCCACCTCGGCTATGGGTGATGGGAAGTGAGGTGGGCTTGCACCTGCAGAACTGAGGCCTTGGCAAGGTTCCAGATCTGATTTACTTTATTCAGGCAAGCTGATCTCCAATGTCAAGTTCACTTCTCATTTCCTCAACTCAGCAGAGAAAGACCATTAAGTCCCGGAAACTGCACAGAGAGTAGGAGCTGGACACTTGCTGGGAGCGACAGCCGCCTTCAGCTGAAGTGCTAGTGACAGCTGAGCAGACACTGGCAGCCTGAGGGGAGGGGACCCGAACCCTTCCTGCTTGAAATGAGGGTCACCCCTGCTCCTGGCTTGTGCAATTCACCACCAAGGGGAGGTGAGGTCTTTCCTGGGAAGGAAGGTGAGCATGTGCCATCTGTGTTTCGTTCCGGGCACAAGGGTTAGGCAGAATGCCCCATGAGGGTCTGGCCCTAGGTCAAGGCCTCCTGGGTCTCTGAGGTCCATACCCTGGCTTCCTTGTGGAATCCATGGGATAAGCTCTGTGACCCATGCCTGGAATACACCCGAGCTCAAAGGGTGGCCAGAGCCAGGCTTTCTCTAGCTCCCCCAAGTGATCTTAAGATAGGTGGGTCAAGGGCAAGGTTCTCTATTTATGAGTGGGTCCCTGGAGGTCTGTGCCAGGACTAGATTGCATGATCGATACAGTAGTTCCTATCCACCCTGCCTGGCAAGCCAAAAGTGGTGTGTCCCCTCTACTCCCATCCCACAAGTCATACCAGGGCCTCTTCCTGGTCTAGCACCCACTGGCTGCTCTGTGCACTGTGCTCTTTATCCCTCTATTGTCAGGATATATTAAGATGCCTCTGTTCAGGAGGACCCCTGACTCCCTAGAGCTGAACTGTGTGAAGTTTTCCTGAATTGTCCCAGGGTCCAGAGCAGGGCAAGTATTCTTTTTTTTTTTTAATGGCCCACCAAATCAACTAGGCAGGGCTCAGAGGGGCTCACAGAGACTGAAGCAGCAAGCATGGGGCCTACATGGGTCTGCATGAGGTTATATATGCATTCGTTATGGCTGCACATATGTTATGCTGTTGGCGTGGTGGTTTTTGGAACTACTAGTGGTGGGATCGGTTGTAACTCTGACCCTTTCGCTTGGAGCAAATACTCTTAACCTAGCTGACACAGAACACTCAGCGACAGTCACCAAATGGGGAACGTCAGACAAGGGACTTATACGTCCAGGGGCTATGGGCATCATTTGTTCTTCAGCACTAGCTCTGGCTGGGTGTGGCTAGCTGGGAAAGTGGTGGCTGGGGCTGGTTCTTGCCTTTGTTCTTGAAGGGGATTTTGGAGGGCCCTCAAACCATGACTGTATTCCTGACCAGTCTTCCTTCCTTCCCAGCCCAGCCGTTTGCAGTCTGCTGTAAGCTGACTGCCTTCCATACCCAGTGGTGGGGCCAGTGATTTACTGAAGCTTTAATAGATAGTTTCCAGAGTAGGCAAAGGCCCACAAACACCAGCAGATGCACAGACATTCGCATGGACCATGAGCAATAGGCTTTGCAGTTGGTTTCTCGGCCCTTTAAGAGCAGAGCCAGGACTGTAACCGGGTAGTGTCATCAGAAGCCTTTGACAAAGGTCTTCCTTCTACAGATGGAGGCCTGGGAGTTTCTAAGGGTTTGTGGGACCTACTGAGACAAGGAAAGGGGCCTTGAACAGGTTAGGTGATGACCCCCAGGGTCCTGCAAATGTTTGCACTGCACTCTGGTGTCTAGGTCATCCTATCAATTTTCAAGACCCAGAGACAACACAGGCCTTCCTGCATGGTCTTCAGACTGCCTCAGACTCCCCATAGTGTCTGTAGAGAAAGACGAGGCTTTTCCCTCTTCCTTCTGAAGTTCAGGGTGTGTGGGTGGGTGGGTTTCCCAGACTCAGCAAGCAAAATTGCAGGAAAACTAATTAAACCTAAATTTCAGATAAACAACAAATAATTTTTTTATCATGAACACATCTTATACATTATTTAATGCACATTTATGCTAAAAAGTAACATTCTCTGAGCTAAAACTAAGAATGCTGGATTTTACTCGATACCACTTTTCTCAGGCATCCCACATCCATCCATCATCCGTCTATTCAACCTCCTATCCAATCATCCATCCACCTACCCATCTGCCCTTCCACCCTCCCTCCCATCAATCCATTCATCTGCCCACCCATCCATCCATACTAACATACGTTCTTCCACCCATCTTTCTACCTACCCACCCATTCATCTATCCATCTGTCCATGAATACAGGCATCCACCACACATACACATTCATCTATCCATACATCCAACCAGTCAACCATCCACCCACTCATTCATCTAATCACCTATCTGCCCATCTTTCCATACATACATACATACATACATCTCTCTGCCCACCCATCTATCCACACACCCATACATTTTCCCACCCATACTGGCATACATTTTCCCACCCAACTTTCTACCTTCCCATCCATTCATCCATTTATCCATTCATCTGTACATCCATACAGGCATCAACTACTCACACATCCTTCTATGCATACATCCACCTAGCCAGCCAACCATCCATCCACCCACTCATCCATCTACTCGCCTATCTATCCATTTATCCATCTTCACATCTATCTATCTATCTATCTATCTATCTATCTATCTATCTATCTATCTATCTATCTATCTATCTATCTACCTATCTATATCTATATCTATCTGTCTGTCTATCTATCTATACATCCATCCACTCACTCATTCATCTACTCACCTATACATTCTCCCATCCACTTATCTATCCACCCACATATCCACCTCCTTACCCATCCATCTGCTCACCTTCCATCCATCCATCCATCCATCCATCCATCCAACCAACCATCTATATCCATCTATCCAACCATCCATCCACCCACCCACTTATCCATCTACTCACCAATCTATTTATATATCCATTATCCTATCCATCTATCCATCCACCAACATATCCACTCCTACCCATACATCTTCCCACTTGTCTATCCACCTACCCACTTACCCACCCACTCATCCATCTATCCATCTACCTATCTTCTTGCCACATGCTTAATCATCTGCCCATCCAACCATTCACCTACAGACAAAAGCATCCATTCTCTCATGTACCTAACCATGCAGTCAGCCAGAGAGCAAACATCTACCCACAACCAGGTAGGTTCTGGGCCTTGCATAATTTGTGGCAAGACAGGAAGACAAGCTTGGTGGTGGTTTAGGAAGCCTTTGGGGCAGCAGAATTCATCCCAACAGTAGCCCAACCAGCATATATCCTGAGCAAGTACAGTAACCTCAGTGAGTATGCAGCCTTGTCCAGAAGGTTCAAGCTAATAGAATGGGGCCATCCCTGAAAATGATATCAAGTGTCTTAGGGTTTCTATTACTGTGATAAAAAAAACACCACAACCAAATAGCAAGTTGTGGAGGAAAGGGTTTATTTTGGCTTACACTTCCATATCACTATTCATCACTGGAGGAATTCAGGACGGGAACAGACAAGGCAGGAACCTGGGGACAGTAGCTGATGCAGAAGCCATGGAGGGATGTTGCTTACTGACTTGCTCTCTATGGCTTGCTCAGCCTGCTTTCTTATAGAATACAGGAAAACCAGCCTAAGTATGGTATCACCTATAAGGTGCTGGCCAACCTTCATCAATCAATAATTAAGAACATGCCCTACAGGATGTGTATGGAACAATCTTATGGAGGCATTTTTTCAACTGAGATTCCTTTCTCTCAGATGTTTTAGCTTGTGTCAAGTTGACATAAAGCTATTCAGCACACCAAGGCTGTGCATTAAAGACAGAGAAGCGCTAAGGTGAAAGGGAAGATGGAAAAATGTCCCATCAGTGGGAGACACAGATGCATGAAAAGTGAAAAATCCTGCTTTGACGTCAAGTTCCATCCTCCATGCATATCAAGGCTGCGTTTGCACCAGGCACTGACTCAGGACCATGTTCCCCCACCTCAGTTTTGGGGCTGGGTAATTCTCTGTTTAGTGTACATCTGGCTTCTGCCTAGCAGATACCAGCAGAAGCTGTGATTACCAAAAATCTCTAGATGTTGCACCATACTAGGTTTGGGGATGTCTCTTTCTGCTGAGAGCACTCATGTTGGAGACTTCAAGGTTACTGATTAAAATAAATGCAGCCATCTGAGTGGTTCTGGGAGGCTTTTAAGAACTTAGAGATACTGAAGTGAGTGGGAACACAATTTTAAAAACTATGTGTTCCAATATGCTCCTGATTTTAGCAGGAGTACAACACTGAAATTTCACTAAGCCACAAGCCAGTGTTTTCAAAATATGTAACTATTCCACAAAATGTTAACAATGTGAATAGATTACTACTCTCAAATATATATCAATAATATATATATGCATACATGTGTATGTACAGTCAATAGCATATTTATTTTTTTCACTGTTTATCTAGCATAATTTGTAGTTGGCCCATATTTGATTAAATATCATCATTATTTTATGTAGGAGTTACATAAGTAAATAGAAAAATCATTTACAGTCTGATGCTCCATGAAAAATTAATCTCAGGTCTGTCTCGCACCTCACATTGAGACTTGGTAGGGATGTGTGGCTAATTGGATATGGGGGGCATGGAGGTGGCATCTGAGGTAAGCCATGAGCTTCATTTCTTCGTATTAGGAAACCTCAGACATATTCTACAAATGTGTGGATTAAGAACTAGAGTCAGTGGTTATTCCATCAAATACATCTTCCAGAAGTTTCTAGGTAGCAAATTATTTGCCATGCTGCGGGTTAGGACTCTTCCCATGGAAAATTAACTTCTTTGGTTTGAGATGGCTGACGTTTCATGGCAGATACTGGGTACCAATCATGGATCAACCTAGGGTCTCCTGTCTACATTTCCTCTTAATCCTGAGCAGAAGACAAGGGACCAATTCTCAGACCCACAGGATCTTCTGCTTTGGTGGCCCAGCTGTGTATTCCTAGTATGTGGGACCTTCTCCTCTGGAATGGTGCACCCCAGTCCTACCCACAGTTTCCACAAGTTGGTGCCTAGAGCCATGTGACAGAGGGGCCAGGCCAAGGGTTGGAGGGCATGGTGGAGACCTGAATGAATGGGTTGTTTCTCTGGGAGGGAAATCAGAGTAGGAGAATGCCACCTCCCTCCAGGCCAGAAGTCTGAATGGAGGTGCAACGGGGCTGGCTCCCTCAAGAGGCCCCAAGGGAAGGCCCCTCCTGCCTCTGCAGTGCTTGGGACACCAGATGCTCCTGAATGTGTAGTTGTATCAGGCCAATCTCAACCTTTCTTTCCATCCATGTCTCTTACCTGTGGTTCTCCTATCAGGACACATGCTGTTGGATTTAGGTAAGCCATTTGATCTCATCTTGAGACTTTTAACCATAAAGACCTTGTTTTCCCAAATAAGGCCATGCTCAAGAGTTTCAAGGGACACATCACATGGAATCCCACTCTGCACTGAATATCTGTCTGATGCAAGGGGTACTGCAAGCTCCCAACCCCCAGTTTTTCCTTTGACAGCCCTCCCCCATCTCCTTATACTCCTTCCCTGATGCAAATCCTTCAGGCTCTGGTGTCCATTCCTCCTTTAGTTCTGGGAAGACTTAGCACTGCCTGTTTGTGTTCAGCACAAAGCTCCTTGCTATTTCCTTCTCTTTGGGCACTGGTGACCAAACATCCCCAGAGGAATCATCCCCAAGAGTGTGGAAAAGTCTGTTCTTGATGGTCTCTAAGGCTATGCTCTGTTCTCCCTCCCTGAAGTGTGTCTTCAGACTTCCTCTGTGCCTGCTCAGAAGTTGTGATTACTATCTTCAGGGAAGGTCCACCATGTCCTGTGAGGGACACTGTACCTTTCTTTCCTATATGTTAGTATTAGAAGCTCTACCCACATCCATGAAGGTGACCAAACACAGGAGGATACCCTCCACTCTGAGAAGAGCCCAAACCAGGAAGACTCAGTTTCATCTTTGAAGGCATGGAAGATAGACAGGTCCAACATTGGTGTTATGCACTTCAATTCTGACCAGTTAGGTAGAACAAAGCACCCCACAGACAGTAATAAATTCAAGAGACTTAGGAGAAATCTAGGCTGTTTCTTTAGAACTGGTGTCAGCCCAAATTGGATTATAATTTTCCTGGGCTGGAAGATAGTCTTACAGACTGTCTGATATAGTTCCTACCTGGGGTGGTTTAAATGAAAATGTCCCCCATAGGCTCACAGAGAGTGTCACTATTGGGAAATATGGCCTTGTTGGGGGAAGTATGTCCCTAGGGTGGGTGTTGGGGTTTCAGAAGCCCAAATTAGGCCTCTTCACAGCAATAAAACCCTACTAACTAAGACAGAAGTTGGTACCAGGGAATGGGGTATTGCTATGATAGACTTGTTCATGTTTTGGGGACTTGGGATTAGAAGAGCAGCTGAATGCTTTAAACAAACTTAATGGGTCATACTAGTAGGAGCATTGAAGACAGTGGTGCTGAAGGTGAACTGTGGGTGTGGGGGCCTGACTCAAGGATTTCAGAGGAGAAGAATTTTAGTATGTGGACTAGAGACTGTTCTTGAGATATTTCGGAGAATAATGTGGTTGCTTTCTGTCCTTGTCCAAAAAAAAATATGAATTAGCAGCATTGGCAAAGGAGATTTCAAATAGCCTAGTATTGACTGTGTCATGTGGTTATTAGTGGCCAGTCTTACATAGATCTATAATAAAAAAAAAAGAGCAAGCTGAGCAAGGAAAAATACAGAGTGTACAGTTTGTGGCAAAAAGGTACACTAGGAAGTGTAAACAGATTAAGGAAAAACCTGATGTTAATTGAAATTAAGGGAGTGGTGACCTAAGAACAAGACCACACCCAGCTAAGCTTCCAATTTGTGAAAAAGAATTAAAGAAAAGCTTAAGGCTGGCCATGGTGGTTCACACCTTTAATTCCAGCACTTTCGGGGCAGACACAGGTGGATCTCTGAGTTTGACACCAACATTGTCTATGAATCTACCTCTGAGTTCAAGGACAGCCAAACTTAGACAGTGAAGGAAACCATCAAAAGCAGAAAGCTGGCAAAAATGTATTTGAATGAGGGAGCCATGTTCCAGCCTCAGAAAGATATAGAATTTGACAGCTTTGGCCACGTGGTTCTGGATTTAGAGTCAAGAATGGATGAAAGGGGTTATGGAATCTTCCTATGCAAGTAAGGAAAGCCATTAAGGCCAGGCATACATCAGGGTATCCCTGCATGGAGGTAATGCTTGGATTGCCTTAGAGACCCCAAGATATTGGAGATGCCAGAGTCGTAGGATACCTGTTAAGGAGAGCTGCTAAAAGAGAATGGAACTAGTAAGAGAAAGAAGTGTGCTGCAGTCAACAAAGCTGGAAGGAGTTGGAGATCTGAAGTGTTTTTTTTTTTTTGACAATTTGACATCAGCCATGGAGATGCAGATTTTGGAGTTTGCCCAGCTGGTTTTTGGTCTTGTTTTGGTCCAGCATTTCCTCACTACATTTTCTTTACTCCCACTTGGAATGGTAAGGTATATCCTGTGGCATGATATGTTGGAAGTATGTGATCTGACTTTTGGTTTTGATTTTATAGAGGATTACAGGTAAGAGATTGGCATGAGTTTCAGAAGAGACTTTGAACTTTAAAAAAAAAACTCTTCTTTTTTTAAAAGAAGTAATTTATTTTTATTTCATGTGCATTTTGTGTTTTGCCTGCATATATGTCTGTGTGAAGGTGTTGAATACCCTGAAACTGGAGTTATAGGCAGTTATGAGCAGTCATGTGGGTGCTGGAAATTGAACCCAGGTTTTCTGGAAGAGCAGCCAGTGCTCTTACCCACTGAGCCATCTCTCCAGCCCCTAACTTTGGACTTTTAGACAGGGTTGAGCCTGATAGACTATGGGGACTTTAAATGTTGAACTGAAGGCTGTTTGCATTATGATGTGGCTACATGCCTGTGGGTGCCAGGGAGTGGAATGTGGTAATTTGAATGAAAATGGCCACCAAAGGCTCATAGAGAGTGGCACTATTGGAAGGTGTGGCCTTGATGGAGGAAGTACATCACTGTGGGTATGCTTTGGGTATGCAGAAGCTCAAGCCAGGCCCAATGCTGCTCTCTCTTCCTGCTGCCTGTTATTCAGATGTAGAACTCTCAGCTACTTCTCCAGCACCATGGCTGCCTGCATGCTGCCATGCTTCCTGTCAAGATGATAATGGACTAAACCTCTGAGCTGTAAGCCAGCCCCAATTAAATGTCTTCCTTTATAAGAGTTGCTGTGGTCATGGTGTCTCTTCACAGCAATAAAACCCTACCCCAAATTCCCCATCCTCCTGAGGCTTGACATTCCCTTTCCCTCTATGATACATGAGCTCAGATAAACACAAAGCACCTAGGCATCCTTGTTAGGGAGGAAAGGGGTGCAGTGCCTCCTGTTAATTTGTGATCTGGTAAATGTGAGTCTGTCCAAGGCATCTCTGGTATTAGAAATAGGTCATTCATATTTTATTTCATATACCAGTGACTCCACCACTCCAGCTGGGTCCCTAACTCCTTCTACTAAGAACTGGTCTGGCTTCTGGGCTTGGGCTCGGCACGAATCATTTTCTTCCTAAAACCTGGCTCCAGTTATGCCATCCTCCACTTGTAAATCTGATCATGGGGCAAGGGATGTGAGTCAGTTGGTAGAATGCTTACCTGGCATGTGTTAAGCCCTGGATTCTATTCCTAGCACAGAATAAACCAGGAGAGGCAATGTGCACCTGCAATCCTAGTGTTTGGGAGGTAGAAGCAGGAAGATAAAAAGTTTAAGGTCATTCTCAATCAGCCGAGGCTGCATGAGACTGTCTCAAAACAAAACAAAACAAAACAATTTTCCCGTAATGAGAAGTCATTACAAACAATTTGCTAATAACATGGGAGAAATACTCTTTGTAAAGGCTTAGTGAGCTTAGGAACATTTCCTATCTTAAGCCCTTGTAAGAGAATTCTGTGTGGACCAAGGCAGGGTTTGGGGAAAGGGTGCTCTTGGTACCTGTTGTAACATGTCACCACAAATGCCATAATTTCAAATGCCATAAATGCATTCACTTTGCATCATCAGCGTTGGAGGTCTAAAACAAGTAGTCACTGGGTTGCTTTCTGCAGGATGCTCCAGGGAGACTCTGCTCCTGTCCCTGCCTTGGCTTTCAGATGCTTCTGCCTCTTCCTCCATCTTCAAAGCTCACCATCCAGACTTGGTGGTCAGGTCATCAGTGAATCGCCTGTCAGCTCTGACCTCTGCCTTCCTCATATAAAGACCCCTGAGGTCACACTGAGTAATAGAGGCAAACCTGCCAGCCCCGGATCTTTAATTATACATCTGTAATGTCTCTTTCCTTTTAAGGGTACCCACAGGATTGGGATCCACAGGTCATAGGGGAGTGGCCATTTTTATGTCAGTCCAACACGGTGTTTTTCCCTCCAGTTTTCCCCATAATGAATTCATGGTATTTTATATATCATAAAGCTTATGCTGCAAAGTAGAATATGTGGGTTTTGTGCATTCTGTTTAGCTTTCAGAGCTCCTCAGCGGATGTCCAAGGTCCTTGGTCATCTGGTCCAGTGTCCCTCCCAGATCTCTTCCTCTCAAGCTGAGGTGTTGCAGCCCTGCTTCTCAGCCCTCTTCACCTGTGAGGTTCCCCAGCCACAGCTGCCCTCACCCTTCCTGACCTAGAGGACTACAGGCTCCCTACACCTGGATCTCTTGATCTACTCCCAGTGTCCAGTTCATCTCCTGTTGGCCAGTCATCCCCCTCCTCATTCGCCTGCCTCCTGGTCCTGTGCAGCAGGTACAGAACTGCACTTGGTGTCCACACCCAGTGAGCTCACACCAACACAGTCCCCTGTGTGGGCAGTTGAGGCATTTTGAAGCAGGTTTTATCCCCAATGTCTTCCAATGGCTGCAACTGCACCCAGGAGGGAGATGTCCTCACATAGCCCACTCACGCTTGCACTGGTTGCCCAACTGTCCTATGATGCCCTAAAATGTCCCAGACAGGCTTGCTAGCGTAGTCCTCACTTCCTTCTGAGATGTGTGAAGCTCCCCACTCCAGCCCCTCTTCAACCCCTCTGGTTATTTCACTCTACCGTGACTCTTCCACTGCCTTGGGAATCATTTCTTCAATCACCTACCTGTCACTGTTCTGAAAACCCCACTTCCATATCCTTCCTCCATCCCCAAATGTGTTATTCACAGGGCCTGGCTCCTCACAGGAACTCAGCAATCTTAATACGGGACTGTCACAACTCTTTGGGGTCAAGAAGAACAGAGGTTCAAGAATATGAACTATTGAATGCTGATGCCTAAGGGATGGCTGTCTTGGACAAAGTTACTGGGAGATGGGACCCTCGGAACCAAATCTTCCTGTGAAGGTGAACAAGTCCCCTGAGTCTAGGAGCCTGGTAGGAAAAGGCACTGGGCAGTTTATTGCTCCAGAGTGAGGAATGGCCAGAATGGAATGCCTTCTAGCCGGCGGTGAATCATCTTAATTAGCACTGTGAGTAGGTTCAAGTGGATTCTGCAAATGTTGGCAGCTCCAATTATTCTGTCCCCAAATTTACTGCAATGAGGTTACACTGCAAAGCCCCAAGGGAACTCCTGAGGCGAGGGAAGGAGGGTGTCCATAGCAATGTGCCTACACCATGCCAAACAAGTGTGGGATCAGTGAGGCTTGAGGAAGGGGTGCCCCGCTGAGCAGTGAGTGGGCCTTGCTCTGACAAAAGCTGGTCCTCAACTCAGGACCACACTTTCCTTAGGCTTTGAGACAGTTGCCATGTTGAGAAAAGCCCGGAACACCCAGCTTTGCTAACACAGACCAATACCCAGGGTCGGTGGAGAGGCTGCTCCCTAGCAGCCATGGACCTGTGAATTTGGGCGGGTCCACCCTGTCTCCCAGGCTCTGAAGCCAAGACTGCCTGTGGTGACCTCCCAGCTGGGGACATTGTGTGGCCTAGACCTTGGTGTGTGACTTGGCTGTGCTTAGCCTGGGACAGGCTCTATTTCTCCTGTTGCTGGATGTCTGGGGCCCTTCAGAAATCCAGGATGCAGAAGAAGATGAGCCACCTCTCTACTGCTGCCGTCAGAACCGAGACACACTTGGGCTGTCCCTGAGAACCAGCTCTGCCTTCCACCATAGCCTTATCTGAACTGCGTGCTGGTTAAGCCATGGCACAAGTCTGGGAGAATCTGCCTTCCACCATAGCCTTATCTGAACTGCGTGCTGGTTAAGCCATGGCACAAGTCTGGGAGAATCTGCCTTCCACCATAGCCTTATCTGAACTGCGTGCTGGTTAGCCATGGCACAAGTCTGGGCGAATCTGCCTTCCACCATAGCCTTATCTGAACTGCGTGCTGGTTAGCCATGGCACAAGTCTGGGCGAATCTGCCTTCCACCATAGCCTTATCTGAACTGCGTGCTGGTTAAGCCATGGCACAAGTCTGGGCGAATCTGCCTTCCACCATAGCCTTATCTGAACTGCGTGCTGGTTAGCCATGGCACAAGTCTGGGCGAACCCAAGCCTCTTATTTTGCTCAACACTCACATTCTGCTCTGCCTAGTGCTGGCTCAGACATCCGATCCTGCTTTGATTTGTAGTCTTGGGGTTTGTTTATATTTATCCTTCTGATCAGCCTCTTTCTTAGGACTCTGTCCCCATGGGGCTGGGGAAACATCAACAAACAGGTTAGTCCACAGAGACTCTTGAGGGTTGAGCCCGTGTTTTGGCAAGGAAGCACAGAATTCTCTGGAGGTCAATGAGCATTTGTAAATGGAGAGAAGGGAAGCGGGAAGGAGAGATGGGAAGAGCGTGGGCACTTCTTGCAGATCCCATGGCACTCACGGAAGCAGATGGCAACCTCCTCTCTGTGACTCCTTTGGTACCAGGCCTGCTAAGACCCTGGAAACACCTTTGTCCCCAAGCCACATTCCTAGCCTCCTGACAAATCCCTGTTGACTAATCGAGCCTCCACTGGCCCTGCTGTCCAACAGACAAGGGGCCTTGATAAAGCTGGCATGTCTTGGGACCACTTTTCCTGAGTGTCAAAAGAGGGTGTACCTCACAGGATGGTTTCAAGGGGGAAGGAAGTCAGCCACACCTTTGGGATTTTGTCCAGAGACATCCAGGAAGCACCATGGTGATGGAGACAGGGCCTCCTCCTTCACTCTCTCATTTTCCCTTACCAACTGTCAGCTCCTGTTCAAAGTACAGGGCAAGACATGTCCTGCTTCCACAGGGGATACAAGCAGAATACACACTTCCCTGCCTGGGACCCATGTACCGAAATGGTTACGGGAGGCCTCCTTCCCTTCCTAGATTGCTACCATAAGACCTCCAGCTTTCCCGTGCTGCCTCAATTTGGGGTGTTCTGGGAACACGAATCCAAGAAATTAGAAAGTCTCACTGGGGTAGATTTGAGCCAAGAAAATGCCAACCTACCTTTGGGAAGGGAGAGGTGAGGTATAGGAAGATTATACTGGCATATGTACTTAAACATGTATTTCCCCAAGCCAGACTAGGAGGACCTTAGCAGAGATGAGAGCTTAACTCAAGGTGGGGAATAATGTTGTCCCATGTTGGGGCTAGACAACGAGAGGTCTCGGGGCCAACTGTGACATATATAGGTAGGCCTGGGTAACAGAAACTTTTGGAGTAGTGGTCAGGTAGGGTCCTTGGTGGGCAAGTGCAGTATCCAGGCCTCTGTCTCATTCTTCCTTTCAATATATAACTAAATGTCTGTGTTAACAATGTTCTTTCTAAGGAGCAAAGATCATCTAACCTAAACCACGGGTATGAGAAGCCCCCTTCTGTTGGTGGTCAGGGCTGTCCAAGAGACTCCCCAAACACCCGGCCTATTGCTATTGCCCTTGGTTGCCTCTCAGAGGTAGAAGGTAGGTTCCTATTGCTAAGGACATGATGCACTTCAAACGCAATGCCCAAAGGCCCCTGATCTGGAACTGACCTGAATGCCTCTACCCTGAGGACTAACTTTCGTGGTACCAGAAGCTTCTAAAGGAAGGAAACAACCAACAGCCCTGCCCATCTCTGATGCTTATGAACCACGATGACCAGCATTAGTGGCACACATACCTTGGCAGTAACCAACAGCTCTCCTAAAACATGATCAACAAGAGGTAAATCATGTCTGACACTGGAAACCTAGCCAAGTACCCATGGTTAGCCAGGCCGTGGATCTCGGAGAGAACCCAGAACTTTTATCAGCAGCACTTTAAACCAGCTTAACCCTTAACTGCGCTCTAAATACGTACGTATCTTTATACACACAGATAAGTGTTGTCCTCACCCCTCACTGAGGAAACTTTTCTTGGCAACAGACACCATTAGAAAACCACAGCTCACCTGTGGAGCCCAGTCCCAACAGCTACATCTACAACCCAATTCCTACAGCTAAGGCTCAGGGAACATTGGAGAAGGGGAGGTGGAAAGATTAAGAGCAGGAGCATTAGGGAGTTAGCTATGAGGTTGTGTCTCCTAGTAATGTCAGAAGCTATGCCTATGAAGTCTCACCAGCATGGCCACCTAAGCAGGAGCTGAACAAGACAATGGTAGTAGTCATGCCAAAGTAGATGGGGGAAGCCCACAGGCCTCAACAGTACACAAAGAACTACAGGCAGCTAAGGAGTGCTCCCTGGTGAAGAGCACACCAATTGTTTATTCAATACCAAAAAACAGCCAGCCTGGAAAACAAACATATAAGCAATATTATACAGACTGAGAAGATTGCACATATGTGTTTGGGAACACACGCACAACAACAACAACAACAACTAATGAAAAAAAACCATGAAGTTGAAAGAGAGCAAGGAGGGCGTATAAAGGAGATTTTGGAGGAAGGAAAGAGAAGGGGGGAATGGTGTAATTATAATGTCAAAGAAATAATTTTTAAAAGCTGAAATATGTTTTAAGGATTAAATATAAAACTGTAGAGAAAAATCTCCCTTTACTATGGAAAGAAATGAATTGGTATTCCCTGAGTGTTTAGCCAGGGCCCACTGCTGGGCAGAGTGTGGTATTGGTATTAGGTTAGTGAGGATTTATATATGAGCTAATTGAAGGAAACCAAAGTTGTATCTTAGAATCTGGAGGTCTGAATTTTGCAGCCAGAGCCACCAGTGGCCCTGGGGTCTACGGAGTGAGGGTCCTGCCTCCTTGGTGCTGATGCTAACATTTCAGCTGGTGACTGACCTCCATGACTGAGTTCCTCCATGCTGACTGCGAGCATCCTTTGTGTCTGCTTAGGGGTTCCCAAGAGTCTTGGATTCAATCACAGTCTTGTTTGGCACATAGTGAAAGCTCTGGAACATTGGCAGGTACTGGTCTGGTCTGGTCCTGCAGTTGTGGAAAGGAGCCTGCAACACTCTGGTAGAAATCTCTTTAGGACACTCTCTTGCAGCCCACCATGTTCAGAGCAGGAAGCCCCCTTCAATGAGACCTGTCCCAGCTCTTCACCACCCCCACCACCCCCAGCCCTTAAATGGAGGACCTTGGTTCTCGGCTGGGCCCACTAGCTAATCCTGATGCTTCCCTCTGCTCCTCTGCAGAGCAGACTTGGGGAACTCTGTCCTGGGGAGGGCTTTTCTGACTGTCTGAACATGGGACTCTGCAGCTTTAGCACTTGAAGCTGCAGGGAGGACACAAGCGGTATGCCTCTCACTGTCCAAGTAACCCAGCTATCGCCTTTAACTTTGTACAAAGGGGATTTGCAGCTTTCATGGCAAATTAATTTTAAGACTTAATGCTTAGTTAAATAGACTCAGGAAGCCCTTGTAGAGAATTTTTATGTCCGGCAGAGAAACCAACATTGGATGTCAGGAAGGGTGTTCACTCCTGAATTTCCACGAGAGGCTGCCCATCCTTCTACCCATTGCCCTCCCACAGGCTTGCAGCATCCACAAGACTCAGGACTTCCTAGGCTGCTCAGAATTCCAATTTGATAGGATAGGTGGAGTGGGGCAGAGCTGGACTCACCTGCTGTAAAGGGACTTGCTCGGTCACTTGTAGGAATCAAAGACATTTCTTCTTGGCTTGGAGTGCCAGGAGGGGCTTAAAGCCCCTGATAGCCAGGGCTATAATATTGGGCAGTGGAACTTCTGGCAGGTAGAACTCTACAGGAGGTCCTTAGGGCATTGGAGTACAGCCCCCACAGAGACTGTGGGGTAATACCTGTATCTCTCCTCTGATGGTCAGCATTTTGCTCCAATACAATGCTGCCATTGTCTTCTATACCCCCCCCCCAAGGTGGCCCTCTTCAATCATGCACAAAACTGTGGGCTAAATAAACTTTTTCTCCATTCTCCAAAGCTTATTGCCTCAGGAATTTCATTATATTGCCTGAAAGCTGACAAATGAATGAGATATTCAAGAAGGCCTCAGCCCTTTCTGGAGGCCATATCTTAACGACCTGCAGAATCCCTTTGACATGTGAGCCGATCTCAGATCACAGGGACTAGGACAAGGACTCCTTGAGGGCTGTTTCCAACTCACCAGGGCACTCATTATTTCCAGTAGTAGCCAACAGTACTGGGGAGAGGGACGAGGGAAGATAGAAGGCTGCTGGGCCCGTTCTCAGGGCTTAGAAGGATGTTGACGACAGGTGCTCGCCAGCTTTGCCTATGGCCAGCAGGTCAGGCCCACAAAAGTCAAGTGCATTTCCAGCTGTGTTCCCAACCCAGGGCCAGTGCTGTGCTCTAGATCTATATAGAAGCGTCCCTCCAGGCCTCACCCATTCAGGCCTCTGTGCCAGCACTGAGAATGGAAAAGCCACGAGTTTTTGTTTCGGATGTCACCTGGATCCCAGCCCCTTGCCTGTGGATAACCAGAGGTTGACCATGCTGGAGAGTCCTCATCCAGGGACAGGCAGTGGGTGCCCTGACCACTGTGGTTGCAGGGACGGAAAGGCAGTCACACACGTGAGCGTGTGGGAGAGTTGACTTTGACCTGCAGTGTATACGTGAACTCCTAACCTGGGGGAGAAGGGTTTTGCTAAGGGCCTATAAGGAGAGCCATCTGGAGGTACAGGGGCATGCTATGAAGGAGGACAGCCAGGTGAGATGGGGCAGAGACTAGGGGTGCAGCCGAGCCGAGGAGCAGTGGAGAGCAGTGCAAAGCACTCGGTCAGGCCTGGCGACCCACACCATGACATGAAATGTCCGCTGTGTTGAACTCCATCCCCCAGTTTTAGTTACGTCTATGGCCATCCCAGTAAGTGAAAAGTGTCTGGGGCAATTGGTGGCCGTCCTGACCGGTGCTAGCCCAGCAGCCTGGCCTCCCCACTGGCGCTTTCATTCCCTCAGTCTTCAAAAGAGCAACCTTCAGCCTCCAACTTCTAATCCTCACTGTCCAATCTCCCCAGTTTCCAATCTCAAGTATCCAATCCTTGACTTCTAATCTTCTACCTCCCCAACACCATCCTCTGTCTTGTAGCCTCCACCAACTACCAACTTCCTGGAATCCTTAACCTCTAACCTTTAACCTCTCTTCTCCAATATCTCTAGTCCTGGACCTCCAACCTAAGCCTTCGATCTTGAATATCCAGGGGGTCTTGACACTACTTCTTTTACTTAAAATATTTTATTAAATTCCTTTTAAAAGTCAGGCAGTGGTAGTGCACGTTTTTAACTCCAGCACTCAGGAGGCAGAGGCAGATGGATCTCTGTGAGTTTGAGGCCAGCCTAGTCTACAAAGGAGTTCAAGGCCAGCCTGGTCTACAAAATGAGTTCTAGGACAGCCAGTGCTACACAGAGAAACCCTGTCTCGACAAACCAATATATATGGAAGAAACTGGGGCTGGAGAGATGGACCAGTGATTCAGAATACTGGAAAACTCAGGTTGGAGTCCCAGGATCTACACGGTGACTCATGGACACCTGCAACTCTAGTTCCAGGGGATCCAATGCCCTCTTCTGACTTTCTTGGGTACTAGGCACACATATGGTGCGCATACATACACGTAGGCAAAACCCCTACAAAAATTAAAATCGGCAGAAAATTTGGAGTTGATGTCATTAAAAGAAGGTATTTCCAGAAAGGTTTAGCTGAGCAGATAAAAATGACCCTTACTGTGGGTGGTACCATCCCTCGGGCTGGAGTCTCTGGCTGAATAAAGGAGACGATGAGCCAAGCACTGCCATACGTCCTCTCACTCCTTGCTGTCTCATGTCCCGGCTGCCACTCCTCCACCATCATGGTGCCTCAAACCACGAGCCAGAATGAACCCTTCCTGTCTGAAGCTGCTTTTGCCAGGCGTCTTGTCAAAACTGTGGAAAAAGTAATGGAGACAGTAAGGACCATGTCCGAGCTCAACCAGGATTCAGGTGCAAGGCCAAGACCCAGCAGCGCACAGGGACAGGCTCCTGACACAGGCTGTTCACTCCTTCCCTTTTCTGTATCAAGACCCTCTTCCATCAGCACCTTCTGGTAAGGTGCTGGTAAGGCTTAACTGAGCCAGGCTCCTTTGAGCCTCCTTCTCAGCTGGATCTTGACCTTGGTCATCCACGGTCATGTGCCACTGTGACTCCCCCACTTCTGGCTTCTGGTCCCAGACTCATTCCTAGTCCTTGACATCTCGAAGTGTGGCCCACCTTTAGGAAGAATCCTTCTAAGGCAGGCTAGTGAGAATTTGCCTCCAGGATCTAATCCATCAGGAGCTTCCCCTCCCCCACACTGCTCTCACTCCAAGCATCTATCACTTTTCTGCATTGGAATGGAGCTCGGTCCTACCCCACACTCCCCTTTCTGCTGCAGGAGCTTGAACAAAATTACACTTACTATTTTTACCAAAACTCCAACTCCAATGCAACTCTTTCCCCTTACACAGCTGAGGTTATATATCTTGGACGGTGACTTGCAGGCCGGAAGATGAACGTTTTTTTTTAAGCACTTTGCATAATTGCTCTAGCCTTTGCTCTTACTGTCCCTTCTTCCTGTGGCCTTCTAGCTTGGCTCCCAGGCACTCTGCAGTTGTGAGATCCTGAGGCCAGTCTTCCCCTTCTCTGCATCATCACCCCCACACAGCAGCCTGCTCCCTCTGGCCCTCCAGCAGGCTTCAGAAGGAACCACCTCCACTTCTTTAATTATAGCCTCCACCATGGCCTGGATTGCTGTGGTCTGCTATTTTTACTTTCGGACTAAGAGAGGTTTTTGTTTTGCTCCTACCTCAGGTGCAAGGACACATGCTGGGCAGATGTCACTCCTCAGATGTGAGGTCATCCTCAGAGGCTGCCCCACTTCTCCAGGCAGATAAGCCCAGGATGAGGCTGCCAGGAGTTGGGAGCCTGGTAGGCCTTTGCCTGGAAGCTGTGTGTTTAGATGGGAATGCCAGGACCTTTGTTTTAATCTGTTTATGGTCATAATCTCTGTTGGGAATAGATGACCCTGAACCCCTGACTTTGTGCACAGGTACATCACAGATACCATTGTCTCTCTAGTTACATGTGGCAGATGTGTTCCAATATGTAGACCTTGGAAGCTACAATGTACTCCACCAGGTACCATGCCTGCAAGACCTCAGTCTCCCCACTGCTGCAGAGCTGGTAAAAGAGAGTCTTAGTGTCGTTGATGTCAACACCGAAGACAACATTTAATCCCAGTGGTTTTGTTTAAGTGGCTTATGTTAGAGCAGAGGCTGTTCAAGACACCCCCATTCGCTGTCCTCTGTCTCCATCCTCAAGGTTGAAGCAAAGGATTGTCTCTGGACAGAGGGGAGACAGACATGGCCATAGGAAAATGGCAGTTTATAAAATTAAAGGGGAAAACCCATGTTAGGATGAGGTGTTTAATTTGAACTGGGCTTGTCAATTAGGTGAGCCAAATGGGGGCTTTTGAATCCTGGACTTCAGCACTTTGATAGTTGATCAAATAAGGGAATAGACTTAAGAATTTAATGTAAAGGTTTTTAGCAAGGCAGAGGGAATGGGGGAGAAGGGCAAGGCCTATCTGAGCCACATTTGCCATGCTCAGGCTGATCAGAGTCCCTTCAACTTGCACATTTTTCATGCGGTTAACTTGCTTGGGAAGTTGTGTGTTTAAATCTTTTGCCCATTCACTTCATATGCTATTGGCGGGCTTGCAATGGGTCTCTGAGATTTCTGTATCCAGCAGGAGTTCTTATTAGACACATGATTTTAAAGTGTTGTCTGCCAGAGTTTGTTGATAGTCATTCTCTCTCTCTCTCTCTCTCTCTCTCTCTTTCTCTCTCTCTCTGTCTCTCTGTCTGTCTGTCTGTCTGTCTCTCTCCTCTCACTTGTGTGCATGTTACGTGTGTGTGTGTATGTGTGTGTGTGTGTGTGTGTGTGCAAGTACCTGTGGAGACCAGAAGAGGGCACCATATCCCCCGGAGCACACACAGACTCTCTCCTGGGCCACCTCCAAGTGCATCACTCTCTCCCTGGTATTCCTTCTATGGTCCTGTCATTTCCAGTATCTTGGCATCTCCATTGCCACTCAGACTTCACCTTCACAGCTTCACACACATCCTCAGCTGCTCTCCGCACCTCCCTCAATCTCATTCTCATCCTCCATGTCTTTGAAACCAGTTCCACCTGGATGACATCACCAAGTTCTGCTGCCAGCTCAAGATACCACAACTGGATCACCTTCTGCAAATTGACCCTGGGAAATAACTGGGGAAGGGGCAGAGAAACCTCTGGGTTAGGCTTTCTTGTGATTCCTCACAGATGGAGCCTTCTGCCTTCTGCACTGTCCTAGGGCTTTGTGTGAGCTGCTCTTCAGTGACACTGAGCCCTTTGACAATCACAGCTGCTTTACCACACCAGCCAGAACTCTCTCATGTCTTGAAATGTCTTCTGCTAAACGGAGAGACCTATCATCTCTCAATTCAGCTTCACTCGAGTTCTATGGCACAAGAGGAATGAAGCTAGAATTTCACGTGCATGGCCCAAACCCCCATTCCTGATAGCTCTTGTTCCCCTCCAAAACTTCATGAGCTGGGTTCCCACTGTGCATGTTTTCCTCATCTTTCAGATGAACCCAGGACAATGTTTAGTCTAGGGGTGACTTTCCTGACCCTGGAGACCTCCTTCTGTGTTTGCAGCCGGTGCCCTGTAGCTTGTGAACTCATACCTACTCTGGTTGAGGAGATTGGCCACACTCCCTCATTTTGCCTGAGCTCCCAGTGTTTGACTTCCTCCTGTCCTCAGTAGCCTGAGCACACATCTCTGCTGATTCTCTGCTGATTTCATGGTGCCAGAGCAGTACCCACGGTGTCTTCCTCTGCTGCCTTTGGGACAGGGTCTCTCACTCCACCTAGAGCTCAGACATTTTTGGTCAAACTGGAGGTCAACAAGCTTCAGTGATCCTTCCATCTCTGTTTCCCTCCCATTAGTCCTGAGCTTACAGACAAGCATGGCCATCCCTGACATCTTGCCTGGGTGCCGAGGGTCTGAACGTGGGTGCTCACACTTGTGCATTGAGTGTTTACTCTCTGAGCCACCTTCCCAGCCCCTGCCATTTCCTTGGTGATCTGTCTCAGGGACTCTAGCTGCATAGTCTTCCCTGGACCCTTAGCTTGTTCCTGCACTTTGTAGGGGAGATGCAGGACTCCCTTACTTCAATGCAACTTGAAGATGATCTCCATGCAGAAAGTAGACCTTTGGTTACATCTGTCCTTCTGTGTGAGTTGCTTTTCACCCGATGTCCAGGCCATTGCTAGATCTGTTTTGTCCAGTTTTTCAACCTCTTATTTTCCATGTTCTTTAAAGTTGTCTCAGGAGGGATAGACTTTGTCTGTAACAGCTCTATCTTGACTGAACGCTGCTTTAATTTTTTTCTTCAACCAATAAAGGTTTTCCTAGAAATGTTTATTCAACAAATACTTATTTTCACAATATCAACATGCCTAGTACTAGTTTGGATGTAGGGAGGTGGGGCTGTGAAGACAGACAGGACCCCAGCCCTCTGAGGTGAGCCAGACAGTAAGTGAACCTCACAATTAGCTATTTAATTGCCATGGCAATAAGGAAGGGTTATAAAAGCTGGCAGCCTCCGAGAAAATGTGGCAAAGTTGACCTGATTATTTATGAAAGGTTTGTTTTGGAGAATAGGCTGTAATGAGTTCATTTGCAGGATGAAACAGAGTCTTCTGGAATCCCCAGGAGAGGTGAGAGGGGCCCTGGCTGAAGAGAGCAGGGAGACTATCCCCACGCGGGTGCTGTCCTACCAACTGGTAGCCTGCCAGATGTCCATCCAACACATGTGTGCTCACAGGTGGAGCAAGGACACCTGGGGGCAGAGGCCTCTATGCATTTACCAGCAGCTGGCCATTCGCCTGCCCATCTTTCTTTTCTAATAACCCACATGCTGATAATACAAATGTAAAACAGCCCCCCCCAGGGGGCCCAGGTGGAGAAATTAGGGGTCAGTGATGGGGGAGCATATCTACCAAGACCCCCTAGCGAGATGAGGCTGGAATCAGACTCCCTGCCTGTTGAGCCACAATGCCTACCTGAAAGCCCAGCTGGCCCCTGTCTGCTGCTGCTGCAGTGGGTAGGGCTGGAGCAGACTCAGTGTGTATATCAGCAGCCCCTCCTCCCTGGCACTACTGATGTCTTCTGAACTGTCTTGCCAGGATTGTCCCACTGACACCCACCGGCAGAGCCCACTGCATTTATTATTCATACCGAGAAGGGTTTCAGGGCAGCTGGCGCACACTGACTGGGAAGCACATTATTGTTTCATTAAAGATTGATCACACATGCAGCTGGTCATTTAAATAATGGCTCTACTGACACCGTTAATTGAATGATAAACGATTCCACCCTTGCCCCTCTAAGTCAATAACAGCACCACTCCAGAAGAGCACAGCCTATTCTCCAGCAGGGGGCTAAGGAGAGGCTGAGGGTGGGGTAGGTCACTCTGGTTTTGCACAAGGTGGGTCTTGGGGGGGGGGTCACAGAGGCCAGGCTAGGGCATTTCAGACTGCCCAAGTGTTCAAGAACCCATGCACAGCTGCCGAGAGCTCAGCTGATGTTAAACTTCTCCACTAGGAACTTGATTTAATTTAATAAGACAGATACTGTGTGTGGTTTAATGCCAATTCATTACAGAAGCAGACCGTTGGAGGCTTAGGGTGTTAGCACACTGGGCATCATGGACCAGTATAGTCCCTCTGGAGTGGATGGCCACCACAAGCTGCTAAGACAGAGGGAGGCATCAGGGAACATGATCATGTATTATTCATTCATTAATTCATTGACTCATTCACCAATCATTCATTCATTTACCCTTTCCATTAATTGATTCATCCATTCATTCATTCTTCAATTACTCATTCATTCTCACCTGATCATTCATTCATTCTGCATTCATTAACTCATTCATTGAACTACTTGTTCATCCATTGTCTTAGGGTTTCTATTGCTGTGATAAAACATCATGACCAAAGGCAACTCGGAGAGGAAAGGGTTTAATTTTAGCTCGCAGTTCCACAGCACAGTCCATCATGAAAGAAGTCAGGGCAGGAACTCAAACAAGACAGAAACCTGGAGGTAGGGGCTCACACAAAGGCCATGGGAAGTGCTGTTTACTGGTTTTCTTCCCAGGGCTTGCTCATCCTGCTGTGTAGCACCCAGCATCACCAAACCAGGGCTGGCATTGCCCACTGTGAGCTGGGCCCTCTCATATCCATCATCCATAAAGAAAATGAACTGCAGGCTTGCTCTGAGGGCATTTTCTTAGTTGAGGTCCCTTCGTCCCAAATGACTCTAGCTTGCATCAAGCTGACTTAAAATCAGCCAGCTCACTCATCTGCTCATTCCATTCAGTCGTTCTTAATTTATTCATTCACTCACTCATCTGTGCAGTTATTTATTCCCTCAGTCATTGTTCATTCACCCACTTGTTCAACCATTAACCCATTCATTGATTCATTCACACATTCAGAGCGCCTATTGTTGGCAGAGGCCGCTCGTTCATTTCCTGACCACGTAGACCCAAAATAATCACACAGAAACTGTATTAATTAAAATACTGCTTGGCCAATCGCTTAGGTGTATTGTTAGCTAGCTCTTATATCTTAAATTAAACCGTTTCTACTATTTTATATTTTATCACAAGGCTTGTGGTTTACCGGTACTGGTGTCTTTCTCCTCTGGTGGTTACATGGTGTCTCCTTGACTCCGCCTACTCTCTCTCTCTCTCTCTCTCTCTCTCTCTCTCTTCCAGCCTGACTATATTCTGCCCTGCTGTAGGCTGAAGCAGCTTCTTTTATTAACTAAAGGTAGTTATTCACAGCACAGAGAGGGGAATCCCACATCACCCTATCCTAGGTTTCATGTTGTGAATGAGTAAGTGTGACACAGGCCTCCTCTTCCAAAACTGTTGTTTAAGAGGGAATAGAGGGCAATTAGACAACTGAGCAAGGAGACCTGGGCTGCCTAGGGGACACCGCATGTGCCTGTGTGTGAGGCCTGGGAGAGGAACGCCCCAGCTGAATATCGCAGGGTCAGCATTTCTGTAAGGAGAGTATTCAGCACTGACCTCCAGGTGCACGGAGCCCACCTTGGCTGCCAGCCTTTCCTCTTCCTTCATTTGAGGGCAAGAGTCGGAGGGTGGAGTGGCCCAAGCAAAGCAGGCTGGAGTTCCAGTGATTACAAGTCTCAGGTGTAGTTTGTGGCCAGGTAAGGCTTCATTTGGATGACAGAGAAGCTGGATTAGGAAGGCAGCCTGCAGAACCCAGGAGGCTGACCAGTATGAGTTCTAGTGAAGCCAATAGCTGTGGGCCTGGGCCACCTGGGCTGTTTGAAGGAAGTCAGCCCTGACTGGCATTCCTGTTGCTCGCTTCTGTGCAGACCTCTTGGAGGAGGAGGCCTTCCTGTGGGCTACACAGTGGTCCTGTTCCAAGGATGGAAGCCATTTCTGAGGCTCCCCTCCCCCTCCTCACACCGATGGTGTGTTCTGGTGGGAATTGCCACTGAAGTTAGGTCTCAGGCCAGGTTATTCTCCCTCACCCTGCCCATCCTGCGCCAGGTTTTCCGCCCATTTACACTTCTTCATGAGCCCACTTGGCTTTACAGTTGAGAACCCCAGGTGAGCCCTAATACCAGCAGTCTCTCCCACGCAGGTGAACCTGGACCTGTCCGGCCAGCGGTGATGTCACCAAGGAGGTGATGCATGGCCATCCTTCTCTATCCTCACAGAGGCTCAGGGCAGCATGGCTTGTGTGGCTCTGGAAGTGACCTTTGTGCTTGTCCCTTGTGGAAAACCCTGCCTGCTCATTATGATCAAGGCATGGAAGATGGTTAGTGGGTGGGGTGGTCCCCATTCTGGATGCTGTGTGGGCTTCTGTTGGGCTTGAGGTCACACTTGCAAAATTGTGGTGAATACCAGGGGCTCAGGGCCAAGGAAGTGGTGACAGTGGGGCTCTGGGGCTCTGCTCCGGGGCTCTGCTCCCGGGTTAAGGATGAGGCTGGTTCCCTAGCCATTGCGCATGGGAAGAGGCAGGATGATTGAAATTCAAGATTCATCATTTTGCCTTTAATCATGGCAACATGGACCATTAAATAGCCAACAATTGTCCTTTGGAAGCATACCTTAAGGTCGACTAAGGGGCTGCACATATAATAGAAAATTGTCCCAATTATGCCTGGGTTTTGGTGGGGGGAAACGGAGGGCCAGAATTTAGCACTTTGGAAAATTAAAATATCGAGAAAGCAGCTATGGAGAAGACGAGTTCGCCTCCTCAGCAGCCCTTCCTCCCATGATTAATCAGATGATGGGCTAATCCACGCGGCAGGTTTTGCTGAAGCTGCAGTTTGGGGCTTCACTGAGAGAGCACAGACATGAAGCGTGAAGCATAGCTGAGCTGCAGGGGCTGGGTCTGTCAGCTGCACCCCCCACTTCTGAGCTGCAGGGGCAACTCCTGGCTCCCACCACTTTCGTTCATTCTTCTCCTCAGCCTAGGGAGCCTCAGAGGAAATTGCAGGGGAGGTGGCCCTGCAACAGCACAGAGGGCTCTCACCACCCTGGAAATCCATCTGTGTTTTCTCCAGGCAGGATCCACACACGGGTCAAGACCATTCCTTCAAGGTCAAGCTGTCAAGTGGGCTCTGCCGAGCTGCATTTTAATTTGCTTCAGACATTGATTAGGCGTGTGGGTGTAGCAGAGAATTGAAGCTGTGTTCTGTTGAGAGAGGGCCCCGCCCACCCACCCCAAGGCTCCTGAGGGCATTTTGCTGTGATCTTCACCTCCCTGTACCCCTGGGTACCCCTGAGGCTGGCATGTTGCCTCTGGAACCCTGAGCATCAGTGTCCGGGGCTCCAGAAGGCTGGGCCACTGGGTCTTTGTGGCTGCAGTCTCCTGGTGGCTATTCTCAACCTGGGCTCACACACTTGAGCAGGTTCTGGCTGGGAACCATGTAGACCCTTTAAAGAATACATTTAAAGACCCTTATGAAGTCCGTCTATGGACACATTCATCCAGGACCTGCAGGACTCATGGAGGCCATTCCTAGGCTCTCCATACAGGGAAGAAAAAGATCCTCATATATATGAAAGGAGGGCCTGGGACCATGGGGGAGGGACTAGCTTGGATTTCTTGTATAAATGGCCATATAGCTCCATCCTACCTATGACGGTTGCTGGTAAATGCTGGGTGAGCCTTGATGACCTCACTTTAGTTGGGGTTTCTCTTGCTGTGAAGAGACACCATGATCACAGCAACATTTAGAAGGGAAAACATTTAATTGGGATAGCTTATAGTTCAGCGGTTCAATCCATTATCGTCATGATGGGACATGGTGACGTGTGGGCAGATATGAAGCTGGAGAAGGAGCTGAGAGTTTACATGTTGATATGTAGGCAACAGGAAGTGGTCTGAAACACTGGGCATGGCTTGAACATATATGAGACCGCAAAGCCAGCCTCCACAGTGACACACTTTCTCCAACAAGGCCACACCTTGCTGTTTTTCTGTCTTCTTAGTGGTCACACGTGAGCCTATTCCTTTTAACCCTGTCTGTACCCTGTGGCCCTCAGTCAGCACTATGCCACCTAGACCATGGCCTGGTGGGATTTCTGTCCTGCAGGCACTGGCTTGGCTGCATTTGTGACTGCTAAATGTTTTTTGTCTAACTAAGTTGTTCTATTTACCAATAAAGACCCAGGAGTCAGATGTTGGAATGGAAACCTCCTAGATCAGAGAGATCAAGAAACAGCCAGTTGACCTTCCTCTTCAGCTGGAGACCCAGCAAGAGAGAGCGCCTCTCCACATAGCCCCAAATCAAAATGACCACAAATCTCTAAGTCCCTCCCTACTCCTTGCTGTGTCTCTCTATCAATATTACTGGGTCCTCCTACTCTCTATGGCTGATTCGTGTCAACTAGTTGCTGGCTCCACCCTCTGATCCAAGGTTGACTTTAGTTAATGTTTGTTTGTTGTTTCAGAGAATCGTCAAATATCTTGCGACAATACCTACTCCAACAAAGTCACACCTCCTAATAGTGCCACACCCTTTGGGGGCCATTTTCTTTTAAACCACCACAGCCTCAATACTGCTGGGTTCTCTCCTACTTCTGACAGGAGCTAAACATATAAGCATAACATAAACCTTTAGGTTCCTCCCACAAGCTTACTTCTTCTTTTTTTTAAAGATCCGCTTACTTACTATGTATACAGTGTCCTGCTTGAATGTCAGAAGAGGGCACCAGATCTCATTGCAGATGGTTGTGAGCCACAATGTGGTTGCTGAGAACTGAACTCAGGACCTCTGGAAGAGCAGCCAGTGCTCTTAACCACTGAGCCATCTCTCCAGTCCCCCACCAGCTCTCTCCTAATGAGAGAAGCAGACCCTGGAAAGTGGTTCTAAACAGGCATTAGCCACTGGCCACAAGGCATCAGCTCAACCACCACATGCCTGTGGAGCAGCATCAATGGCCCAGAAAGGCCCCTCAGAAGGAGGAGGCTTCTGGGTCCATAGTCCTGTTCTTGACCATCTCATGCATCTCCTCCTCACTCGTGCTAGGAGCTCTCTGATTGGGCCAGCCTCCTCTCCTGTCACTCTTGCTTCTGAGGACTTTGTGGTCTAACACGAAATTCATTGGAGCCAGTGAGATAGCTCAGAGGGTGAAGTCACTCACTTGATGCCAACTAATCTGACCACCTGAGTTGGATACCTGCGATCCACACAGGCAGAGAAGGAAACTGACTCCTGCAAGTTGTACTGTGACCTCCACACTTGTGTTGTGGCACAAGTGCCACCCCAACACACACACACACACACACACACACACACACATTTTCTTCCTCCCTTTCTCTCCCTTCCCCTCTCTCTAAATATAAAAAGTAATTTAAAACAGAATAGCCATAGAACTACTACGTGCCAACTCTTCCCTGTAATTGTGGATGCTCTGCTTTATGCTGCTGAATACCGCCGATGCTATGGCATCACAGCCCCTCTTAATCTGCCCTCAGTCCTTTCCTTTGTTCATTGCCTCTGGAGGGTGGCCTTCATCCTTCATCTCATTAGTTCAGATCCAGCAGGTGCAGGGCAGCACATGAGCCAGGAAAAAAGCCCTAAGTAGAACTGGAGTCTCTGAATCCATATACTGGAGACTGTGCCCCAGTACCTTAGAAGGTGACTTTTAGAGACAGGGTGAGGTGGCAGCTAGCGTGACATTCCAGTATCCTTACAGAAAGGGGACAGTTGGAGCAGACAGATGTAGGAAGGCTCTGTAAGGACACAGAGAAGAGACGGCATCTGTACACCGAGGAAAGAAACTGAGACAATAAAAACTGATGATCTGAGGTACCAGTCAGTCTGATTGCTTCACCGTGGCAACTGGGCAGCCAGCAGAGTTCAGTGGGTTGGACATACAGTTATATCCCTATGGAGCTAGGAACCTCTGAGGGTCCCAAGAGGGCCCTGCTAAGCCCAGTATCCCCTGGCTGCAGCTGCCTTCCCCAAGTGGCCCAGACTGTGTATTTTGCTGTCTCTCTAGCATCCTCCAGAGATTCCTCTGTCCTTTCTGAATTCCCACTGTGCTGCCCTCATTAGCTGCTCTGGGTCCCATTTTTAGGCGTTTTATTACCACTTGCTGACACGGCAGCATGCCTCACCTCATTGCATCTGTCAAGCCCTGGAAACCCACCATTCCCCTTTGGAAATGCACCCCCAGTGGGAAGAACAGCAGAAACTCACTCATTTTAATGCCAGGCAATGGGGTGCGGGGAATCATGCCCCCATTGGAAACCATAGCAAAACAAGGTGCCTGCAAGGCAGCGGGTGTCTGCATATGTGCGTGGGGCATGAAAGATTTCAGTGCCAGTAATATCTGGCTCTGGGGCCTTATTGTTGGGCACAACAGTATCACCACCCTTGGGAGTTTCAGAGATCGGGCTGAATCTGGTAACAGCCACTTTCTGAATGGTCAAGGGAAGTGGCTTAAGCCCTCTGGGCCTCAGTTTCCCCATCTGAGACCATATGCACCTCAGATGCTGAAAGGCTAGCAGGGTGCTAGCTGACTGACATTGTCATGTGCTTGTGGTAGCTCCTCTTCATGAGCCCATGACACAGAGGAAAGTGAGGGCGGGCACGAGAAGGGCTGAGCCGAGCTCCAGCCCCAGGGCCGCTTCCAGACTCACGCCATTCCCCATTGCTAGTGAGAGTCCTCAGTCTCATGGCTGGTAACAGTAACCCCACAGCCTAGATGCAAAGGACTGTGGCAGATTCCCAGAAGTGGGGCACACCAGACATGGGTATGCACTTGTGCAGGAGATGCCTGTTCCCTGGCATGTGCCATCAACTTACGCTAGCAGTCACCTGAGTGTTTTGAATGCCAGAATGGTTTCTTTATGAGAAAGCGTTTGCTTTTTGTGACCTTTAAAAAGCCCAATTAAAGTTTATATGGTGCTGGAAGGAAGAGCTCACTTCCCAGTTACTATGAACTCTGTAGGCTACATTATTGTGGTGAAGGGGGTGCCTTCCTCCCACCGTCTCCTCAGTCTCCTCAGGGGCTAGTCTGACAGGTTTCAGGGATGGGGAGCTTTGCTGGGGAATGAACAAAAAGAAGAGAGACAGGAGTTGGCCTGGGTCACCCTCTGTGTCGTCTGTGGTATGGTAGCCTGCATCCAGCCAGCTATGTAAACTGCCCAAGGTGGTGTTGACCAGTTACCCACCAGGGACAGTACTTGAGTCGCCTGCCCTGCTGGCTTCATGAGTGGGACACGTTTCATGCACAGGGATCCCCAGAGCACCTTGGTGTGACTGTGATGTTGAATTCAAACAGGTCTGTCCCCTCTCTGAGAGATGTGTGCAAACACGTGGAAGCGTCATAGATGTCCATGTCCTGTGAGGAGCTGGCCACAGCTATAGGAGACCATGGGGTGGATGAGAGCTAATGAAGCCCTTGGTGCTGAGTCCCCAGAGAAGCAGAGGTCAGACCCAAGTGGTGTCCTGGGGCACACCTTCCCAGGATGGTGTAAGAGGATTGGTGCCCATGTGTGCCAATACACCCCAGGTGAAAGTGTGACCCTTATGATGCCAGGTGGGGAATGTGAGCTAATAGGTGCCTAAGCAGGTCTAGGAGGGCTCAGAGACCTGTGTTACGACCGAGAAATTGGGAGCTGTAGCCCTGGGTCCTGGTCACAGGTTGGCCATCAGACCCCATGTGACTGATGGCCTCTCCTACCTTCTTGGGAACAGGTCAGAGGCAGGCCTCTGAAAAGCCTGATGATTGGCTAGTACATGGGGACAGAGAAAGTGCAGAAGAGCCATGTGATCGATGCTATGTGCCAAGCTAGGGCCTGATGATCCCCTAGGACCTGCTCACCTCTCTGCCAGATACAGTCCCATCCTGGTTCACATCTGCAGGAACTCAGGGTCATTCCTGATGGAAAGGCAGTGACCTTGGGCCCATGCTGGACAAGTCATCAGACCTGTCATTCCAAGGACCCCAATGGGTTGGGGATGCTATCTGTGAGCTCTGGAAAGGTGGGGAGCAGGGATCTGCAGAAGCACCCTCTTATTGGTGGTCCCACCAGGAAGAACAGGGCCACCTCCAGTCCTCACTATGCCTCTCCTCCAAACCTCTCTGGAAGAAGCCCTCGGTCTATCAGCCTGCCAGCCAGGTTGTCACAGCGCCTTCAGGAGAAAGGTCACCAAACCTCTGCTTGTTTGCAGGCTCTGCAGAAAGGGCCTAATTACTAATTAAAGCCTAGGCCTTCAGGTTGGAATACTAATCCTTCTCAGCTGTGCGGCCTTAATTACACTTCCCTTCTGACATCCCAAGGAGCAGGACTGAGACTGGGAGGGATACGCCTGCTTTCCCAGACTGGGGCCCCAGCCTGGGTGCCACCCTCCCTCCTGTCCCCAGGCTCTCAAAGGCAGAGCTGCTCTTGTCTCTCGCTCCTGTTCTTCCTTAGGATGCAGGCAGAAATGGAGCTCCCAGGAGGTCGGGGCCTCTTCCTTTCAATTTGTTTCAGTTGTTCCCTAAAGAAGCTGCTTGGGCCCCGAGCTGGCTCAGGCAGGCCCTGAAGCCTCTTCCCAGCTGTTCTTCCCAGTGATTACAGTTCAGGCTGCCTCGGGTTTGCGTCTCTATAGATGCCCAGCTGATGCCTAGACTCCATCTTTCCTGGAAGTAGGGGCTGAGCATCTCTAGGGGCCTAGGAAATGAGTGTCACATAATAAATGGGTGAGGGGTTTGGCTGTCTGAGAGGAGAGTCAGCCTGTCAGCCAGCCCTGGGTCCAGCCAGCCCTTCCTCACCTGATCGCTCTGTCCAGCCCCACACCCAGCTGGAGCAGATGCCTCCATGGCTGGCCCCAGTGCATTCTCTCCTACCTGCCCCAGTGTTTGTTCTGTTGGGCTCATACACCAGGAGCCCTTCCTGGCCCCCCTGCAGCACCTGGCAGACCCTCCTGGGACTCCATTCTCTGGAACCTCACCACGGTTTCAGCTAGAACCTTTGCCACCAGCTGACATGGAATCGGCTTCTGCATTTGTGGGCAGCCATTCTTGTCCCCATGGAGTGTGGCGTCCCTCAGCAGGGCCTCCTTGCTGCTTCCGGGCCAAGCACACTTGCAGTCAGCAGTGGATCTGCATTTGCCCAGTGAAAGGTGATGAATGGATGCTGCTGTTGTAGAAGTCAGAGAGAGAATTAATGTGCTGGGGCTCGGGGAGTGGTAGAGCCCTCCAGCTGCAATCAGGCAGGGAAGGAGGTGCCCGTGGCTCAGACATCTGGGGCGGCCCGTGGCTGTGGCTGTGCTCCATCATCCATCAAGTGGGCCCCAGGGCACCTGCCTTCTCCTCTAGACACTTGCTGAGGTGGAAAACTCTTTTTCCTGATTCGCAATGCTCAACAGCTCAAGTGCTTCAGGGGCAAGGAACTAGGTCACCATGGAGAAGCCACAGCATTGTGTGACTTCCTGGAATCTGTCTCTATTCACCTTGGGCACAGAGTAAAGACTCTAACTCAAATCTTGAGTGGTGACCCGATCATTATATTGGGATAACTTACAGGAACACGAGTGAGGGGTTTCTCACAGGATCATGGAGGACATGAACAGGCATAGCATCAAAGTCCCATCCCAGTATGAGTGATGATTCACAAAACCCACATCCCTGGAGTCCCACCCTGGCCAACCTTCTGTCTCCTATCCACTCTACCACCTGCTAAAACGTGTGTAGTTGGACAGAATTAGAACTGGCAGGCGGATGGATGGATAGAATGTCTGGAGAAGATCTAATGACACACCTCCCATTCTAGGATCTCATGTGGGTCCTCACCGCCACTCTGGTTTAAAGATCATGCCATGCACAGAAGACAGAGTTGAACACACATGGTCAGCTTCTGAACTTGCCAGTTTCATGGAGGACATAAGACAGAACACCAGCCACAGCACGAGACTAGTGGAGTAGACTGGTGTGGGCTTTACCCCTCACTCAGATCTGAGAGTGAATGTGTCAGCCAAGACACACACACACACACACACACACACACACACACACACACACACACAGCACTCAATAATGGAAAAAGTGACTACATAGTTGGTCTAAATTTACAATCTATGTAGAGACCAGAGGCATCTCTAAAAGACCCTACAGACTTGTACTGGCCAGTTTTATGTCAACTTGACACCCGCTAAAGTCATCTGATAGGCAGCTTCAATTTAGAAAATGCTTCCATATGCTGTAGGCAAGCCTGCAGGGCATTTTCTTAACTAGTGATTGATGGAGGAAGGTCCAGCCCATTGAGGGTGGTGCCATCCCTGGGCTGGTGGCTCTGGATTGAAAGCTGTCTGAACAAGCCATGAGGAGAAGGCCAGTAAGCAGCACTCCTCCATGGCCTTTGCATCAGCTCCTGCCTCCAAGTTCTCACTGGGTTTGAGCTCCTGCCCTGGCTTCCTTCAGTGGTGGACTAAGATGTGGGAACGTAAGCCAAATAAACCCTTTGCTCCCCAACTTGCTTTTGGTCATGGTGTTTTATCACAGCAATAGTAATTCTGGCTAAGACAAGACTATTAATTTTTCTGGTTCTTTGAAACTGTAAGGAGAAAAGAATATTCCAGAAAATATTATTCTACCTTCCCCATGGCACTGGAGAAACCCAGGGTTGCTGTACACTGAGGTCCGGGGCTGGCATCTCTCTTAGATGCAGGCCTTTCTTCACAGCTGCAGAGGGATAGGTGCCAATCTGAGCCACCCTTCAAAGCCTCCCTTTTTCCTGCCCAGACAGCAGCGGCAGCAGCGCAGAGCAGCTGCGGTGCCCGGAAGCACAGACGCACAGGGCTGGCCCCCTATGGACTGGACCCTGGACAGCAGAGCCAAAACGTGCTCCTCACTCCACTGTGTGGAGAGCTCACAGCTGGGGCTTCTGGAGGCCCTGAGTGAGCAGAGGAAGATGGCCCTGCAGGGTCCACCAGTCAGCCCCTGGAGCCCCAGGTGGGCCTTGCTCATTACAGCTCAGCATCAGAGTCATTCATAATTTTTCAGTGTGTGTGTGTCTCCACTGTTGATGTTCCATGAAGCCCCCGTGGTGTGAATCTAGGGGTCTGTTTGAAGACCAAGCTGGCAGAGCTTGGCCACATGGCCCCTCCCCCCACCCAGGTGATTGCTGCCATGGTCGTCATGGCTCTGGCACCTGCCAGGTTTGGCATGATAAAGATCTTGTGGCAGCCCCAGACTGGCCTTGCTCTGAGAATGGAGAGGGAACATGGATTCCCCTTTCTTCTGCCCTTCCAGCTGCTTTCTCTCTTCTTTAAACAAAACTCCTGGGCCCAGACTCCAGGACCCCCAAGCCATAGGAGGTGTCCTCTTAAAGAAAGTTCTCTGCCCACCCTCTTAGCCAGGGACAATCTTGGCCCCAACAACCAGTTCAAAAAGCTGCTTCCCCAATGGAGCCACCAGACACAGCTCAGTGCTCCAAGGGAATAGGATAGGGCTTCTGTCTGTGTCCTCATTCCCTCCTCGCCTCCTGGTCCCAGGCACATAACAGGAGCTCAATAAATATTCATTGAAGAAACGAAATTTGCAAGACATTTAAGAGAAACACGGCCTAAGTCTGTGCTGCCCCCAGAGTTCATTTCTTCCCTGACTCTTGATGGTTGTTAAACCAGGAAAACATAGCATCATTATTCCTTCGTCCCCTGTCTGACAGCGTGCTTCTAAGGGCCCTGACAGCTACAAGTCCTTCCTGGCATGTGCATGCTGCGACCCTGCAGTCTCTGGTCTCGCCCACTTCTGGCTGGGGGATTAGTTTGCCCGAGAGACTGGAACACAGGAGACCTGGATTTGGTTCCTCAGCTGATGGATTCACAGTCGGGTGGGAGGAAGCTGGTTGGCTTTGTTTGATGCCCTGGAAAGGTCAGAGGAGGCGGAGGACCAGGCCAGCTCTCGTGACCATTAGTCTTAATTACTGACTAGATAGGAGCTAGAGTTGCCTAGGAGGCAAACCTCGGCATATGCCCGTGAGGAATGATCCAGATAGGTCCATTGAGATGGGAAGACTCACCCTAAAAGGGGGTGACATTATTCTCTGGGCTTGGGTCCTGGACAGGTGTTTGCCTGCTTCCTGACTGAGGATAACATGACCACCTGCCTCAAACTCCTGCTGCTGTGACATTCCCCACCAAGGAAGGCTGTCACCTGGAACTGTGAACCGAAACAAACCCTTTCTCTCCTAAGTGGCTTTTGTCAGGGTGTTTTATGAGAGTAACAAGAAAAATAATTAACATAATAATCGATATTAATATAAAAATAATTAATATGCCTGAAGGAGGCAGAGGTGAGTAAAGGCTCCTGGGGCTTTTTCTTGGCGATTCCGGTGTTTGCAGAGAACAGAAGGCTCTGGAGCCGTGTGAAAATGGGCACCTGCTGCAGGAAGAGAGGCCACTTTCCAGGGGAGAGCAGGAGCCACACAGGAAACTTGTCTGTTTCCCTCTGAGCCCAGACAGAGTAAATAGAAATAAGAAAAAAACTAGGGATCTAAACAGTCAAAAACAAGAACATCTCAGGTTACAGATGACATAGTCTCCCTAAAATATTACTCCCTAAAATATTTATTAATAACCCTTAGGACAAACAGGAGATTCATCAGTACAGCCTGGGCAAGGTCAGTTTATAAGCATCCTTCATGTTTCACTAAACTGGCCTGGTGGCACTCACCTTTGATCCCAGCCCAAGGGAAACAGAGGCAAGAGGACCTCTGTGAGCTCAAGGCCAGTTCAGTCTCCAGTCTACACAGTGAGTTTCAGGCCAGCCAGGCCTGTGCAGTGAGACCCTGTCTCAAAAAGACCAAACCCAAAAACCAAACGACAACAAAAAAACATCTTAGATCAATTGTTTTCTCTCTATGCACTTGTAACACTCCAAAAACAAAATTGAAAAGAAAAAATAATTCCATTATGTTAACAGCACAAAGAACAAGATAATTATGGTGCCAGACTTATAAACTCTAAAATACTGTTCACAGAGACTAAGCCTTGGTCACAGAAAGACGCTTCCGCACCTCCAGAAGGATAGCTTAGCGGTTTTTAAAAGGACAGTGTACTCTGTGTTTCCACAGATTCAGTGCGACACCTTTCAGAGCCCTAGATGGAGTGCCTTTTAGTTTCTGGGTGAAATAAATAAACCGTGAGATGGCTCGGCAGGTAAAGGCACTTGCCGTCAAGCCTGATGGCTTGACTTGATCTGGGGATCCACATGATGCAAGGAAAGAACCAACTCCTGAAAGTCGTCCTCTGACCTCCTCCACAGCAAGTCCTGGCCTGAATGTGCACGTGTGTATGTGTGTGCACGTGCATGACACACACTAAACAAGATGTAATGATTTTTTTTTTAAAAAAAGAACTAGGTGAGCAGATTCTAGAGCTCTTATGGATCTGAAGAACAAGAGCAAAGTTGGACACTCACTCCTTTGATTTCAAAGCCAGTGGGTCAGGCTATCACAAAGCCAGTGTGAATGGCCATCTGGGCAACATGTGGGTCAGCAGAACCAAGACAGAGAGTGCGCAGATGCTATGGTTGGATATAAATCTCCTCCTCAGGATGCTGAGCGTTCCATCCCTACCTGATAATGCTCTTTTGGAAGGTTCTGGAAACTTTAGAAGGTGGGGCCCACCTGAAGGAAGCAGGTCACTGTCTCTGCCCCTTCTTTCCCTTCTGCTTTCTGGACGCTGTGAGGTGAGCTCTTTCGCTCCTCCACGTTCTCTCTGCCATGGTGCGCTAAACTCTGCGACACCAAGCCCAAATCGATTCTCCCTGTTTCTGTTGTTCCTGTGGGTACTGTGGTCGTACCAGCACAGCAGTTCCACACACGCAGACACCCACCTTTATGGTCAAATGGTCATCAGTCAGGAGGACAACACCAGAGGGAAAATATTACTGGGACAACTGAAAGATTATCCATAGGTAAAAATTAAAATAAGGTCAGTGAGATGGTTCAGTAGGCAAAAGGTATCATGAAACATTAATTTAAGGTGTGTTACATTTGTTCATGCAATGTAGTATGTGTTTAATGATGCAAAGATGTGTTGCATTCTTTTATGTTGCATTTGTTTAACTCTGACACTGTGTTACTTTGCCTGTCTAAAACACCTCATTGGCCTAATCAAGAGCTGAATGGCCAATAACCAGGCAGGAGAAGGATAGGCAGGGCTGTCAGGCAGAGAGTGTAAATAGAAGAAGAGGAGGAGAAGAGCAAGGAAAGGAAGAGGAGGATGCCAGGGAACAGTCAAACAGCCAGGCATGGAATAATAAAGAAGGAAAAAATATAGAGAAATAGAGAAAGGTAAAAAGCCCAGAGGCAAAGGTAGACGAGATAATTTAAGAAAAGCTAGCTAGAAGCACAGACACTGAGAGAAACAATTAATAAATTGGACCTCCTGAAACTGAAAAGCTTCTGTCAAGCAAAGGACATGGTCAACAAGACAAAATGACAGCCTACAGAATGGGAAAAGATCTTCACTAACCCCACATCAGACAGAGGTCTGATCTCCAAAATATACAAAGAACTCAAGAAATTGGTCATCAAAAGAACACATAATCCAATAAAAAAAAATGGAGCACAGACCTGAACAGAGAACTCTCAACAGAGGAATCTAAAATGGCTGAAAGACGCTTAAGGAAATGTGCAACATCCTTAGTCATCAGAGAAATGCAAATCAAAACAACTCTGAGATTCCATCTTACACCTGTAAGAATGGCCAAAATCAAAAACACTGATGACAACTTATGCTGGAGAGGTTGTGGGGAAAAGGGAACACTTTTGCATTGCTGGTGGGAATGCAAGCTGGTACAATCCCTATGGATGTCAGTGTGACGATTTCTCAGAAAATTAGGAAACAACCTTCCTCAAGACCCAGTAATACCACTTTTGGGTATATATCCAAAGGATGCTCAATTGTGGCTCAAGGACATGTGCTCAACTATGTTCATAGCAGCTTTGTTTGTCATATCCAGAAACTGGAAACAACCTAAATGGCCCTCGATCGAAGAATGGATACAAAAAAAAATGTGGTACATTTACACAATGGAGTACTACACAGCAGAAAAAAATAATGACAGCCTGAATTTTGCAGGAAAATGGATGGAACTAGAAAGCATTATTTTGAGTGAGGTAACCCAGACACAGAAAGACAATTATCACATGTACTCACTCATAGGTGGTTTTTAAACATAAAGCAAAGAAAACCAGCCTACAAACCACAATCCCAGAGAACCTAGACAACAATACGGACACTAAGAGAGACTTACATAGATCTAATCTACATGGGAAGTAGAAAGTAGAAAAAGACAAGATCTCCTGAGTAAACTGGGAGGATAGGGACCTTGGGGGAGGGTTGAAGGAGAGAGGGGAGAGGCAGTGAGGGGAGCAGAGAAAAATGTAGAGCTCAATAAATATAATGGAAGAATAAAAAAATAAAAATAAATAAAAAAGAAAAGAATTTTTAAAAAAAAGAAAGGAAAGGAAAAGAAAAGAAAAGCTAGCTAGAAACAAGCCAAACAAAGGCTAGGCATTCTTAAGAAAAAAAAAAAGTCTCCATGTATTTATTTGGGAGCTGGGCAGTAGCCCCCAAAGAGTAAAGAAAAAGCCAATTACACAAAGGTGTTTGCAGCCAGCCCCGACAACCTGAGTTCAATCCCCAGGACACAGGCAGTGGAAAGAGAAAACTGACTCCCAAAAGTTGTCTTCTGACCTCCGTGTGTAAGTCAGGGCACAAGCACTCACATGCATGCACACATACACATGCACACACATACAAATCAATAAATAAACGTAATAAAACTTTTAAAAATTCAAAATGAATCAAAACCCTGAGTGTGGGCCTGGGGTGAGATGCCAGTAGCACTTGCTATGTAAGCATGAGGATTTGAATTTAGAACCTCTATAGTCACATAAAAATCCAGGCATAGAACCAACCCTGTTGACCTTGGTGTGGGCGAGCCAGTCCCAAAGTTGTGAGCATGGGAAAGCTATCCCCACTTCTTATCTGTATGGTGGCAGCATGGGCAGAGGAGAGCTGCCCTCCTTCCCCCACCATCAATGCTTGAGGCGGGTCGGAGGGCTGTCCCTGCCTCCCATCAACTGCAGCACTGGGCAGAGTGACCCCTACACCTTGCCTGGGCAGCGCAGTAGAGCTGGCCCTGAAGATGTGAAAGCCAGAGAACTGGCCCAGCTCCTTGTTCATCGCTGCAAGGGGTGAACTAGCGATCAGGGCAATGCAGAAGAGCTCACCCTGGTGGCGATGACAGGGAAGAGCTGGCAGGCTGACCAACCCTGCAACTATCCAGTCCCAGAACCAGGATTATGTGCTGGCCCACCCCAACATCCATCCAATCTGTGATCTGATGGAGCAAGTTGGGGGATTAGTTCTGTGGACCCAGGACTGCAGGATCTCTGTGACATAGGGCAGCAACAGGAAGTCCAGGAAGAGTCCCAATGAGGCTCCAGTGTCGATGGTGTAGCAGAGACCAGGGGTCTCAAACCAGACCAATGATTCTTTTTGATAAATGCCTGTATGTAAAATTATATGGATAAAGGGGTTCACTGCATGACACACTGTGGCTTCCATGATGATATTTTCCCCTTCTTCCTTTTTTTTCATTTTCCCCTCTTTTTCTCTTAAATTTCACTTTGTTTTATTTTGGGGTGGGGTGGAAGATGGGTGGGATCAGTAGGCATGATGTGAAAGGCAGAAAGACACAAAGACGGAACGGAGGGAGGGAGGGAGGGAGGGAGGGAGGGAGGGAGGAAAGATGGTTGGAAGGATGGAAGCAAGGATGGCTAGAAGGAAGAAAGGAAGAACAGAGAGATGGAAGGAAGGAAGAACGGAAGGAAAGACGGGCAGAAGGAAGGAAGGACAGATGGATGAACAGGCAGATGGAAGGAAAGAAGGAAGGAAGGAAGGAAGGAAGGAAGGAAGGAAGGAAGGAAGGAAGGAAGGAATATACAGGCTTGGTCACATGTGTCTGCAGCTCCAGTGCTGGGCGTCAGGGTAGCACAGAGGCAGGAGGATCATGGGAACTTGATAGATTCCAACATACCCTAAACACATCAAGCTCCAGGCTTAATGAAAGACCCTGTCTCAAAGGATAAGGTGGACACCCAGTGTCTGGTCTCTGCATGCACCTACAGGGGCGGGGCGTGTAAGGGCTAAAACTGCAAAAGTCTCTGGGAAAACGTAGGCAGTGTCTCACAGTCTCGGGTTAGGCAACAGATTCTCGGATGTGACATCAAAAGTGCAAGAAACAAAACAAAATAAAACCCCAAGATAAACTAGATTTCATAAAATTAAAACCTTTTGTGTTTCAAGCAGTAAGAAAGCAAGAAGACAGTGGACAGAATGAAGAGAGCATCTGCAAACCCAGGAGCTGACAAGGGATGTGTACCCAGAAGATATGGGAAACTCTCTACTCAATAATCAACAGACAGATAAACCAATGTTCTAAAGAAAAGAAAACTGAACAGACTCTTCTCCCAAGAAGACACATGTCAACAAGCACATGAAAAGGTGTATGACCACATTAGCCATCAAATGTAGTTCTGAATGATTGCAAGAAGCCACTTCTTATCCATCAGGGTGGCTATAAGAACAAAGACAACCAGGAAGCGATGTTGGAGAGGGGACAGGGAGGGTGGGACCTCTGAAGATGCTCAGTGACAATATGAAATGGGCCAGAGTGGGAGATGCGTGGCTGCTGACAGATGTGGAGACGGAATCACCATTCAACCTAGAAGGCAAGTCCAAGAGACTTGATCACAACCCAGCCTGAGTGTCCATATCCGTGGTACTCATCGTAGCTAGAAAAGTACCCTCTGCCCCGTCCATCAATCAAGTTATCAAGAGAGCTGTCTATGCAGACAGAGGAACAAGAGGAACATCACTGATCACCAAAAGGTAAGAAAGAAAGAAAGAAAGAAAGAAAGAAAGAAAGAAAGAAAGAAAGAAAGAAAGAAAGAAAGAAGGAAGGAAGGAAGGAAGGAAGGAAGGAAGGAAAGAAAGAAAGAAAGAAAGAAAGAAAGAAAGAAAGAAAGAAAGAAAGAAAGAAAGACTGTCGCATGTTGCAACATGCTTAAGTCTTGAAGAATTTTGCTTAGTGGAGTCTCCAGTCTAAGAAGATAAAAAGGCAGTCAGGACTCTGGGGCGAGGTAGCACTGGGAATGCAGATTCTCAGTTGGAGGAGGATAAAGATTCTCTCAAATTAGACTGTGCTGATGGCTGCCCAGATCCAGAATATACTAAAATGCACTGAATTGTGTATTTCAAATCAGTAAAATTTATGAGATGTGAATTTTGGCTCAAGAAAACCATCAAAACAATATCAAAGACAAGAAAGACTCTACACCTACCCATGGCCCACATCCCAAAGGCTCAGCAGTGGGTGTGTGAGCCTGGCTGTGCTGGGCACAGCAGCTCCGGCTGCGGGACCTGGATGCAAGTAAAGTCACACAGTAGCCCAGGTGTGGAACGGGCCTGTGGCAAGGGTTACACTGTACTTTCCTCTTTTTATCGTAATATAATGTCAGATCTGCATGAACACAGCCCCTGGAGGCACTCCCATGATCCACTGATCGTAGAGAATCTCTGCCCCTCTGGGACGATCCCTGAAATCCTTTCCAACTGCCCCTGCCCAAGCAGTACATTCATATCCCGATGTCCGTTATTGTGACTGAATACATGGTGTGACCATATCATGATTTGTTTGTTGATCTGCTTTTCTGTGGATGGGCATGTGGATTTGGTGATAACAGACAAAAACATAGTGCTATATAGTTTCACGGGTGGACACAGATTGGCATTTGTCTGGGGTAGAGACATAGGCAGGAAGTGACTAGGTGTTCAGCGTACCTCCCCAGTCATGAATGGCTATGGCCAGGGACTGTCTCTTACCACCTCTGCATTTCCAGTGCTCCCTTCCACAGCCAACACTGAAGGGTCCACTTTCTTCATTCAGTCACTCCATGAGTTTCTCAGTGCCCAAGAGCAGCGAGAGCTGATGGACAAGACAATGCTGTGTGCCCGATGCTCTCCTGGGAAGAGGATGGGAGCAGACGGGTGTGCAGTCTGTATACAATCAACCCAAGGCACACAGGCCGTGGTTAGACAGAGATTGTAGAGGTCTCAAAGGCCGGACTACATTACTCCCTCTGAGACTTTGTAGTCTCTTTCTGAGGTCCTGGTCTAGGACCCTGGGATCTGCAGAATTCCATCACTGTTTTGGAGATCTTCTCCTTCAGCCAGCTCAGACCTACAGAAGCACTTTGAGGGGTGGTTTGTACAACCTGTGACCTCAGGAGATGTTGAGGGATATAATGGCGTATGAGAGGAAGGAAGGCGGCCTCTTCTCCCAGTCTGCAGCATGGTTCCACAGAGGGCGACATGGATCCTTCAGAATCTGTTTCCTTCCCAGACAGCTGAGGGCAGAGGCAGGAGACAATGAGTCACAGTAGCGCTCCCTTCAGGGAATTCCTGCAAAGTATAGCCCCAGCAGAAGGGAGCAGACAGAAAGGAGACTGAGCCCAGGACAAGGCTGACTCAGGAGTGTTCCCACCTCCTTGTTCTCACTCCTGGAATGCGTCAGCTGCTCTTTTACCCTGATAGCTGCAAGAAGGCAGAGAGGAGGGCACCTGGATCTTTTAGGGGACAGAAAGGTGTGTGCTGGCCCGGGTAACTAGCTAGGCATGTCATCTGTGACCAGAGATAGGTTGGAGCCATCCAGACTCATGGGTGCAATGGCTATTCTTAGCTGTCAACTTTACTGAATCTGGGATTAACTAAACCCCACGTGGCTGGGCACACCTGTGAGGGATTTTCTTTTTTCTTAATGGATCATTTGAAGTGGAAAGACCCACTTTTAATCCAGATCTTTTGAGGTGGGAAGATACACCTTTAATCCAGATCTTTGGAGGCAGAAAAACTCACCTTTAATCTGGGTCACACCTTTTGCTGGCAGCTTCTATAAAGGGCACGGAAGGAGGAAGCTTGCTCTCTTTGCCTGCTTGCTCTCCCTGACAAGTCCATACCTTTACTGGCATTAGAGCCTACTCCGTTGGGATTTCAGCATATACTGAAGACCAGCTGAGACATCCAGCCTCATGGACTGAACAACTACTGGATTCTTGGTCCTTCTGTGGGTAGAAAGCCATTGTTGAACTAGCTGGACAACAACCCAGACTGCAAGGCATTCTAACAAATTCATATATAGATATACATATATAGATATGTAGAGATAGGTAGGAGATAGATAGATAGATAGATAGATAGATAGATAGATAGATAGATGGTAGATAGATAGATATAAAATCAGTTAGTGGGCTAGCCTCTGCCTCTCCATAGCTGTGACCCTCTAATGAGTTGGTGATCCTGGCATGGAGCACCCCAGGCATTCCAGGCATCCTAGGCTGAAGTCATCTGGAGAAATGGCCAGCACTATGAACAGACAAGTTTCTGGAGAGGCCCTCATTGCAACCACTGTAGCAGTGATTGGACAGGCAGGCATGGCCTCCTGCCATTTACTCCTGTGGCACATGGCGGAGGATACTCCAGACACTCTGTTCTCAATCAGAATCAAGCCTCACAATAGCTCTGTGTGAGTCAGAGCTGGGCCAGATGCTTCTGGAGAGCCACAGGGCCCAAGAATCCTCACTAGATCTGGAGATGCCCCTTCCATCCCTGAGCAGTGGGTTTGGGCTTATCTAAGACTTCCTTGTGTTACTCAAAGGTCTATGAATATTGTCTGTCCCTCGGATCCAGATGGAGGGAAGCCTGGGGCTGGAGTTCAGCCTTCAGATGCAGGTGGGTTTGGCCCCATTCTTTCAGATGGGACATGACCCAACAAAGTTTTCCATGGAAGCTCAGTTTCTCCCCAGTGTAACCGGCAGGTTGACTGGCCCCCATGAGGAGAACCTATGAGAAGGTAGAGCTACACAGGAGTTTAGGCAAAGGCTGCTAGCGGTGGCCAGGAAGGTGGGTGTGATCTGCCAAGCATCCATGAAAGAAGAGATGTGAGTCACAGGGAAGCACCTGCCCTCTGTGTGAGGTCCCAGCCAGAGGCTGACTCGGTGGCTTTCAGATGTTCACAGACAGATGGAGAGAACCTCTGTGATGTCTATGGTTGTTCTTCTCGGTAGCTCTTGGTTTCCTTTTTCTCTGTCTCGTGTTTCTCCAGCCTTACCATGACAAGCTACATGGTATTTGTAATCAGGAAGGCTGAGCTCATCTTGGTGCTCAGAGCCACTCAGCTCATCAGAAGTCACTCTCCCTGAAGTTCCTGCCTCTGACTCTTCGGACATGTTCTGAGATTTCGCTCATCACCCCCACTTACAGGTGAGGGATGAGATACAGGGCAAGAAAGGTCAGATACTTCATAACTAAAAATACAAATCTTGGGTGCACATTGCCTCGGTGTGATGGTGGCTAACTGCATCTAGTGGTTCTGACAAAGGGTTGAGGCCACACAATGTGTATGCTGCAAGCTCAAGTGTGCTCTGAGGGTAAAGGGGATCCTGGTGGGTGCTGTGCCAGAGAGAAGCTCCAAGAACTTGTCTGTGGACTGCAATGGGCCCCTCTGAACTCCAGGGGTTGAGCTGTCTAGGAACACACTGTCCAATAGCGTTGCCTGCCAAGGTAAGGTCTGGGGACACTGGGAGCAGGTGGTGAGGATGGGGATCACTCTGAGTACCACAAGCTGAGGTGAACTACCTGATGCTGACATGCAGGAGGATACACGCGTGGGCCGTCAACGGGCTGACACGCTGGACAAAGCCTCTGGTGGAAGCAAAGCTAGCTGGGTAACCCTAGCAGTCAGCCTCATAAAAGAAAGGTTTTGCTTCAAGGAAGGCAAACAAAACCAGAGGGATGGAGCTGGATAAGCAGGGCTTCAGTGTGCTGAGGTTGGGAGGGGCAGGGTGGGATGGTCGAACAGCTCTGTACTGAGTCTTCAAGGCCAACAGACACTTGGATCCTATGCTAGTGTCAACACCCCATCCAGGGCACAGTGCCACTTAAAGAACAAACGCGTCTGCAGACGATGGTGTAGCAGCCCTGGCAGGCCAGTTTGGAACAGCTGGAGGGGCTCTTCACGATACTAAGAACTTTCTAGAGTTTTCCAAGGGAGCCTCCACCCTGTTGGGACTGCCTGAAAAGACCTCAGGTTAGTGAGTTTGGGGTGAGTGTTTCATTTGAATCTGAGGCAGAAGCCAGGGCTGCGCTTGGAGCCCTAGCTCCCTTCTTCCTCATCTGAACATGGGGGCTTTAGCCCGTTGGGCCCCCAAGCTGACTGGCATTACAAAGAGTCCTGAGGCACAAAGGTTGTCACTGAGGTCTGTACTGGAGGAGCAGCCTAGAAAAGCTTAGGCTATCCCTGTCTGTCCCCAGAGCTGGGGGAGGGACCCATATGTCCTGATCTGGAGGTGAGCTGGGGCAGAACGTGATCCCTGAGTTCTGACTGCCTTCTGTGCCTGCTGCTGCTGGGCACGTGTGGCATTGCTTCAGGGAGCGCACACAGCTTGCACTGGCCCGAGGGGAAGCTTCTTCTGGGACCAGGTGGGGGAGATGGATGAGGAAGTGTGCTAAAGAGTGTGTCAAAACCATGAATGTGTATGCTTGAGAGCCTATGGGTGTGTTTTCATATGAGCTTGTTGGTGTGCATGCTTGTGAGCTTGTGAGAGTGCACGCTATGAACCCATGAGCACTCGTGCATGTAAGCCTGCGAGCTTATGTGCATGTGAGTCTGTGAGCATGTGTGTACATGAGTCCGTGAACATGTGTGCATATAAGTCTGAGCGTGCATGCTTGCGAGCCTGTGAGTGTGTGTGCTGTGAGCCAGTGAGCTTGTGTGCATGTGAGCCTGTGGATGTGTGTGCCAGGAGTCTCGTGGGTCCATATATGTGTCTTTTGTAAAAGTACCAGTGGTCTCCATTAGAAGACAGCAGAGGTTTGACCCTGCCTATCCCTTCTCTTCTAGCCTGGGGTCTGAATGCAGCCCAGCCATGCCCAGGATGAACCCTTTTGTATCTACAACATGGAGACCTCTAAACCTGTCTGATGGGGGCAGCTTCCTGGTAGACCCAGACAAGGGCCTTATAGAGTAAGAAAAGATACCTATGGGCTTGGTGTCGACTGGAGTTCCTAGCAGCCTGCATGTGTCTCCAAAGGCTTAAGGAGTGGCATCATTCCTGGGTATGGGGTCCTGTGTCACAGCTGCTCTCCCGGAAGCACATCAGAGACCTTTCTTACTCCTCCCCAGGGCCTAAGGAATTCTATTTTTTACTTCACTTCAGGGCAAGGGAACTGAGACTGGAGATTGGATATGAGGTTATGCTGTCTGTAAGGGCCCATCTGACGCTGCCAGTGGGCTCTGCCTGTCCACAGTGCCTGGCAGCCCGTTTCTTCCAGCTGGGCTCAAAGACCAGCTGTTCCCCTCTCTACCATCCAGCACACCCGGAGGAAAAGCGGGCCAGGGCACACACTGTTGTCATAGTAGATATGTATGCAGCAGATAGCTTTCAGCCTCAGTTTCCCCTGCATGAAAGAGATCTTTGGGGGCGATCCCTTCCTGCTATCAGAAGGTCATTCAGATGTAAACATCATCACGGGGAAGGTCAAGCTCGGAAAAGCATCTTCCCCTCCCGCTCCCCAACCTCTCCCACTCAGAGTAGCTCCCCATCCTCTGCTCACCCACAGGTCACCTTTACACTTGATGTCAGGTGTGAAGCAATCAGCCCTGTATTTCGTATTGCAGGGTGGGAGTGTAAAAGAAATGTTTAATTTATCACTGGCTCCAGGAACTGGGAGGAAAAAAAATAATAATAAAAAATCTGTCTTGAGCACCTAGAACATATTATTTACAGCCCCAAACTTTCACAACAATTTGAATGCAAAGCAGGATGGGCTGTATTTATAGCACGATGTCCCAATTGCAAAGGAAGGCGTCTGTGAGAAAAACAGCACTTTCCTTTAAACTGCTCACTGAGAGAACTGGAAGATGCCTTGCTTTCCCAGGGAGGCTGCGCACTGCAAATCCGCAGGTACCCAGGCAGAGAGAACAAAAGCAGATGAAAGCGGGCGGGCCTTGGCAGCCCCGCCAGCAGAGCTGGGCAGCTTTCGTCTCATTTAAAATAACATTTCTATTGATTCCGGTGCAGGTCCCCACGAGGCCGGGAAGTAGGCTGACGCCACCAGGAGGAGGTGCAAGCCCTTGGTGGCCCTGACCTGCATTGCTTCCACCCTGAGATCTGGGGGTGGGGTCAGAGACATTCAGCTGACTCAGTTTCCCCACTCCCAGCAACAGAATCAGCCTCTCTTTCCTTGGGGCTGAAGTGATTAATGAGCAGCTGAGGAGCGCTTTGAAGATGAAAAATCTCCCCGCTGTCCCAGGGATTAATCATCGTATAATATAATGCATGTTCCATAGCGCTGTGGCGACTTAATTACCTACAGTCACCGAAATGATTTTCCTCCCGTGCCTCCCAGAAGAAATGGTCCCTCCCTTTTTTTCGAGCCCCAGAATTGCAACCCAGATTCTCGGCAGCGAATCAAAGCTTCCTGCAGCCACAGAGAAGCTGAAGGCTTTTGGGGAGTGAGAAACAAAGAGCTAAAGTAGAGGATCCTCAATCTCAGAAGGCGGGGTGGGGGTGGTGTGGGGGTGAGGGATGGGCACAGAAGTGGCTCTTCCTTTATCACTTCAAGAACTTGCCGGTTTCCTTCAAGTCACTAAAGGTATCCTTGGACCCTCACATAGGTGCATGGTGCAGAGGTGGGGGGGGATGGTGGTGCAGGGAGGAAACAGGACTCCTGGGCAATTCACAGGGTTAAACCCCGTCCCCCTCAGCTGATTTGGTCCAGGTTCAAGGCTATTACCAGCCTCTGTCCTCAGCCCTGGTAAGGAGGGCAGGGGACTGCCCCTATTGACCCTTCCTGAGGTGGTGACCATTGAGTATCCATCCTTGCTTCTTTGAGGGCTTGTCATTGATATGTATGGGTCAAAGCCTATACAGTTTTAGTTTATATCGTCAGTTTGACACTGAGTCATGCAGGAAGAGGGAACCTCAAATAAGGAATTGCCTCTAACAGACTGGCCTGTGTACATCTGTGGGACCGGTTTTGATTGCTGATTGGTGGAGGAGGGCCCAGACCACTGTGTGTAAGAAAGCTGGCTGATCATTAGCCTGAGTGAACACATCTGGGAAGGAAGCAGTATCACCGCACGGTCTCCACTTCAAGCCCCTGCCTTGAGTTCCTGCCAGGACTGATCCATCCTCAAGGATGGGCTGTGACTTGTAAAGCTGAAATCAAGCCTTTCCTATATTGCTTCTGGTGACGGTGTTTGTCACAGCAACAGAAGCAGAAGTAGAAAAAAGCCTTTACCACCTGTGAAGAAGGTGCCCGCGTCATCCCAGGCACACCTGAGCTCAGGCCGAGATAGGCTGGGACTTCACTTTGTGGTCCCTGTATTGGTTCCTTTAACCTCACCATGACCCCGATTCCTGACAGGAACAGCTTGAAGGATGATGGATTGATTTTGACTCAATGTTTCTGTGGGTTTCCATTCATTGTGGCAGCAGTGACTCAGTTTGTGGCAGTGGAACTGTTCACATCACAGACGACAGATAACCAGGCCGGAACCTAGAACAACACATACCCAAGAACCTGCATCTGGTGACCCTCACCTCCAGGAAACAGGGCTACCAACTAGGGGCTAAGAGTTCAAACCACGAGCCTATGGGGCCATTCTACATACAATTCATGGCATTGCCCTTTAATTTAAATCCGCAATTGGAGGGACCTGACACTTCAGTGTCCTGGCCACCAGATTAAGGGCATTTGGATGCCTTTCAAAAACTAGATGAAGTATTTTTTTATTTATTATATTTGGCCTTTGAAATAATACACCCCACTGCAGAGAGTTTGAAAAGCAGAAAAACTGCTGGGTGGTGGTGGCACACGCCTTTAATCCCAGCACTCGGGAGGCAGAGGCAGGCAGATCTTTGTGAGTTCGAGACCAGCCTGGTCTACAAGAGCGCGTTCCAGGACAGGTTCCAAAGCTACAGAGAAACCCTGTCTCAAAAAGAAAAAAAAAAAGCAGAAAAACTAACACAGACAAGAGGGAGGGTGACCCTGGCTTGTGGACACCTGGCAACATTTCTTTCTTATGTACGTTTTTTTTGGTAGGCACTTGTTTACTCCACGTGGCCAAGGCCCACCTGGCTTGACCTTCTCTTAGCATGGAAGCAGAAAGCTTCTGAGGAAGGAGAAGTGGGCTCAATGGCTGCGCATTTGCTGTGGGCCTTCCAATCATCTACACACCCTCTCCGAGCTTTGTTTCTCCATTGCAGAACAGGGCTGAGGCTGCTTTCCTGGGCTCCTCTCTGTGAGCTCTCTGTCCCTTTCTATCTTCTCATCCCATTTTGTCTTTCGGCAAGTATTGATCTGCACCCAACACAGTGCACAGGGTGTGTTTGCCACAGCTGCCGCCCCCCAGCCCAGGCGGAGCTCAGGAAGTCTCCGAAGGGGACCCGCTGACTGTGCTCTAAGCTCTGTCTCTGAACCCAGGCCCAGGCTTAGTGCTCAGTTTATGTGCAGAGCAGTCCAGTCAAGAGGACAGGAGCACGGGAGGGAGCTTGGGAGAGGTAGCTGGGTCATGGTGGTGAAACTCATGCACAGGATGTGGCAGTGGGTCCTGGTGGCCTGGATGCCGGAGGCTGCCTGCTCTGGTGCCGCATAGATATCCATGCCCATAGGTGCACGAGTGGAGGCAGGAGGGAGTCCTTTCTCTGCCACAGAAAGACCAAGGCCATTAGGTGTAGAGTCTCTCTGCCTAAACAACCCTGTTTGGGTCTGTGACGGATGCAGCAGCAAACACTGTTGGAGAGAAGCCACCAGCCTGAAGCAAAGGGGTTGCAGCTGTTTGGAGTTCAGCTGTCACTGGAGAATCCTATCCCACCCCACTCTCCACTCCCCATCTGGAACCGAGAGGCCGTTGGAGGGTGGAATTGCTCTTAGCATCTTCTGAACCATTTTGAAAGCTCTCACAGCTAGCCATGGTGTGTTCAGTGTTATGTGTAGTAAGAGTGGTCCTGCCAGCATCCTGCACCCAGCTGCAGCCACTCCACCAAGCAGGAGGAAACCTAGGTTGCCCCTACCCGGGACCTGGGCCTTCTTAGTATAGCAATGGGAAGCCCTTCGTTCTGGTGATGCTTTCAGAGTCTATGACTGGTCTGGCTACAAAACTCAGCCAGGTCCACATATCCCAGTCTCATCACCCAGCCAGGTCGCATCCCGCCAACCTTGCCTTCCATCCTCAGTGCCCTGGGGCTCCTCTAGAATTCACTGCAGTGGTTCTCACTGCCATTTGTGCTTCTTCCCAACGAATCAGAGGTAGGGGGAGATGTTGTGAAGGCAGTGGTCCAGAAAGAGCCACTGTCCTCATCTGGAACCAGGTGACTGGGTGCAGGTTAGTCACCACCAAAACAAGATCTACCCATACTTTAAGTCCCTGAGTCATTTTCAGGGCTGAAAGGACCTCTTTAGACCAATCTTCATCCACCCATCCACCCACTGAGTCTACTTGTCTACCTGTCCATCTGTCCATCACTCATCAGTCCTTCCTTCCACCTATGCACCCACTTAACCATCTCTCCACCTACTTATCTATCCACTCAACTATCCACACACTTATCCACTCATCCACCAATGCATTCACCTACCTACCAATGTGTCTGTCCATACATCATCTGTCCATCCATTTACCCACCCACTCATTACCCATTTATCTGCCTCCTCACTCATCTACCTCTCTGTCCTAGTTAGGATTTCTGTGCCTGTGACAGACACCAGTACCAAAAGCAATGTGGGGAAGAGTTTACTTCAGCTTAAAACTCCCAGGACACACTCCGCCGGTGAGGGAAGTCAGGGCAGGAGCCTGGAACAGGAATGGATGCAGAGGCCAGGGATGCTGCTTACTGACTTGCTCCTCGGAGCTTGCTCAACCTACTTTCTTATACCACCCAGGATCACCAGCCCAGGGGTGACACTACCCAAAGTATGCTGGGCCTTCTCACATCAATCATCAATCACGAAAAGTACCATAGCCTTGCCTAAAGGCCAATCCAGTAGAGTTATTTTCTCAATTGAGGTTTCCTTTTCCCAGATGATTCTGACCTGTGTCAAGTTGGCATTAAAACTAGCCAGCACACTATTCATGCACCCGCCTACCCATCTGTCACCCGACTCACCTGTCCATCTATCTATCTATCTATCCACCCACCTACCAATACTCACCTATTCAGCCATTCATCCACCCACATTTCTACCCACCTACCAATCTACCCAACCCAAACATCCACTTACTCCCTGGTGGTCATAGCCCCCAGCCGTGTGCTCAAGCTGTAAGTTTGCTGCTCAGGGGTAGATTAGGTCCATGGGATCCCAGATGCTGGCAAGCAGAAGACTGATGAAAATCATCTCAGAGACACGTGTGGGATTCAGAGGGCAAGGTCCAGCATGCTCTCCCTCAGGAACGATGGCAAGAGAGGAGTGACTCCAGGGGTGGGCAAGACAGAAGGGCATGTAGCAGTTAACAGGCAAGGACAGAAGCACGTGAGAACGTCCACGGAGTCTGCAGGAGGCAGCTGAGTTTGCAGGAGGCTTCGGCTGATGCTTGTGATGGGAGCGAGACGAGGCATTGGGATAGGGCGGGGCCGGAGAGACAGGAGACACAGCCTGGAGACTGGGTCAGTGGGGGGAAGGTCTGAGTCTGTTGAACGGCCTTAACAGGAGAGTGTGGAAGGGGTCTGCACAGAGAGGCACAACAGGGCAATTTTCTCTCTAGACCTGGTTCTGTAGTGGGGCTGGGGGAAAGACAGGGACCGTTGGGGCTGCAGCTCCATGGTGTGGTGGAGCTCCAACTGGGAGGTAGCATGTGAGGAGAGGGGTGGGGCTGGGACCCTAAAGATGAAGGAGGGAAAGTGACTATCTGCAGCTGAGTGAGTGGACTCAGACTGGATATGGTTGAGGCAGCTGAAGCTCAGGACAGGAAGGGGAAGCTTCACTGCCCGTCCAACACCAGCTCCAAAGTGTTGTAGGTTTTGGAAACTCCTAATAGCTGGGAACACCAGCTTTCCAGGCCCATAGCACGTGATGCCCTTAGATCCAGCGGCATCGCAATGCTAAGACTGAGAGTTGGAGGCCTAGAGTAGTGAGCTGGTACCCTAAGGGCTCCTTGCATCATTTCTGGTGGTGACAGCCTTTGTTTTGACCCCCAGGTAGAAGAGTGGTGATGCCCAGGTAGAAGGCGGCTGGGTGAACAATGGCACCACTAGGCCAGTATCCACAAGGCTAGCCTCAAGGGAGAACAGTTGACCTCTGACCCCAGGGAGCATGTGGTGTGGTGAGAAGAGAATCCTTTCCTGGTCGTGCCTAGTATTTGCCAACAAGAGCTGGGCAGGAGCACACTGAACCGCCCCTTCTCAGCTCCCCCTCTGGCCATATCTATTGCTTTCACGTCCAGGTCAGGAACTCAGTGTTACCCTTGCTACCAGGACAGCAGTCTGGCCTCAAGAAAGTCAGAAAGGGAATCTTAGAAGGAGGATGGGTGATTTCCATCACTGGTCCAAATCTTGGGACACTCCTTTTTTCTGGAGCTGGACCTGGCCCCTATTTTAGGTACAAGTCATTCCACATTGGAAGATGGGCATGGGGGTCTTCCAGAATCTCCAGAGTACCCAAAAGAAAGCTCTCCTCCATCTTTTGGTGTTTGAAAGGAGAAAAAGGGGGGAGAGGTACTGGATAGAGAACCAGGAACAGCGACATGCCCTGGTTTAAGAGGCCATTTCCTTGGTTAGATTGTCCATTTGGACTCGTGTTCAAACAGGAAGGAAGTGCAAAGTAGCCTCTTCCATACAGGCCGAGGGTACCAGTCCTCATAAGAGTTGTGACAGAGTCTAATTTGAGAGGTAAGTCTCATACAGAGAGTCTTATCCAGAGATAGAGGGTTGGACTAGTCTGTGTGACCTCTCTGGGTAGTCTCTACATCCTTGAAACAGAAGAGTAATGGTCATTCCTCCCTGCGGGCTTAAAGAAGACGATTTGGTGTGGGTACCACCTTGATCCCTCACTGAACACAACTCACTCTTAGGTCACTAAGGATATTCTTTACATCAAAGACAGTTGAAAAGTATATTCAGATGTCCCCCACTGGGAGTCACTGCTCTGTAGCAACTTGCCATGTTGAGGTTTCCCTGTCCCCACACAGGTTCAGGAGCAGTGTCTTCGTTAGGTTACTATTTCTGTGATGAAACACCATGACCAAAATAACTTGGGGAGGAAAGATGTTTGTTTCACTCATGCTTCCAAATTACTGTTCATCCTCAAAAGTAGTGAGGTCAGGAACCTGGAGGCAGGAGGTCATGGAGGGGTGCTGCTTACTGGCTTGCTCCCTGTGGCTTGCTCAGCCTGCTTGCTTATAGAACTCAGGACTACTTGGCCAGGGTAACACCACCCACAATGGGCTGGCCCTCACCCATCAATCACTAATTATAGGCCTGCCTACAACCTGATCTTATGGAAGCATTTTCTTGAGGTTCCCTCCTCTCAGATGATGTTAGCTTGTGTCAAGATGACGTAAAACTAGCCAGTACAAGCGGAGAGATTCAGCCCCAGGCTCTCCACCATGCTTCTAGGAGTTACGGGGGTCTCCAGATGGTGACTGTGGGTTCACAACCTCCCCGGCTTTTCTTAGGATTTTGTGTAAAGAGATGGTTGCAGTGATGTCACAGTGTGGAGTTCTCCACTTGTCACAGGGCATGCCCGCAGTCCAGTGCTTGGAAAGAGGAACCTGCCAACGGTTTGCACGAGACTGGCATACACTAGCAATTTCCCAAGGGCATTTCAGCCAAACCATCGGTTGGAGAAGAGATCTGGGTTCTGCTGAGGAAACCACAGGGCGGACCCTGGCCTGCTTTCAGTTCTCCTTTGTTGGTCCTTTTGAAATGTTTTTTTTAATTGAAAGAGTTTGTGGAGAAATTGCAAAATTAAAGTGCTTGAGAAAGAATCAAGAACTTGCTTGTTCAACTCACTAATCAAGTGTGGAAATTCCTAGATGGACCCTTGAGTATAGATCAATCATGGTTTGTGTGGGACTGGAGGATTTCCTAGATTAAGGAACTCTCAACAAGTGGGACAGCCTTTTCTAGTGTAAGCATCGCCTCCCCACAAAGCTTAACAGACGTGCTGACCAGCCAATCAGAGCCTGTTTTTGTTTGTTTGTTCTTAAACGTGCAGTGCCTCCAATTCACAGGACAGGATGGAGACCACATGAGGTACTCTCTGGCTTGCAAAGAGCATGTCTCTAAAGAGCCTGATCTCTCTCTCTCTCTCTCTCTCTCTCTCTCTCTCTCTCTCTCTCTCTCTCTCTCTCTGTGTGTGTGTGTGTGTGTGTGTGTGTGTGTGTGTGTATGAGTGTGCAACCATGCATTCATAAGCCTGCAAGCCCACCTACCTGTCCCCAGAATGACAGGGTCAGGGTGCCAGAAGGATGGATGGAACTGCATGTGGCCAGGCCTATGTCGTAGCCTGTGTCCACTCCACAGGGCAGGGAGCCAGCACCTCAGAGATGACTACAGGGAGGAAGAAGGCTGAGAAAAAGGCATTTCCATACCATAAACGTTTAATTTCACCAGCGTTTCTCCCATACCACGCATACTGGGATGAGTCTTATACATTCTGCCCATGTCTCAGTATCCTTCAGCAAGGTTAATCCTGTCCTAATGCGAATTTAAAAAATTAAATCCACTTGGGCGAGCAAATGCCCTGCACAGCCTCACCCTGATCTTTTACCCAGAGTAAATATGCTTGTGCTGTGACTTAAAAACCGAGCTCCAGGGCAGATGGCACACAGGGTCCACACAGCTCCACGCTCTTGGTCCCTGCATCCACTGTGCTTGGCTCATGCATTATATATGAAAGCCCCGTTCCACTCCCGCCACAGTGCAGGCATGCTTAAATCAAGAGCAAGGCAGATTGTGTTCTGGGCCCCAGGAACAAAAGGCCGTAGACGGATTTGGGTTTTTAAGAACAACTAGGTTAACTCAGGTGGGGACATACTCTTGGATCTAGTTTGTTCACAAGCTTTAAAAAACACAGTGAACTAAGCAAGAACAATCACAAAGACAGAACAAAACCTCAGGAAAGTGTCAGCCTTGCCTGTCTGATTTGTCGCCTGTGTTTCAGAAGGTGAATGTGACTTTCATCCCAGGCAGAGCTGGAAGAGGATCGCATGAGATCTGTTTGCTCTATACTGTCCTAGGGCTTGTAGACTCAATTAAGATATTACAGGACTCGGGGAGCAGAGTTCCTCCACAGTGCTCTGTCTTGGTTTGTGTCTTCCAGCAAGCAGCCCAGGGCAGACTCGCGTATCCTAGGGATGCAGGAATGGTGTGAAGAGAGCCCCTGCCTCGGGAGATATAAATTCCAATTTTCTGTGACACAGACTATTATGCCGCAAGCATTGGTCATCTGTCTTCGAGGGCCTGGCAGGTGCTTTGTGCCCCATTATTATCTATGGGAAATTAAAACAGTCCATGGGTGAGGAATGCTTCCTGTGGAGCCCCAGGTGGCTCTGTCTCATGGCCTGGGCTGACCTTAGCTACCACCACTGGAGTTTTGCTTCTTAGAGGCTGGCATTACCTGATACCCTCCCTCACCCACTCTGTCCCCTACCCCAGGGCTGCCGAACACTTCCTAATACCACATAGCTAGAAAGTGGCTTTCTCAAGACAGGGTCACAGCAGCCTGGGCTCCTGACAAAGGAAAGTGAAAGAGAGGGAACTGACAAGAAGAAGGGAGGGAGAGGAAGGAGGGAAGCAAGTGGGGGAAGGAGGAAGAGAGAGAAGGGAGAAAGGAGGGAGAGAGGGAGAAGAAGAGCAAGAAGGTAGAAGGCAAGGACTCTTCCTACCCTGTAACCCTGGGCAAAAGACAACACTCCCTTCAATTCTTCATTATTGGAACTGGAAAGATGTCTTAGTCAGTAGAGGACTTGCTCACAAGCTTGAGGACCTGAGTTCAATCCCCAGAGCCTATGAGAGAGAGAGAGAGAGAGAGAGAGAGAGAGAGAGAGAGAGAGAGAGAGAGAGAGAGAGAGAGGAGAGCTGGGCGTTGTGCCAACATAATCGAGAAGAAGACCAGCAGCTTCCTGGGGCTCACTAGCTAGTCAGCCCAGCCTAACTGGAAAGCTTCAGGCAAAATCTAAGGTGGTGGCTCACCCGGATGCTTGGTGGGTAAAGGTACTCGCGACCAAGTAGGACGACCTGACTTCAATCCTGGACCCATGCAGTAGAAGGAGAGAATCAGCCAATGTCCACTAATTGTCTTCTGACCTCCATAGGAATGACATGTGAGTGCAGACAGGTGCGCACGTATGCATACACACACACACACACACACACACCACACACCACACACAATTAAAAAAATAAAAAAACCAAACAGAGCTGGGCATTATGCGCACGTCTTTAATCCCAGCAACCAGGAGGCAGAGACAGATGGTTCTCTACAGATCAAGCTCCATGCAGGCCAGAGTACATAGTGAGTCAGACCCTTTCTCAAAACAAAGAAACAAAACCCAAAGTAAGTGAACAAAAAAAGAAACAAAAAACAAGGTGAACAGAGAGTGAGAAATGACAGACCTCTGGCTTACACATGTCCATGAATACTTGTGCACACATACCCGCACATGCATGAACACACACACATATGTCTGCAGTGTTTAAGAACCCTTGATTTGTGTTCCCGGACCTGAAAGAGGCCTTTTTTATCCACTTCTCCCCAATCCCTTTATCTTTTGACAGCTTTATTAATAGCTCTACACACCACGGAATTCACCCATTTGAAGTGTTCAATTCGGCGGGGTTTTGTATTTTTTAAGAGTCATGTGTCATCAGCATATTCTAAAATTCTATAATAACTTAGGAAATTCTCATCACCTGAAAGACAACCCCAGACCCATTGTCCCGACTCCCTCTCTTCTGCCCCAGGCTCTGACAACTACTATGTATCTTCGCTGTGAATCTGCCTGTTCTGGGGGCACACAGGGGCTTAGACAGTGTGGTTTGGCCCTCCTGTTCTAGAAGCTCAACCACAGGGTGATACAAGCCGGAACTTCAGTCTTCTGGATAGCCGAGGGCATCCTGACGGATGGCTTGTGTTCTGTTTGTTCATTCACCAGCTGAGAGACATGCATCTGCTTCTGCCTTTGGGTCCTCATGATCTTACAGCCGTGAAGGGACAAATCAGTGGACACGCACAGCACTACTACTTTCAGGTCTTCACCTGGGAGCCAAAGTTCTGGGTCATGTGACAACTCTGAGTGTGCTCCACAACAGCTGATTGCCCTGTGCCCACTTCCTGAACTTCCGACCTTTGGGTTTGTCTGCAGGGGCCAAGGGGAAGAGCGTGGGATGTGGAGCACGAGGGGCTCTCCCTAGGACTCCACCAGGAAGGATCTCATGGGGTGGGGACAGCCAGGCTTGAGGACCTCTGAGATGAATGGTCCTCAGCCAGAGACAATGGAACGAAAAGATCTCATGATGTTTAATGGTGTGTCCCCAGAGCCAGGCCCCAGCAGAGAGGAGACTGTGGAGGGAGAGAGAATGGGGAAGTTGGCGACTCCAGAACCCGGGGGTGGAGGAGGGCCAATTAAATCCACAGGCAGGAAGAGCAGGGTGAGTGACCTAAGGTTGGGGAGAAGTACCCCACCAGTATAGACACATCTGAAATGGTTCAAGGAACTCTTTTCCTCCCGAACAGGAATTGTCCCAAACTGGGTGGTGAGAGGACCTTCAGTCCCCTTTCTTGAGCTCTGAATTTGGCAGATTTCCTCTGTATCCCAGAAGCGTGGAGGGCAGATATCCTCACAGGGGATACAGCTATCCTGGCAGCTCAGAGAAGGCGCAATGCAGAGGTCCCTCCCACCGCCTTCCAGGCTTCATGGGGATGTGTATCCCTAGGAGAGGGACAGGGGAAAATCCAGGTATCCTGGAGAAGAGGGCCATTCATGGTATAGTGGCTGGCTGGCTGCCTCAGTTGTGATCCTGGGAAGGAAGGTTGACCGAGCCATCTCCCCTAGAACCTGCAGAGCATCCCCACCCCTGTGTCCTAGCTGGAAGCACCCTTCCCCCCTTCCACTTATGCCACAGCCCAGCAAATAAGGAACCATTCATTGCATCTTTCAAGGTTTTTTGTTCCATCAGCAAGGTGGTCAATGGTCCAGGCTGTGTGGGCATGGTCCCTGTAGAAGGCACAGTCGCTCTGCCCATTGTCCCTCTCTTCTGGCTTCAGTACTAGCACTGGGAGCCAGAGAGGGTGGTAGTGCTTGATTGATCTCCAGGAAGTGAGGGTATAGAAAGGGTCTCTGGACCCTCCATACCCCAAGCTTCCTGTGAATGGTTGGTCTGGAGCTTCAGCAGGAGACAATAAAGGCTGACCTTGACACCTGTGCTGGGTCTTCCTTGCTCTGACCTTCCTTTAGTGAACCAAAACATCCATTCACCAAAGCCCATGAAGCTTTAACACAGCCCTGCCCAGCCTCCCAGGACCCTTGATCAAGTTCCACAAGTTACGAGTTCCACACACCCAGGTCCCTCTGGGAGGCTGGAGTCTTGTTTCTTTCTACTTCACCACTAACCACACTCTTCAATCCCATTGCTCAGGTCCCTCCCTACTCCTGAACTTTGCACAAACACAATTTAACTATAAATGTTCTTTTCGTGTGTGTGTGTGTGTGTGTGTGTGTGTGGTGTGCGTGTGTGGTGTGCTGTAGTGTGTATTCATGTACCTGAATGCAAGCGATATACATACATGTTTACATGTGCTTGTGTGTGTGTGCGCATGGTGTAGAGGCTAGAGGTCCTCCTCAATGGCTCTCCACCTCACTTTTGAGAGAGGGTTACAGATGCACCCACCCCACCAAACCTGACTTTTATGCAGATGCTGGGGATCTGAACTCAGGTCTTCACACTTGCATGGCAAACCCCTAGCCTGTACCCAGCATTCTTTTAATCCTTGTTTCTTTCATTTAGTGCCTGGTTGTTTGTAAATTCCAGCAAGCTTCCGCAGAAGCTGTGATGGCTTTATGTCATTGCTGTAGGGACTTCCCCAGTATGAGACCCCTGCAGGGTAGTGACCATTCTGCAACAGGTGGATCTTTTGTCTTCCTGTGGGTCCCAACATCTCCCTGCTGAGCTACCCATGGCTGGATGCTGAGTTCACTGGTCACAGAGAACTGTGGACATGATGCCAAGGGGCTTTCAGATGTGCTTATACCATGTGCACCCTCTGTGATAATGGATGAGGGCACCCAGTTCTCATGCATTTGCACCAAAACCTTGTGTAGTTTGCTTCTTTGAAAAAATTTGTGCTAGATCAAATGGATGGTTGGTGTCTAGGGATGTTAAGGGTACTGCTCCGGTCACCTGAGCTGTGTGTGCTTTGCTGCTTCTACTGGAATGAAGCATCCATGCTTATAAGCATCACTTGGGGTTACCGGTCCACTTTCCAGAGGAGGGTAGCTCCCAGGAAGCCCCTCTTACAACAAAGCAAGCCCTCTACCATGCGTGCATTGACATGTTTCAAGTTTGTCTTCCCCACACCTTGGTGTATTTCGAAAAACAAATGCTGTTCTCCATGGTTCACCCCGGTTTCTAAACTTTCCCTTTGTGCCTGACAGATTTCTATCCCGTATAAGACATCAGTGAGGCTATTTGATAACGTATAATATGATCTAACACCCACCACTAGGTTTTACCATTCACGTTAGGGTTTACGATTTTCCCAACATTGATTTCATTTTGTATGATTGAACTCAACTCTCACTTCTTGTTTTTCTATGCACACAGTCAGCTGTTTGGAGCATTTATTCAAAGTTTCCATTTCCTGTTTCTCTATAGAACCTCCACTGGCACAGATCAAAGAGTGGGATAGACCCTGCTTTGTTTCTGGGCCCATTGCTGGCCCTACTGTCTGACTGCATAACTAAGCCAGCAGCATCCTGTCTGAGTTACTGCTAGTTTTAGGGATGATTTGGTGCCTGGCAGAGCAGATCAGTGTCTCTTGGTCCTGCTCAAGAGTATCATGGCTTTTCTGAACATTTTAAGTTCAATGTTATACTGGGAGAGTTAACTGATGATATATGCAGTGGACACGTAGCTCACTCAGGGAACACGTGGCATGGGCACCCTGATCCATCAATGCAGAACAAACTTACATGGACACAGACCTCCAAGATCCTGGTCTTAGTGAGGACTCTGGATTCCTATTTCAGAGGATGCTCTCGGGCATTCGCTATTAGGGTGTAGCTTTAGCACCTGTGACCTCTGTGTTCCATGTTCTGGGTTCTCATTACTGGTTCTTGGACCTGTTGTTTTTCCTCCTTTTGAGCATGATTGTCTCCCATCCTTTTCTGACATTTACTTACATATACACACACATTTTGTAGAGGGCCAGGCAGATGACTCAACAGGCAAAAATACTTACCATACAAGCCTTACCACTTGAATTTGACCTCCATTACCCACTGGGAGCAGTGAGTAGCCTGCACATGAGACCTCAGCTCTTTGGAGAGCCTGGAGATGGAGACAGAAGAACTGGCCAGAAGTTCGGGCCAGCTCACCTTAAGTACACCATGCACAAATATCAGGAAAGGGCCTGCCTCAGAAATAAGGTAGGAAAAGGGAGCCAACTCCTGTAAGTTGTCCCCCCAATACACACACACACACACACACACACACACACACACACACACACACACACACACACACACTATAGAAATCTTGTGAAGCCCATGATGCAGGCATGAGCAACCTGGGAAGACCCTGAGATGTTTCTCAATCTTAGCTTTCTCCCTGGCACACACCTCCTCAAAGGCAGTTTGCAGCAGTGCTGAGGTAGCTCACCCTGCTTCTAGGGTGGAGCCTTTCTGGATGCCAAACACAAACTCTTCCTAGCCCTTGGCACTGACCTTTGACCTTTAATACTGCACAACTGTCCAGTAGCTTTTGAGTTTGGTAAATTCTCATGGCAAAAAAGAAGCTGGAAGCCTTATTTTCTTTCTTCAAGATTTATGTTCCCAGAACTTAGCCGTTGTGGTTGCAAGTCTGTGACCTTTTGCTGTTTGCCCCCTAGGATCAACAGTCCTGAATATCCAGATTGCCATTGCCAGAGGTCAGTGGTTCCCACACAGCCAAATGTAAAGTATTTGACTGTAGCAGAACCTGGATATGTTTGTCTCTTTTACATTACTGACAGACCACAGAACAGATGATTCACAAATAAGTGAGTTTTGTTTATGCTTGTGGCTCTGGGCATGCAAATTCCAGGTCTGCATCTGGTGATGATTCTCTTGCTGGCAATGGTGACACAGGTCCCTGGTGAAGGCAGGAATTGTTGTGGTGTTTATGCATATGCGTACATGTGTGTGCATGTGTGCATGCATGAATATGTATATACATGTGCCAATGAATACACGTGTGTGTATGTATGTACTGTGTACATGTGTGCATGCATGAATATGTATATACATGTACCAATGAATACACATGTATGTATTGCTATATACATGCGTGCATGCATGAATATGTATATACATATACCAACAAATACACATGTATGCATGTACTGTGTACATGCGTGTACATGTGTGCATGTATTAATGTTTATAAACATGCATCAGTGAATATACATATGTGTGTACTGAGTGCACATGCATGAGGGTGTATGCATACTCACATAGGTGCAAACATGTGGTGTGTGGATATGCACACATATGTGTCCTGGTCCTCCCTCTTCCTATAGAGCCATCATGACTGACTGTGGAGCCTACTCTCTGACAACTTTACTCTGTGGTTTAAGTGAGATGTCCCCCAATAGTCTCAGGCATTTAAATATTTGGTCCCCAGTTGGTGGAATTGTTTGGGTGGATTAGGAGGTATGGCCTTGCTGGAGGAAGTATGCCACTGGGAGAGGACTTTGAGGTTAAGCCTCCTGGCATCTCAAGTGCCCTCTCTCTGCTTTCCTATTTGCCCTTTGAGATGTAAGTTCTCGATTGCTGCTCCAGCTGCCTGCCACCTGCTACCTCTGATCCACCATTATGGGCTCTAAACCTCTGGAACTGCAAGCCCCAAATAAATGCTTTCTTTTCTTAGTTGTGTTGGGCTATGGTCCCACCTCCAACACTACAGTGGAATTAAATGTCTATGGTCTTCAAACCACAGCATCTACAGTCTTCACAAGCCATATCTCAGCAGCATTTCCCTGCTACAGGATTGTACTGGTAACATCTCCCCTGGTGACTGTGTGGAAGGAATTATGCCAGCAGAGGCAGCTGGCATATGGGGGTCCAAAGACTTACTCCCTCTCTCTGACTTGACCAAATCCCAGGTGAATATCCATCCTGAACCAAATAGTTGGCACAAAGAAGCTTGCCTGCTGGGCCTCAGCCCTGTGCTCTCTGGCTCAGAAAGAAGCCTGCTTATGCTTCACAACGGTGCTGTCTAGAACTGCGCACCACACTCAGCAATGGTGCTCCTGCATGCACCCCATATTTTCCTAGGCTTCTTAACTGTCTGTCCCTGTGTCTGTCCCCCTTGGCACAGCAGTACGGCTGGGATCTACTTTGCACAGTGGCCCAGGGAAATAGGTGTCCCTTGAAACTCCATCCTGCTACCTTCTGACATCATCAGACGTTCATACCATTCAGCTGAACAGCCACTGTCAGCTTCGGCTGAGCCTGCAGGGTACAGAACTCAAAAGATAGAATTTAGCCTGAAGGCATGGAGACCAGAGTGGAGGGACAAGAGGTGTCTTCACCTGTAGGTGTGATGAGCGGGCCCCGGTCCACTGGATCTCTGACAGAATAGAGTCCAGCGTCTGATCCATGCAGGCTGTGGGATATGCCTGTAAATGCCACGCAAGTTCTTCTACCTTGGTAGCTGGTAACAAGATACAAGTGTACTTCGGGTGTCACAGGTGCTTAGAACTTCTTTTCCTTTCCACATCAAATCCCCAGTGACCAGCTCACTCCTGAATGTCCTGGGGACTGGCTCCAGAATCCTATCTAACCACAGATGATTTAGAGCCTGAGGGGAAATGAGAAGGGTATGTAGGGTTATGCTTGACTTAAGCCAGCAAGGCAGGTCCTTTGCAAATAGAAGTGATCCTGGGCTGGGCTCAGATGCTTCTGCAGAGGAAGTGAGCCTCGGGAGGCCTCACTGGAAGAACAGACATATGCTTGGGACAATTTCAGGCCTCTTGTGCAACATGGGCCTCCAGGAAGTGATTGTCTCCTGGGGATTGGGACACTTGGAGCCCAAGGTGGGGAGCTGGGGCTCCTGCTTTATAAGAGCGGGGTGCCTCTGCAAAGCTATAGAGAAGACTGGGAGCTGAGCAGTTACCATGGCCCTGGAAACTGCTGCCCTATTCATCGTGACCCTGTTCATCAAAGGCCTGATCACTCACGCTGCTGACACCTGCCCAGGTGAGATGGACTCTAAGCCCCTGAATGTAGGTAACTACTTAGTGTCCCGGTGCCCACCTCTTCTGAGAAGCTCCTGCCAGCTCAGCGTCACCCTCTGAAGACAGACTGGAAGTGACCAGCACCAGGTCGGGTGGAGATTTTATGGGCCCAGGACTGCTGACCCCGAGGTCTGCAGTCTGACCTCAGGAGCTTCACAGGCGAAGATGACACCGACATTATCTACCTTCTTAGGGAGTTTAGAGAGAAATGCTAGGAGCCTCTAATCTGGTGGCTGACACACCCCCTTGGTAACTTCAGTTAAAATGTATCCCATAGTCCCATATGATACATATAGGCAAGGACTTGGGGTCAGGACTATCCCTGATTGGCTCTGTCCACCCTGAGGTATTGTTCCTAGGCACAGGACAGCTGTCCTAGGTGATGACATGATAGAGAAGGGACTCAGACAGCAAGGCACAGCCCAGTCCAGGGAAAAGAGCTAGCGGTGAAACTGGACAGAAAAAGCCTATGAGGGTTCAACCCTACACAGAGAACTACAGGCAACTGAGGGGAGATGGGAGCGGGAGAGATGGTCCTCCCCACTGAGGAGCACACTAATTGGCTGTCCAGTGCCAAACGGTCATCCCTGTAAACATACACACAAGTAACATCATATGAACTCAAACAGTTATAGTCAGGAATACGTTTGTATACAAATACACATATATGCATACAATAACAATTAGTGAAAAGAAAGAGACCATGAATTTGAAGGAGAGCAGGGAAGGGAGAGGTATGTGGGAGGATTTTGGAGGGAGGAAGGGGAAGAGAAAAATGTAATTGTAACCTCAAAAAAAGAAAAAGTTTGGCAAGAAACACACCAAAGACCCGCCCTTTTCTGGTAACTCAAGAGTTCTACAAGGGTGTGTACTCTGCAATTCCACAATTTAACAATATTTTCAAAAATGTAGCAACTTCTGTTGGATTCCAGCTGTGCCTTGAGGCATGCATGTCCCCTCCCCAGAAGACCTCTTCTAGCCCAGTCATTCCATGGTTAAGCCTCAAGACTGAGAGACAATGTTATGTTGACTGAATTTCTTAGCAAGATAGATTATTTTTCAGAAACAGTAACCATTCACGAAGTTTTCTCTAAATGCCAGAACGACGGCAAGATTTTAGTTTTCCAAAGTCATTCTTGAAGTGAGTCCCTGCCACACCCCTATTCTTTAGGGAAACCATATATTTAAATGTGTATGGGTGTTTTGCCTGTGAGCTCATCTGTGCACCACTTGCATGCCCGATGCCTGCAGATACCAGAAGATGCTCTGGAACTGTAGTTACAGGCAGTTGTGAGCTGTCATGTGGGTGTAGGGAACTAAACCTGGGTCCCCTGCAAAAACGGTGCATTTTTGTTTGTTTGTTTTTTCAAGACAGGGTCTCTCTGTAGCTTTGGAGCCTGTCCTGGAACTAGCTCTTGTAAACCTGGCTGGCCTCGAACTCACAGAGATCCACCTGCCTCTGCCTCCCAAGTGCTGGGATTAAAGGCGTGCGCCACTCCCATGTGGGTAAGAACAATGCTCTTAACAGCTGAGCCATCTCTCCCGTTCCTACAACCACTTGGGGCTGAGGGGACAGAGTCTCAGGGGTCTTAGGTGATCTGTCAAAGGACCACAGCACTGGTAACTAGAGGACTCATTCTTGAGCAGGCTTCCTCTACCCACGCGACAGAGCTGTATCCTGAATTCCTCTCTCACCCGCCCAGCTTCCCAGGACAAGGATGGACCTAGCCACCATCAAAGGAATCTGACTTCTGCCCCATCTCTGCAGAGGAGGCTGGGGGTTCTGGCTGCAGCCATCTACCCACGTCTGACATGGCTGAGTTGGCAGTTGCCCTCAGGGCAGGTGGCCCAAGATAGTAAGACTAACTGATGCTTGTGCTGTTCTGCAGAAGTGAAAGTCCTGGATCTGGAGGGCTCCAACAAGCTCACCATCCTTCGAGGCTGCCCTGGGCTGCCCGGAGCCCTGGGACCCAAGGGAGAAGCTGGTGCCAAAGGAGATAGAGGTGTGTTCTGGGGAAGGGGGTTGCGTGGGAGGTACAGAAATGGGGGAGGGGCCCTGAGTCTGGTCTTCTGAACTTGGATGACCACCTCAGGTCCTCTCTGACTCTAGGTCTTGCACTGGGCACTGGGTACTTTGGCATAATAATGGTAAATGACAGAAACTAGGTCCAACCAGTCTGGCAAGATCCAGGAGGGCTTCTTTGAACCATCTTAGGTGCTCTAGTCATGCCCTGCCTCCTGCTCGCCTACCTATGTCTACTTCACTTGATCACTAGAAGACATCTAGGCAATAGACACTTTGGCATCCTCACCTGCAAGCTGGGCTATCACTTTCTTCTCCACCTGCCTCAAGTGACAGAACAAAGGCTCATAGGGACTAGCTCCTCTCTGAGTTGACCTCCTGAGAGAGTGGGGCAGCCTCCATCTGGGGCCTGCTTCAGAATGCAGTCCTTAGAGCCCTGAACCACAGCCTTAGTGCTTGTGGGGACCTTGAGCACACTTGTTCTCCCCTAATGGGAGAGAGTGGTGGTACCTATGTTTCCTAAGTCAGACTCAAATGTACGCTGAGGTTCAGCAGCAGAGCTGCCTGGGTGAGCCCCGTGTCTGAAGGTTCCCCAGGTGGAGCCTGCTGATGATCTGCTAGGGACAGGACAAACATGGACACCTCTGATACCACTAGAAGATGCCAGACTTAAAGCTGATGTGTGGGTGGCTCCAAGTCAAGTCCCACTTGCTTGCTCACCTCTGTGGTCCTACTAGGGGAGGGAATTTCTGTTCCCAGAGCCTTGCTGAGGGACACTGGGGAAGAGATTATCCCATGACCAGGATGGGACAGCCAGCAATGAGGGATGGGTGTTGACCTTTTACTTTGGACCCCACTTTTTTATAACTAAGATGCTACCAACATGCATTGCTGATTGGAGTCAAGTGGGAACTAGTGTTCCTGGGCGCTCTGTAGGGTTAGTGGGCCTGCCGCAGTGTCCCTGCAGTGTCCCCGCAGTCCTCGTGATGCTCATGTCCATCTGTAGAGGATGAACAAGTCCACTCTGTCCTTGGCACACCTGACGATGGGAGCCTGGCATCCTCAAGCTGCTGCAGACACCAGCAGTGATGTGCTGGGGGCAGTGTCCTGGTATCAGAACCCTCAAGGAGGACCTTGTGACTGCCTCATAGCTTCCATTGAGCCAGGAAGCATTAGTTGGGTTTCTATGGCTGTAATAGAACACCACAACTAAAAGCAGTCTGGGAAGGAAAGGGTTTATTTCATCTCACAGCTTGTAGTCTGTTATCCAGGGAAGTCAAGGCAGGAATTTAAGACAGGAACCTGGAAGAAGAAGGTGATGCAGAGGCCGTAAAGAAATGTTGCTTACTGGCTCATTCCTCGAAACTTTCTCAGCCTGCCTTCTTGGCTCCCAGGACCGCCAGCCCAGGAGTAACACAACCCACAGTGACCTGGGCCTACCACATCAATCACTAATCAAGAAAATGCCCCCATAGGCTTGCCTGCAGGACAATCTGGTAGGGACATTTTCTCAGTGCTATTCTCTTTCCAAATGACTCCAGTTTGTGTCAAACCGACATAAAAACTAGACGGCACAGGGCCGTTGGGCACGACACAGACACGGCTTTCTACATGGACACTCTGTGAGGAAGACCTGCCCTCCTCTGTGGAGACCTAGTAGGACAGAGACATGTTCCCTGTCTCTGTCTCCCCCTGTGAGGTCGCTGTGGCCCAGGCCTGGGTCACTCAGGTTGGACAAAGGAATAATTGTGAGCTTACCGAGAGCCTGCCCAAGGTTCCAGTACCCAGCCTACCTCTGTTCCCTCCCGAGCCATGGCTTAGGCTATACCAACCCTCTGCACCCTCCACAGTGAGCCTGGCTATAGTCCCAAAGGTCACTAAGGCCAGCATGACAGGGTCAGGATTTTGCCACCTAGGCAAAGACTGTCCACGGGAACAATGGTGGATACTTTACTCAGAAAGTATATTTGGATTTGCAGGAGAGAACGGCCTCCCTGGACATCCTGGGAAGGCAGGACCGATGGGGCCCAAAGGTAACAGACAGCCTGGCAGACAGCCAATGGGCACTAAATAGGTACCTCAATCTGTCACAAAGATATGGGGGTTGGAGAAAGAGATGGGAAGAGAGTCTACCCAAGGCCCCAGTGCCCAGCCCACCACCCTCTCCAGCCATGTGTTAGATTATACCACCCTCTGCACCTTCCACAGGAGCCTGGCTATAGTCCCAAAGGTCACTAAGGCCAGCATGACAGGGTCAGGATTTTGCCACCTAGGTGAAGACTGTCCATGGGGCCAATGGTGGATGCTTTGCTCAGAAAATATATTTGAATTTTCAGGAGACAACGGCCTCCCTGGACATCCTGGGAAGGCAGGACTGATGGGGCCTAAAGGTAACAGACAGCCTGGCAGACAGCCGAGGGGTGTTAAATAGTCACTTCAGTCTGTCCACGAAGACATGGGGGGTTGGAGAAAGAGATGGGAAGGGAGCCTGCCCTATCCCAAGCCTCAGTGTCCCTTCCCTGTCATAAACAGGCATTGCCTGCCCCACTCTTGCTGACTCCAGCTCCCCAGATGCCCCTAAGCGGTGCTTGCCTTAGGTAACTAGCCCCCTTTGGTGAGTCTCCTGATTGATCAGATGCTCTGGGCACCAGCATCTTGTTTTCTGCTTCCCCAGGAGACCGAGGAGAAAAGGGAGTACGTGGCGAGAAAGGTGAGTCCTTGTGTTATGTCTTGGGGGTGCCCACAGCTCTGTGTAGAGTGAGGTCTGCCATGCCCAACCATCCCCAGGGAGAGGGACTCAGTGGGTAGAGGAGGTGCCAGGCACTAGGATATTCATACCCTGAGGGCTCACATGCTAGCACCTACCTGAGGTCTAGCTGGGTGATTAGCAAAACTGAGTTCAATTCTTTCTAATTGATGCTTACTTATTTTTTTAAAAAAATTATTAAACTCTAAGACATGTTTTCTTTACAGTTGAGGGGGAGCTACCTTAGATCTGAATGCCATGGACATCCCTCACCCAAGGCCTCCTGGGTAGACGCTCTGGCAGAGCATAGTCTAAGCATGCTGGGAATAAGGAGGGGGTTATCTACTCTCATTGGTACCCAAGGCCTCAACAAGGTGCTGTCAAGGACAGTACTTACCACAACTGCAGAGGAAAAGCCAGGCGGCTGGACCATGTACCTCAAGAGGAGGTCCTAGGCGAGTCCTGAAATTTTCCAGCTCATGCATTTGTGGGGCCTTAGGCATCAATGGGGATGAAGCTGATGACCACACACTTACGACCAGGTCTCTTCTCTCCCCACACAGGAGACACCGGGCTATCTCAATCATGTGCTACAGGTGACCACATCATCTATCCTGTCTCCGTGGAGATATTCTCTGTCCCTGCCTCCCCTTCTGGGTCCCTGCTGTGTGATGTTGGGCTTGTTGCCTACCTTCTCTGAGCATACCTGGGTTCCAGTCCCACCTTCATCCCCTGCTTCCATCCACAGGACCTCGGGCCTGCAAGGAATTGCTCACCCGGGGCCACTTTCTTACTGGCTGGTATACCATCTACCTGTCAGATTGCAGGCCTCTGACTGTGCTGTGTGACATGGACGCTGATGGTGGAGGCTGGACTGTGAGTATTGGGCTAGCCCTCAGGCACAGAACTGTCAGAACCCAAGTTAATGGCCAACAGAAAATGAGATCTGTGGGCTTCTCTGTCCCCTTGTGTCTCAGAGGGAGCCCTCTCCTCTCTGAAGACAGAGAACCAGGAATGCTGGCTGGTGACCTGTGCGGGAAAGCCCACGTTGAAGGGGAGGACCAGTGGAGCCACTCCATTTCCTGCTCCGTGTTGGCTTGGGGCACAGTGCCTGCTCTCTTAGCTGCCACGTACTTCATTGTGTGGGGTCTGTAATGGCATGCGTATGGCATTAGGTTCCCAGTGTTCTGGGGATCATGGGTTCCTGCTCTGTTCTGAGACTTGATCCACCATGCTATGGGAAGTTTGCCTGCCTTCTTGACTTCTGTGTATACCTCACTGTCCCAGGTCTTCCAGAGGAGGCTCGACGGCTCTGTGAACTTCTTTCGGGACTGGGCCTCTTACAAGCAGGGCTTCGGCAGTCAGCTGGGCGAGTTCTGGCTGGGGAATGACAACATCCATGCCCTGACCACCCAGGGTAGGCAGTGTCAGTCAGATTGGGTAACCTTGGGACCCTGAGTCCTGGACCATGGGGCAGAAGAGCCCCAGGTGGTTAGAGTGCACAGTAACAGCACCCCAGGGCATGAAATCCCTGCTGTGACCTTCCAGAGGGTGAGGGTCAGGGGATAGGACTCTCTCTAGCTGCGGGCTACTAACATCTCAGAACCCAACGGAAGAGGTGTGCAGGTAGTCTTGGGGACATCCCTTCTCATATCTAGCTGTTAATTTATCCAGAACACCTGCCTCTGGGTCCTATCAAAGTTTCCCTTGCCACAGAGAGTAGGCTCCCTAAAGGCCTTCTTGCCCCCACTGTGACACATAACACCAGCCCATGGTCTGTCCTGTGATCCAGTGAAAACCACATTGCCTTTGTCTCCTACTCACTGCCAGGACACCTTATTGTGTCTGCTCCTGTGCACCCAACTTTTGAAGGAAAAAAAAAAGAAAGAAAAGAAACCTTCACATTCAGGTTCAGGCTATTGCATTGGAGGGCAGTGCCCTCTGGGAGAATTCACAGACTAAAGCTTGTCAGGTCATGCCAAGGGAACACTGCCAGTGGGTTTTCAGGTACTGCCTAGAGAACAGATAGGAGGGTGCCTAGAAATAGTGCCCCTCCCCCCCCGGGCCAAAAGATGTTGGTACCTACCCAGGTGAATTCCCCAGGCCTGCCTAGTATTCAAGTTCAAAGGTTAAGTCTTCACACTCCCCCCTCCACTTCCTGCAGGAACCAGTGAGTTGCGAGTCGATCTTACAGACTTTGAAGGCAAGCATGAGTTTGCCAAGTATAGCTCCTTCCGGATCCAGGGAGAGGCCGAGAAATACAAGCTCATCCTGGGAAACTTTGTTGGAGGTGGTGCTGGTGAGCAGCTTGGGAAGAGACTTGAGATGGGGGCTTCTAAACCAGTCTGAGAGTAAAGGGGCCTGCTTTTTGCCTCCCCCTGGTAGTCTTGAGCTGAGTCTATGGTTCTGAGGCTAGGGTTGCCATCTGAAAAACACTAATATCTGCATCTTTATGCCAGGTGAGGACCATAGATGCAGTCTGATAGCACTCCCAAGACTGCCCAATAGCCCAGACTAAGGGGCCCACGCTGCTCCACTGCAGAGTGAGTGGGGACCACTGACTACCATACCTGATAGAGTCAGGAGATGGTCATCTCTCCCTAGGTGCTAAAGCCCTGTTTTCCCATAGAAAGAGCACCTTTGGGATACTGAATTAGCCAGACCCTTTACTGTGGACCAAAGGTGAGGAGGACCATCATGGTGGAAGCTTGTGATAGAACGAAGCCTCTCATTTTAGGGCCAACAGGAAGCAAAGAGATAGACTGAAAGGGAACACCCCTCAAGGCATGTCTCTAGTGACCCTGACTTCCCAGAGTCACCATCTCCCTAAGGGCTACTAGTCTATCAGTGACTAACCCACTGATGATGTCTCAGCTCTCTTAATCCAATCACCAGAACCCCAAACACTGCTTGCCCTGATTGAATCTTCAACACACAGTTTGTGGGGGAACAGTTCATCTGAACCACAGCAGCTTTTCCCAAAAGACTCTGGCCCTGTGGTTTGGGAAGTGCACCCCACGAAGTATGTACCTGGCTGGGTACAAGGGAGTGGCGACATTCCCAATGTGTCTCAGGGAGCTGTGGAGTGTGACCAGACCTATTTAACTGCGAAACCCACAGCTAAGTGGGGCAGGTCACTCTCTGAGGAACTTTGAAGGTGACAGGTCTGAAATTTATACACCCACTTTGCCCCATCTCACCTGGGCCTTTTAGGAAAGCAAGCAAGCAGGGAGCACTGGTCCTGTTCTGCAGGTGGGGACACAACAGAGGGTCCATGCAAGCTGCGTGCCCAGCATGGAGGCGGAACAGGGTGAACCCTGGAGACACAGGGTCATTTGGTGCCTTCTGAGAGACAGCCAGGGCAAGAGGAGAGTTAAGAGAAGTCCTAGAGAGAGCTGCAGCCTGCAGAGGGGAGAGAGTTGGTACCGGTGGTGCTATTCAGAGGATCCCTGAGGGAACAGATAGTGTGGTGGGGGAGAGACAACAGTGGCCACAGGGACTTGATGGACCAGGAGGAGGGGTCATATCTGGCGTTATACTCTTTCCTAAGGCTTGCACAGATGGGTCCCTCACCTGCACCTGAACTGATGAATTCTCCAGCTGAGGATAGGCAAGTCACAGGCAGGGCCGTCTAGTGGATGTCTAGCATCTATCTACATGATGTACTTTCTGAACAGGTGACTCTCTGACTACCCAAAACAACCAATTCTTCTCTACCAAAGACCAAGACAATGACCAGAGTTCTTCCAGCTGTGCGCAGCAATACCATGGAGCCTGGTGGTACTCGGATTGTCACACTTCCAATCTCAATGGCCTCTACCTCGGGGGTCCCCATAAGAGCTATGCAAACGGTGTCAATTGGAAGTCATGGAGAGGGTACAACTATAGCTACAAGGTTTCTGAGATGAAGATGCGTCTCACCTAGCTGCCCGCACAGGGAGGTCCTTCCGTCGTCATTGCCAGCTAAGGAAGGAGCGTACCCACACTGTCCATCTCTGCCCTTTACCCACAGCCCACACAGCCCGTGGCCTCCAGGACGGCCTTCCTCACACACCTGTATTTTCATCCCAAAGGAAAAATTGCCTTTCCAAAGCTGCTTGTTCTCCAACAGACTTGTGCCTGTGAGTTTTCCGTGTTACCTTTGAGTATTTCTCCACATCTGTATCATCCAGCACAGCTGTCTATGACCTTGACAGTCAGGAAGAGTTGGAAAGTCCATTTATAAATGCGGAGGAGATGACCAATGTCTGCTTCCCTAGGGCCATCTGCCTCTGATCCCCAGCTTTGCTATTATCATAAGTGACCTGTCCCCATCCCAGTCCCATGTTCCCTTATAGCTCACTGACAGCAATTAACATGACCATTAAAAAGTCACGTGGAGCTAGGAAACATTCATAAGAGGCTGGGATCATGCAGAACCCCTTCTTGCTATGCAAATGTTTCTGTGAGACGGTAGCTTCACATGAATAGCAGCTGTGGGGAGCGCTGACCGCAGGTCCGGCAGTACCGGGGAAGATGAAGAGGGGCCTGATCACCCAGGGCACATCTCATCCCCAGAATCTCAATTCTAATCGACAGAAGTGAGTGGGGGTTTCTGGGGTTGAGGAGAGGTACTCCTCACACGCCAGGGCTGGTGTCTCCCTAGGATTCAGGGGGTCTCGGTGGGTATGCCCTATTCAAACTAGCCCATCTGCTTATCAGGCATGAACAAAGGAAAAAAGAACCCAGGAGGATAGAATACCTCTACACACTCATGTTTAGCCCCACACCTCTGCTTCAGCTGGTACCCACACATTTAGTGGCTTAAAAGAACATATAGTTGCTTAAAAGAACCCACAGTTCCCAAGATAATAAGACTTGTAGAGGTCCAGCTGGCCAAAGTCAAGACACTGGTATGCTTTCCTCCTGATGCCTGGAGTCTGGCTCTCACCCCCTCCAGCTTCCTGGGTACCCTAACTTCCTGGGCTATCGTTCCTTTGTCCAGCTTCCAAGCCAGCAGAAGTGTATCAATCTGACCTACTGCTGTTCATCACCTGGAATGGGTCTCCATTTCTAACTGGAGTTAGATATGGTCAGCTTAGACATGCCTCACAGGTCTTGGGAAATCACATAGCCAAGTTGCTCCCTGGAAACTGTTTACAGGTTCTGGGCATCAGGCAAAAATTCTGCAGCACACAGCATCCTATTAGAAACAAAAGAAAACAAAGCAGGACTAGGGACTTACCTCAGTTTGTTGAGTACTTGCCTAACATGCAAGTGCTGGATTTGATTCCCAGAATTGCACAAACTGGATGTGGTGCACACCTCTAATCCTAGCGTTCAGGGGATGGAGGCAGAAAGATCAGAAGTTCAAGGCCATCTCGGGTTTGAAGCCCATCTTTGATACATGAGCCCCTATCTCAAGAAAATAACATAATAACAGCAACATAAACCAAACAGCACAATCTAATAATAACAGTAAAAGTATCCCAGCAGGTAAGTGAAAACTACTATTTAGGCTGGAGATGTGACTTGGTGGTAGAGCCCTTGACCAGTATGCACAGGCACTGAGTTCGAAAAGCAGCATTGAACAAAACAAAGAAGGCATGAGATTTGAGCAACCATCTCATGAAATTGATTCCGATGCATTTGGTAAAAGTTTCCAAATAATTTAGACTTCTAAAAACATCCTCATATTTGTAAAAAGAAAGAAATAAAAAAGGTTCAATTTATTTATAAAAATTGTATCTATCAGAGAAATACAAATCACAACAAAATGAGGTGCTAATACAGGCTACAGATCTATGTGAGCAAGACCAAGTTTAGGGGACAAGGGGTCTACTCACCAGTAGTGGCAATCCGAAGGCTGTGGCCAACCTGAAAACAATGAACATTCGTTGATGCCATGGAAGGGCCTCAGTCATGATCATACCACAGGCCTCATACCTACAGGGCACCCTTCATGGCATGGAGGCACCAGTGTGGCTGCAGGAGGCATGGCCAGGAACAAAGACTCTCAGGCCAGAGTGAATCCCAGTGCTCATCACAAGGAGAATGTGCCTAGAAAATCACAAAGACAGCAGCCCCACCGAGCTCTCCTCAGCAGCTGTCTGCACGGCGGGTGTGGGAGTCACCTTTATCATAGATACACACTTTGGTTGATTATTAATGTATGCATGCATGTATATGTGTGTGCGTGCATGAGTGTATGCACCTGTGTGTGCAGGTGCTTACTGAGGACAGAAGGCATTGGATCCCTGGGAGCTGGAGTTACATGCATTCGTGATTTATACAGCTTGTTACACTGGTCCTAGAACCCAAACCCTGCATTCATCCTCATCATTGCACAGCCCAATTTCTCAATCTTGAACCTACCCCTCTAGCCCCTCACATAGCTGCTTTTCAAAATGCAGTTCTTCTGGTGATAAATTCCACATTTGTTATGTGTTTAATTTGCCCCATTTTATTTTCATTTATTATTTATTTAGTGTGTGTACGTGTGTGGGAGCTGTACACGCATGTCAATTCAGAGGTCAATCCAGAGTGCTAGTCCTCAGTCATCATGATTGCTATCTATCTATCTATCTATCTATCTATCTATCTATCTATCTATCTATCTATCTATCTATCTTCTGTTTGACACAAGATCAGTCGCTATGACCCGGGGCTTGCTGGTTAGTCAAGCTGGCTGTCCAGTGAACTCCAGGAATTCTGTCCCTGCTTCCCAGCACTGAGATCACAGCTATACACCACTATGCTCACTTAGAAATTATTTTCAGATTTATTTATCTTACTATTTTGTGTGTATGAATGTTTTGTCTGTATGTATGTCTGTGCACCATGTGCATGTCTGGAAAAGGGGCATTGGTTCCCCTGGGACTGGAGTTACAGATGGTTGTGAGTCACCATGTGGGTGCTGGGAATTGAACTTGGGTCCTCTGCAAGAGCATCAAGTGCTCTTAATTGCTGAGCCATCTCTCCAGCCCAAGTACTGACTTTTTATGTGGGTTCCGAATGCTGAACTCAATCTTTGTGGTTTTTTTTTTTTAAAAAAAACACATATTTTTATTGATTCTTTGGGAATTTCACATCATGCACCCCAATCCCACTCATCTCCCAGTTTCTCCATATTTTCCCCTTACCTTGTAGTGTCACCCCCAAAGGAAAACTAAAAAAGAAATAATAAAAATAAAGATTAAAAAAGGACAAAAGAAATTTTTAAAAATTTAAAAATACAAATAATATCTATATCAATTAAAAACAAGCAAGCCAACAAACAAACAAAAAAAACCCCTCTTTGATCCTCTGCTCTTTCTTGCCCCCTCTCCACCTCCGCTTGGGTGCAGCTGTGTGTCAGACAGTAGACCCTTTCGTCCAAACAGCTTTACTAGCAAATGCTCACCGCGTAATGTGCTGTTGGTCAGATACAAGGCCCCTGGCTTCTGGTACACCATCAATGCTGGAGCCTCGTGGAAACTCCTCAGATAGCCTGCTGCTGCCCCGAGTCAGGGAGATCCTGCGGCTATGGTTCTGTAGGACCAACCCCTTCACACACTCCAGCAGGTCATAGATGGGGTAGATATCGGGGTAGGCCAGCTCGAAGGCCTGGATATGTATGTGGGAGGCTGCTGAGCTGGTCAGTCCAGGCCTATGGGACCACTCCCATCAGGTGAAGAATGAGGCCAGCTTTCCATGTGTGGGGGCCAACTCTCCGTTTAGGGGCGGGGCCAGCTTTCCCCAGGGTCATTGGTTCCAGGACTGGTTAAGAGAATGATTAGCTCCTCCAGATGCTCCCACTTCAACACATGGTTCCACACACGGTTTGCAGGGGCCCCTAGGGTAACATGAGCAACAGATATCAACACAGATCTCAAGCTGTGGTGAGCATCATGGACCCAGACATAGCCAGCAGCTGGAGCCTGGGACCAGATGTCACTATAACCCTGCGGGGCAATGCGGGCCTCTTAGATCGGCATGGGAGCAGCAGCAGTGTGGTCCCTGAAGTCCAGTATGGTCCCAGGTAGTGTCCCAGACCCTGAGCAGTTGCACCCTGATGGCAGCAGGAGCCATAGACCTCAACACAGACCTTGGCTGCAATAGGGCCACAGACTTAGACATCCCCCCCCACAGGTCAGGTCAAGGTCAACATGGCCCTTGGTAGCAACAAAGGCCACCCTGATCTGTATGGTATGATGGCAGCATAATCCTCAGGCATCAACATGGCCTCTGGTGTTAACCTGTACCCCAGGCATCTGCAAAGCCTTCATTGGTAAACAAAAGTCACTGACATTCACACAGACCCTAGCTGCGGCAGGGCCATGGACCCAGACATGGCTCCTGGCAGCAGCATGGGTCAGTCAACACTCCGGCCACAGGTGGCTGTGCAGTCCACTCAGACCAGCATGACCCTGGCAGCAGCAAGTCCCTCTGATCTAACATGGCCACAGGTGACAGCGCAGAGCCCAGATATCTGTGATATTGTTGGTGACACAGGCCATGGACATCAACCCAGACCCTGGCTATAGTAGGACCATGGACCCTGATACAGTCCTAAGAGGTAGCCTGGATCCAGATGCCACCCTGGTCTTGGTTGCATAACAGGCCTCTCAGATCAGTATCACCTTGCCATAGGGTGGCCCTCAGACACTAACACAGCCACAGGTGGGGGCCCAGATCACAGGCACCCACCCAACCCTTAATGGCAACAGGCACATTGGATATCAACACAGACCCTGGCTGTGGTAGGGCCACAGACCCACACGTGGCTCAAGCCCGGACAACAATACAGCCCCAGTGACAGCCCAGGCTGCTCAGATTGTGATGGCCCCTGTGGTGACATGGCCCTCAGGCACCAATGTGGTCACAGTGGCAGCCTAGATCCCAGGCATCCTCACGACTTAGGATGGGAACAGGAGCCATGGACATCAACACGGATCCTGGCTGTGGTAGGGCCACAGACCCAGACATGGTCCTTGGCAGCTGGCCAGGACCAGACGTTACCACAGCCCTGGCTGACAAGCAGGCCTCCGACATCAGCCTATTTCTCACCACCTTTGCCTCTTCAGATCCACCTCTCTCCACAGGGCATGAACCTCTTTGCCTCTCTCTCCCTCCTATACCCCTCTACATTGGCTCACCATAAAGGTGCCGGACTGCCCTGGCAGCCAGTGGCTTCTTCCCGCCCGCCCGGTGCTGTGTGAGTTCATCTCCTCTGCTTGGTCCTAGTGGCACCGAGCAGGCTTGTGACTTCTTCCTGCCCGACCAGAGCAAAACTCCAGTCCCCGAGTTTTCAAGGCAAGCATTTAACTAGCTTAAGTTACCACAGCCCGTACTTTATTTGACTTATTATTGCCATTTGTTGTAGGATTCCTCACTGGCAACTGTTTCCTTTCTGCTGCTTATTTTGATTTCCTTGATTGCTTTTGCACAGTGCTAAGGATAGAACCCAGGGCCTTGGGTGAAGGATGCCCTCCCCATTCGCAACTCAAGCCCCTAGCACTGGGAATATGCATGGCCGGTTTTGTAGACTTGTTTTCGACAAAGTTAGCGAAAGTCTTGTTCCTCTGAAGACTCCCCCACCATGTTAAAACTTGATTTCTATGCTTGGCTTTTTTGTGTTTCAGTCTTAAAACTTCCCTTTGATGCCGTTTTATGGCACCTAGGTCTATGATGGGGACATCGCCGCTGTTCATTTCAAGAGAGTTTGTTTGTCATTACCTCTTGAAGCATGGTCCTGGGGTCTGTCTTGAGCCTTTGGTGCTCCTAACTCAGCTGCATCAGCAGTGCAGGGTTGGGTGCCTTTCTGCTGCAGGGTTGTGTGTTCTCTTGATACTTTGTATCCCCAAACAATTTGGGACTGTAGGCTGAACTTTTCAAATCTTGTTGTCATGGCACCCTGGTCCCTTTAAAACCCTCCTGGGGCAATGTAGATTTGTTACTGTTTGAGCAGAGAAACCTCTTTCATAGCAATGTTAATAGCCCCAGTTTTGATTATCTCTCCAATAGCCTCCTGCCTGTTTTCCTCTTCCTCCAGGTCATCAGGTACTTTCCTTCACCTCTAAGATGCAGACATCTGAAACCTGCCCCAAGTGTGCTGCACAGGCCGCAGCTTCATTTTATGGTTCTCATACTGACCTTTGAATCTCTTAGAACTCCCTAAGAGTTCAGGCTCTTCTACTGGTGATGACCCCAGCTTAGCGACTGTAAGTATCCTGCAAAGAGTCCCAGCTACCCTAGATCCCTGCCCCTCTGGATCCCTGCTCACCTAGGTCCCTGCCCCTTGGGGTTCCTATTCCCCCTGGGTCACTGTTACCCCTAGATTCTTGCCCCACTGGGTTCCTGCTCCCCCTGGGTCCCTGTTCTCCTGGGTCCCTGCTCCCCTGGTCTATGCTCCCCTGGGTTCTTGCTTCCCTGGGTCCCTGACCTTCTGGGTCTCTGCTCCCTTAGGTCCCTGCTCCTTGGGACTGGTCTCCCTTTGGGTCCCTTTTCCCTCTGGTTCCCTGCTCCTTCTGGTTCTGTGCTCCTCTAGGTTTTGTTCATTTGTTTTTGGAAGGAATCTGACACCCCCCCACCCTCCCGTCTAATTCATTACAGGATCTGGATTGCTACACTTATGTTCTAATTTGAAATGTAGTTTAAGTTTTTCATAAGTTTTATTTTATATAAGATTTTATTTTATCTCATGCATGCAAAATTATACAAAATTTTATTTTATATATACATAATTGTGAATTTTTATGTAAAATAGTTTGTGGTTTCATGTCTCAACTTTGCTGTTATTTTCCATGTTACATGTGTTTGCACATTTAGCTTTTTAAACAGCCACTCACTCACGTGAGGAATGGTCATTCTTTTTCTGTAGACTTGGGCCCCACATAGCATTCCACGTATGTGCAGACTCAGCCTTCTCCACTGTTGGCTTTTCTCCCAGGAGTGAGGTCCCTGGTGAGCCTATGGATTCAGAGAGCATCCTCTGTCCCTGACGTGGGGTCAGCAGGATTCAGCCACCACCAGGCCCTATTCTCTCTCCATCGTCAGTCTTAGCCCTCACTCAGGGGTTCTTTCCCATCTCTTTCTGATTCAGCTCTTTTATGCCTGCACTCCAGGCTTGGCTGGAGGTCCTGGGGACATGTGGCCTGTAGGGGTAACCTGTGGTTGACAGGTCTATTTGATGTCCTGAATATGGTTTGTGTATGTAATATATATGTGTGTGCAATCAAGCACACAGAGGCCAGGGGCAGACACTAGGTGTCGTCTATTGCTCCCCCACTTTATTTTTTGAGATAGGGTCTCTCACTGGCGCTTACTGATTGGCTAGACCTGCTGGCCAGCCAGCCTCCAGGGAGCCTCCTTCTCCTTCCCTTCCCCTCAGCACTGAGGTAACAGATAAATATCACCACACCTGGCTTTGCTCATAGGTGCTGGGGTCTGAACTCAGCCCTCATGGTTTAGAGTGTTTTCTTAGATGAGCTATCTTCCCTGGGGCCGTATGTTGCCCACTGGGATTCTGGGATCCTAGGCCTGAGAAGGGCCGTGACTCTCTGTTTTGAGTCTTCCTGAATGGTTGTGATGGGCAGTCAAGACTGGGGACCTGCAGCATCCGCAGAGGATTACAGAGCAAAGGAGAGCTCATCCCCAGGCTGTCAGAGAAAAGCTCATTTAGGAGCAGCGGTCCTCAACCTTCCTAGTACGGGTCCTTGTGTGGTAGTGACTCCCCAACCATAAGATTATTGTCGTGGCTACTTCATAACTATAATTTTGCTACTATTATGAATTGTAATATAAATATCTGTTATGAATTGTAATATAAATATCTGTTTCCCAGTGGTCTTAGGTGACACCTGTGAAAGGGTCATTTGACCCCCAAAAGGGCATTACCCACAGGTTGAGAACCCCTGCTTTAGAGGGATATGATTCAGAAGAAAACTGTATGGAGCAATCTTCCCAAATGGGAGTCACTGGGACCCAGTTTACACGACCTGGATTAAGGACAGCTGAGAGCTCCGGTCAGCCCTGTTCACATGACCCTGGACTTCTGCCCTCTGCCACTCTGCAGAGCAGTGTGGGTGGCCACGCCTGTATCCACAGCCAAGCTGTTCTGCGATGGAAGCTCGAACCAGGCTTGGTTAGGGTATGTTTCAAGTCCCTCGTCTTGGCCAGCAGCCTGAGCAAGTCCCTTTCTGTAGCCCAGTGTGTGGCTGTGGACGTTCTGCTGTGCAGGTGCCGAAGCCCATACAGCTCCTCTTAAAACGTATGGTCTCCTTCGGTGGAAAGACCGTACGTGCCCAGAGGGACTGTCCTGCCCTTTTCAGGACTATTTCCAGCAGCCTGTGCCTGCAGGCTCCAAAGATTTAGTGGCTATGGATCATGGGGAGCCGAGAGGCCCATGGTCTGGGTGGACAGGGGACCTAGTCAGCTGTGAAATGTGACTCTCCCTCCAACCCCACTTAGGGTTAGAACTCCTCTTACCACACAGCAGGACAAGACTCCGTGCGTCCTAGTTGCTGTCTTGGGACAGATGGGTTTTCAGATGGCTGGGACTCGTGACACATGGTGTGGTGGGTGGTGGGTGGGAGGGACAGAATCGCTGCACATCTCCAGGAATCACATCACTGGCCGCCCCCCCACCCATATGTTCCAGGCTGGCTAGTCACTGTGACGATGACAGCAGCAGAAGTAGTTCAGAGCCACTAAAGAGCAGCTGAAGAGCACAGGATGCGGCAGCCTTGTGACAGCCAGGGGGCCTCGGGGCTGCTAAGAGGGTTTCCGCCACTCCTTTGGGCCTCCTCGTAGTTCTCCGTCCACCATCTCTCCCTGCAGTGCGTCTGAACAAAGCACCTGCCTCTCGGGGATGGACACAGATTCACTCTTGCTGTTGCCCAGGTCATGGTCAGAGCAGAGCGTGGCAAGCAGAGTGGGGTCTTGGGATCTAAGGACAGGATCTCTTTGGACGTATAGTCCTTCCCCCCTCTAGCCCTACTGGGGCTCCCTCTGAGGCAGTCCTCAAGTGTTCCCTGCCTCCCTGTATCTAATGTATCTATTATCATGAGGCCATCCCCCTGAGGTGGTCCAGGCTCAGGCAGGAGGAACCCCCCCCCTCTCTCTCTCCTTCTCCCTCCCTCTCCCTTCCCCTCTCTCTCTCCCTCTGTGTTTGTGTATGTGAGATAGAGAGAGCATGTATGTGTTTGTGCATGTGGTGTGTGTGTGTGTATAGGTTATTGTTCACATGAGTAGGTCATAAAACAAACTCAGATGCTGTTTCTCTGAAGTTACCCACTTTTCATTTTTTTTTTGAGACAGGGCCTCCCCTTGCCAAGTAGGCTACGCTGGCTGGCCTGACCTATCTGACCTATGAACTCACATCCCCAGCTCTGGAAGCACAAGTGTGTGCCACCACGCCTGACTCTTTACATGTTTCTGGAGATTGAACTCAAGTCCCTTAGGCTTGCACGGCATCACTTTACCACCTAGGCTGTCTCCCAGTCAGGAGAGATCTTTAAGACAAAGCCACTATATAAAAAGCCACCATATAAAAAAGTATCTGCTGGTCTTGGTTGCTAACAAGAGTCTAAAACTTCTCTTATTGTTTGGAAATCTGGAAGTGTGCCAGCATTCTCCACTACTGCAGGCCTTCAGCCTCCTGGAGCCTTCAGCCTGCTTTGTTCCTGCCTGCCAACTGCTAAGCTTTGCTTTTCCTTGTAACACCTAGCCAGGCCTCCAAGAAAAATAAACAGACACAGTTAGAATCTTGTTTTTCGAAGGATGTTGCGTGCATCCACCCTTAAAGTTGTTGTCGGTAACACATTGATCAGACTCAGTCTTTTGCCCTGCAGCCCCTATCAGCACTGAGGCCTGGGCTTTATATTTAAATCAAAAATAGACCTACTACAGATTTCTTTACGAGTTAGCAAGATAGCATATGGGTATTGTGATAGAAACCCCAGGGTCACCATCCTTGTCCCTGGTTCTGTTGTATAGCCTGACAGAGTGTCTTGGGGTTTTCTACATGGCACAAAAGACCCAGGAGCTGCAAGTGTCTGTAGAACCTCTGTGACCATCTGAGAACTGAACATCTGTAGTGTGGTCCCATCTACTGCCTGGTGGCTTTAGAAATGTGTCCTTCCCACAGGAAGAGGAACAAAGACCAGTGTGAGCACATCGCATTATTCTGTACGAAGACATCTACGAACAGTGTTGACCAGATGGAAAGGAGGATTTCATTAAGGGGCAGCCTCTTCTTCACAGACGTGTGCTCCAGTGATGGACTGGAACATGAACTGTCTGCATTTGCGCTCACACTTTGAAGTGCAGGGGCTGGAGAGATGGCTCCGTGGGCACAAGGACCTGAGTTCAGTCCCCAGCACCTATGTAAAACTCAGGCATGGCGGCACATGCCTGTAATCTCACTGCTGAGGAGGCAGAGGCAGGAGGCTCTCCTGGGGCTCTGGCCAGCCAATCCAGCCGAAACTAGAAGTGGCAAATGCCAGGCCCAGTGAGAGACCCTGTCTCAGAAAGTAAGGTAGAGAACAATAAAAGAAGACATTAACAATGACGTCTGGTCTCCTCATGTGCACACATCAGCAAATTCACACACACACACACTTACACACTCGTATACACGCACAAGGAACGCAGGTCTGATAGGTGGGGAGACATGGTGACTCTGGAGGATTGAAGGGAAACTTAAGCCAACCTGGTAAAAAACGCAGGTCACGCTTCTGCTCCGCTCAATTTCCTGTTTGTGGGGTGCAGCAAGGGAATGCGCCCTTGTCTCAGGGAGCGCATGTGCAGAAGACCCAAGAGTCGGGACACTTCCCCGATAATTTCAGGAGAGCGTGGCATCTGTGAATGTTCCTGGGATTTGTGGCATGTATATGAGTTTTAGTCTCTCAACTAAGTAATCTGTACCACTTGCGGGGAAGAAAAGAGAAGGCAGGGACTTGAAGCGGTTTCTTAAAGCAGATGCCTATGCTGGCCTGGAGGATGGGGGTGAGGGCTCAGCTTCGGGTTTTCCTTTCTGTTGTTAACACCTGGGCTACCTGACCCTTCCTGAGTTTCAGGTGCAATTGGATTAGTGGAAGGAGAAGCCTAGGGCTGGGAGAATGGTACACAATCAGTGCATTGCCACGACAGAAATGCTGGGGTGGGGAGGCAGCGGATGGAGGGTAAAGATGCAGTCTAGTGAGTTAGCTCTACCATGGTGGACTCCACAGGGCCCCACAGCACACAGACATGCCTCTCTCCTGGGACTTGTTAACACAGCCTGGATCAGTCTATTACTTTTCTCCCTCACTGTGACCTGACAAGAGGCAACTTGAGGAAGGGTTTATTATGATTCGTAATATGAAGATACAGTCCAAGATGGTGGAAAGTCTGAGCAGCAAGAGAAACTGAAGGCTGTGGCAGCAGGAACATGAGACTGCACAATGACATCAGGGTGGACCTGGAAGCCCAAGAAAATAACACAGGAAGCAGGCAAAGTTATGAAGCTTCAAGGCCCTTGGGGTTGGGTAATGGCTCAGCAGTGAAAAGCACTTACTGCTCTTCCAGAGGACCCAGGTTCGAGTCCCAGCACCCACATGGTGGTTCCTAACCATCCATAACACCAGTTCCAGGGAGATATGATGCCCTCTTCTGGCCTCCATGGGTACTGCAAGCACATGGTGCACATACACATATTGGCAAAGCACTCACGCACATAAAATAAATAAACCCCCCAAAACAAAAACAAACAAGCAAGCAAAGCAAAACTCAAGGCCTGCCTCCAGCAATTCACTTATAGGCTTCACCTTTTTAAGTTTCAAAGCTTGTAAAAATCTGAACCTTTTAAAATTGTCCTGGGAACTGGGAACAGAATATGTAAACGCACAAGCCCATGGGAGGTGTTTTATATCTAAACCATAGTGAACAGGACCCCCATTTCAGAGGATCAGTCAGTCACCATAGTGAATAGGACCCCCATTTCAGAGGATCAGTCAGTCACATGCTTCCCAAATCCAGCACAGCATTAGCTGACATGACAGCCCCTTCTAACACTTCTTCCTGTTAACCGTCTGAGGCCTGGAGTCCATAGACAGGTGCTGTGCTTTGGATGCTGACTGTCTCCCACAGGCCCATGTGTTAAAGGGCTGGTGCACAGTGTGACTCCTTTAAGGGGTGGGGTCTACCTGGAGGTTTTTAAACACTGGGTGTGTGCCCTTCAAGTAGTCTATGGGACTCTTCTTCCTTGCTTCTCTTTGTACCCTGATTATAATGTAAGTGGCTTGCTCCACTGCACAAGCCTAATAGGCCACCTTGTGTCCAACTGACCATGGACTGGGGTTGCTAAACCCATTAGCTCAAACAAGCCTTTCCTGCAGAAGTGGAGCCTGGAGAGGCAACCTTTCTTCTCACGGAAGTTAATGGTCTCTAGTCTTTTGTTAGAGTAATGGAAAACCAGTTCGTACAAACCAGCCAGGGAACCCTTGGTTCACAGAAGAGGTGGCACATGGGACCAGAGACAGAATGGGTGGGAAAAGAGCATCAGCTTGGCTTCTAGAAAGACTCGAAGCCCTCACCAACCAAGCAGAAGAGAGGCCTTCTAATGCCATGGGCCTGTACCTCCCAGGAACCCACAAACACTTTCCTATGTGTACCTTACTGGGGTGATTTCAGAAGGCATCTCTCTCCCAAATATATTGGCCTTTTTATAAATATTTTTAAAATCTTATTAAGATAAAGCAAAGATGCTCATAAATGAATTACATCAGGGCTTAAATTTTCGAAATTTATTTATAAAAATTATTTTTAGCTCATCACTCAGTTAAGCAAAATTTAAAAACAACACTTTAGGGGAAAAAACTTTGAGCTTGACAGATTAAAATATGTTTCTGTCTTTAATCGTTTATTTTTGTCTCCTGCAATAATGACACATACTTGGGAAGGTAAATGTTTTTTGAACAAGCATCTCTCAAGGTTTAACCTCAATTAATCACAGCTTCAAAGCTCTCTCACTTCCTGGCGGAACCAGTGTCCCGGGAGAACCTGTGTAGATGCAGAGACC